>PISX010001580.1:123247-190307 GCA_004024625.1 Mellivora capensis | reverse complement strand
GGTCTTCTATATCACTAATTCTTTCTTCTGCCTCGTTTATCCTAGCAGTAAGAGCCTCCATTTTTGATTGCACCTCACTAATAGCTTTTTTAATTTCAACTTGGTTAGATTTTAGTTCTTTTATTTCTCCAGAAAGGGCTTTTATATCTCCAGAGAGGGTTTCTCTAATATCTTCTATGCCTTTTTCAAGCCCGGCTAGGACCTTGAGAATCGTCATTCTGAACTCTAGATCTGACATATTCCCAATGTCTGTATTGATTAGGTCCCTAGCCTTTGGTACTGTCTCTTGTTCTTTTTTTTGTGGTGAGTTTTTCCGCCTTCTCATTTTTTCCAGATAAGATTATATGAAGGAGCAAATAAAATACTAAAAGGGTGGCAAAGACCCTAGGAAAATGCCCTTTAAAGAAAAAAATTGAATTAATGCAAGACTAAAGAATCATGGGGAGAAAGCCATGAATTCCGTGCTTTGCTTTCTCCTCCTCTGGAGTTCCGCTGCTCTCCTTGTTAAGGGAACTTGGTCTTGGCTGGATTTCTTTTGATCTTCTGGGGGAGGGGCCTGTTGTAATGGTTCTCAAGTGTCTTTGCCCGAGGCAGAGCTGCACCGCCCTTACCAGGGGCCTGGCTGAGTAATCCGCCTGGTTTCGCTTTCGGGAGCTTTTGTTCCCTGAGCGCTTTCCATAGAGTCCGGAGGACGGGAATGAAAATGGCGGCCTCCTAGTCTCCGGCCCGGAAGAGCTGAGATTCGGGGCTCCACTCCTCAGAGAAAAGCCCCGGCCCACTCACGTCTCCCTCGCCTCTGGCCGCGCTCCGAGTTCACCCAGCCTGCGACGGTTCAAGGTAACCCCGAGCTGAGAGCTCACTCTTCGGCTCTGTCTCTGTAGCCGGCTTCCCGCTCCGATACCTGCTAGCTCTGCGACACTCAGACACCCCTGATCCCTTCTGTGACCCTGCGGGACCTGGGGCCACGCTGACCCCGCGTGGGCTTCACCCCGGTTTAGCCTCTGGAGCGATGTCCCTCCATGGAGCAGACTTTTAAAAGTCCCGATTTAGTGCTCCGTTGCTCCGCCGCTTGCCGGCAGCCAGCCCCTCCCCCGTGGTCTGTCCTCCCGTCGCTTTCCATTCACTTCTCCGCCAGTCCTACCTTCCAGAAAGTGGTCGATTTCCTGTTTCCAGAATTGCTGTTCTTCCTCTCTTCGATCTCCCGTTGGATTTGTAGGTGTTCGCAATGTTTTGATAAGCTATCTAGCTGATCTCCTGCTACCTGATGTCGTCTCAGCTGCTACTTCTCTGCCATCTTGCTCCTCCCTCTCTTTGCTAATTTTTAATCTGGTACTTCTTTGCCCCCTCGGTTCCCTGGATCAAATGATCAAGATTCTGGAGCACTACCTCAGCTTTATTACTTCTTTCTCATCTCACCTTTTAAGAGTGAGAAAAAATAGTAACAAACCACAGTAAATCTTTTTATTAATGGAAATGATTTTTTAAATGATAGAGGAAAAAAAGGTTACCCTCAATTTACTTAATTTTTAATCTGGGTTTGAATCTGAACCTGTAAATTTATTTTTAGTTTAAATAATATATTAATATCAGTGGAAAAAACACATGTAAGCATCCTCTGTGTTCCTTATTTCAACATTTTAACCTAAGGTTCTGCTATACTTTCAAGAAGTACTTTATGAAATTTAAGAAGTACTTTTATTTAGTAGGTACTTAATGAAAACCTAAAATATATACGGCACTTTGCTAAGCATTTCAGAGGATGTTTTATGTATATTTCTTGTCCTTTACCAGTTCAAAATTTGATATGAGAACTGGGAACATAATTTTTGTATCTTTTCAATTCTTTTTTGTTGTATTTGTTAAACATTTATTTATTTATTTGAGAGACAGAGAGAGTATGGATGGGGTAGAGGGAGGAGCAAGGGAGAAGGAGAGAGAGAATCCTCAAGCAGATTCCCCACTGATAGTGGAGCCCGATGCAGCCCAATACCAGGACCCTGAGATCATGACCTGAGTTGAAGTCAAGAGTAGACACTTAACTAACGGAGCCACCCAGGAACCCCATCTTTTCAATTTTTATAAAATATTGTAAGAAAATTCATGTGAGTGTGTATCAGAAGAATCTCAAAATTTAAAATACTTTGCATACGACATAAAGCTATGAGTGATAGTTGGATAATAATATTACATAATGTCATAAAACAAATCTATCGAGTGTTAGAAAATTAGACACTTAAAAATAATCATATTAGCTGATACAGGAAACAAAGGCAAAATAAAAAAGTAAATTTTCTTACTACTTAGAGTCCACTGACAAGTCCTTGAGACAGGCAGAATGACCTTCCTCTAAGAACTCAACTGCTTCAATGTTAATACTTTGCTAAAGGCAAAAGGCAATTTTAGTTTAATGTTATCCTGAACTCCAGGGTCCTGTAAGTCTACTTAAACATATAAAAATTCCTTTGGAAACTTCCTTTATCTCTGCTCCCTTCGATATATAATAGCAGTGATCCTCCATGTACATGGCCCACTGATATACATTCGAAGGGTTTCATGACTATTAGACAGTAATAAAGGACATTTTCCTAAGAGCAGCTAGCCCTCTCAAGGTCCTTGAAATCTTCCCTCCCAATTCCTTAGAGACTTAAGGTATCTCTAAACCCATCCCAACTTGAAAGAATATAATCAATCGCTTCTCACAAACCCAGTGCAGCAATTTCTGCCCATGGGTCCTGTCCCCGTGCTTTAATAAAACCACCTTTTTTGCACTAAAGACGTTGCAAGAATTCTTTTTTGACCCTTTCATCCAAACCTCAACATTTCCACATCATTAGCTAATTTCTATTAAGAAAATTTAAGTTGAAAAGCAAAACAAAACTCATGTTATTTTGATACATGCTATTTTTCAAGAATCATCCCTAAAGAACATCATAAGCTGCTTGTAGTGAAGTTGAACATAGGGACGAGTGCTATGTTAATAATACCATTACAAAGTTATACAAACCATGGAGATGGCATTAGGCATTTGGAAAGAAAGTAAGCAATTTTATACTAAATATTATCTTAATGCATTTAAAAAGCTTGCTTTTAGGTAAAATGAAAATATATTCTGAATAAAATGTTAAATATATTTTAGAAATGCAAATTTCACACTGTATAAGATTTAACCAAAAAACCAAATATTGTTGGATCTTCCTTCATTGAGGTAACTAATAGCTCTTTTATTTATGAATTACTTTTGGAGGTTCAAGTTGTTGTTTGTTTTATTTCATACAAATCAGTTAATGGTGTTTGCACTGCTAATATTTCTCTTCCAAACTCTGTTGATAACTCAGTTGTGTTTTCTTTCAAATTTAAGTAGGCAATTTGGCCATTTATGTGAGAACCCAATACTAAACAGAATGTGTTCATTTTTCTTATTTTTAAGATATCTGTAGAAGTGCAGACAACATAAGAGACAAGGCTTCTCCGGCTTTTCCACATCTGCCAGAATAAGGGGCTAATGAAAGCAAGCTAATAGATTTGAGTCATGTGATCTATATTTAACAAGTATTTACTGACTAACTATTGTGTAAAACACAGTTCTAGATGGGATGGCAAATCACTGAATGAGCACAATAATGTGACATATGGGGGTGGGATTTATAAGGAAGACATGGAAAAATAAACATATGTCAATAACTATAACAGTGCAATACATTCTACAGGAAACAGAGATATGTTTGAAATAGACTTGTTACTTGTTCACCAATATCCACTTCCTCTTCTACCTAGCAAAATAGCCCTGATGTTATTTGGGATAGCAATATTTCTGTTAGGCCAAAGCTAGATATGAGCAGTGGAATGAATGACCAGAGGCAGAGTCTCAAGTCCTTGAGGGAGGAGTGATAAAGATAGGAGCTGGAAGCAAGGACAATGATAAATAGGGTCACATTAAAAGCCCAGGGGCACAATATCCTGATACTGTGGCTTCCAAGACCTTGGGACTAACAGACCAACAGCTCACAGGTGCAGAATATGCCTTCTCCTCTTCCACTCTGACCCCACAGACTCATTTTAATGCATTTGCATTGGGGTGATAGCCTTCCATCCCATGGAGAAAGGCTGCCATGAAGGTCAGGCACAAACCCTGGAAGGTCAAAAACTCCCCTTCACAACCAGTGGGAGGAGTCTCCAAAATGGTTGGAACCAGCCTCCATGGGAGACCACCCCACTGTACATCACAGTTCCTCCCAGTCCAGAGACACACAACAAATATCAAATAGTCGCAAAACAATCTAGGAGTCAGTTCCACCTCAGGGAACCTGACTGCACTCCCACCTTGAGAGTATCCTTTTGCTTTAAGAAACTGCTTTGTGGGGGGAAGAAAAGAAAGAAAGGAAGAAAGAAAGAAAGAAAGAAAGAAACTGCTTTGTGCTTTGCTAGTTTCTTTCTGGCTGTCTTTATTGAAGTGAGGATCCTCAGATAAATCTTCCACTGGGAATCCAAGGACTGAACCCTCCATTCACACAATGCAGGTTTTCCCACTGGTAACATTTCTAATTAAAAAATTACATTTTTCCAGCTTTCTTTTCAGGGAGCTTGGCCAATGACACATAAATATAAGTGTTGTGTGGTGTTTCCAGAGTGGCTCCTTATTCGGAAGCCCGCTCAACTAGCAAGAATGTCTCTTTCTCCTTCCCATTTCTGCCCTGCTACCACCTCAAACACTGTTGTGAAGACACAATGCCACTAGACTATGAAGTAGCCTTTGGTACAGTAGGTGGAGTTAAGGAAAGCAGAACAGAATGATATAATAGGAGTCAGGGCCCCACACAACTTCTATGACCAGCCTTATTCACCCTATCTGTGCTGCCACCTCCAGACCTATTTTATTTGTAAGAATAAATACAATAGAATTTAAAGCAAGGTTATTGTGTTTTCTCTTTTTTGTTTTGTTTTTGCAGCTGAATACAACTTCTAACTAAAACCAAGTATCAAAAATTTTAACCAAGATTTTCAAGTCAGAAAAATATTAGATATAGTCAAGGGAAAGAAAGGATACATAAGTGGGTGTTAAATAACCTTACCAAATGGGTTACATCAAATTAAAGCACTCAACTCTTTTTTTATGGACTACAGTTGCATCTTGAATTATATACAACTGTCTGGCTAATTCTAGGTAACATGTATTAATTGGACAAAGACAAGGGCTACATTAAATCTGTGGCCCTGCACAGGTTGTTTTGGTTAGATAATTCAGTATCATAGGAAATTATGTTATCATTATTTCTGCTAACATAAAATGATAAAAACACTCCTATGCATATCATACATATATACATATATGCATTTAAATACATGAGTGTATCACATACATATAAATATATGTATTAAAATAATATAGCATGAAATAGCAATATGTCTTTCATTTAATGAATATTTATTAAATAGGTGTTCTGTGCCAGTCATTGTTGCATGAAATGAGGAAACAACGGGGTAGGTGCCTGTCCATGTTGAGTTTCTATTTTACTAAGCAAAATTGACTTTAAATACACACATACAGTGTCATGCCAAGTGACAAGGGTTTTGTGCTATGAAAAATAGTAAATGCCATGAAGAAAAATAAAGCAAGAAAAGGGGTTGCAATAGGAAAGCTTTTTTAGGAAGGATTGTGGAAGGCTCTTCTGATAAGCTAACAGGGATACAAATTCTTAAATTCAATGACAGATGAGCCATAAGGTAATCTAGAGAATAAAAATGGAAACAAAAGAAGAAGTTAGTGCAACTATCCCGAGGAAGGAGAGAACTTGATATGTTTGAGAAACAACAATAAGGTCAGCAAGGCCAAATCAAGAAAAAAAAAAAAAACATGCAAGAGAAATCAGAGATGAGATCAGAAAAGCTATCATGGGATAGAACATATAAGGCACAAAGAACTTGGAAAGTAGTCTCACTTTAACCTTGTGTTTGGTGGGACACCACTGGAGCATTTTAAGCTGGGGGATGACATAAACTAATCTATCTTTTATAAAGAGAACTCTGGCTTCTATGTGGAAAATGGATTATAGGGAAGACAAGAGTGGCAACAGGAAAACCAGTAAGAAACGGTTGTGATAGCCTATGTGAGAGATGATGATGGTGATGGTAGCATAAGTGGAAGAAATGTGCAGAACTGGAATATACTTATATCCCAAGGCACAGCTGATTGCTAAAGATGGAATGGGTGTGGGGAAGTAATGAGAAGGATGAAGTATGGAATTCTATTCTTTTTCTTTCCTTTTTTTCCCCTTGCCTCAACAATGAAGGACTAAACAAAACTATTTATTGAAATTACGAAGGAAATATAGAGAACCAGAGAGGAATAGATTTAGCACAGTGACTTGGATAAAATGGTCTAAGAATAAAAAGTTCTGAATGGTTTTGTCTATTTGGAGATCTGGGTATATATCCAAGTGGGGATAATCAGCAGGAATTTGTGTATATGAGTCTGGAACTCAGAGAGGTCTGGCATAGAGGTAAAATAATTTGGAAGCATTAGGTCAGATATGGTATGAAATCAATCAGGAGTGAGTGTCTAGAGCAAAGAAAGTCAGCAGGTGGGAGGACTGTGACCTAACACAATACAGTATTTCCATCCTCACATATTGGTGAATATCATTTAAGATCAATCTCCGAAGCTTTCTCGCTTAGGGTTTAAACTGCCCCTAATATCTGAAAAATGACTCCCTAGAAATTAGAGCATCTTTTTTTTTTAATTGTAACTATTACATATGCTGATCCAGATGTAGATTAACACATTACTTTAGGCCCACATTTATCTGAACCCCTAAAAGCAATCTAAATACAGTTAGAAGAAATAAACTCCTCTCCTGGGAATTCAGAAGATATTAGTTTCCTTAAATCCCAAGGTAAAATGAGTGATAAATTATTCCACAGAAACAGAGGAGTTAACTGCAGTTGAGAAAGAACTATAGGCTATTAGATATATTTAAAAGTATTTTTCAGGGCACCTAGGTGGCTCAGTAGGTTAAAGCCTCTGCCTTTGGCTCAGGTCATGATCCCAGGGTCCTGGGATCGAGCCCCACATTTGGCTCTCTGCTCAGTGCGGAGCCTACTTCCCCTTCTCTCTTTGCCTGCCTCTCTGCCTACTTGTGATCTTTCTTTGTCAAATAAATAAATAAAATCTTAAAAAAATAAAAAATAAAAGTTTTTCATAGTTTGTTAATAGAAATTACGATAACAAGCTCTTTTATGATACTGAATTATCTAGTCAAAACATCCTTTGAGTGGTCAGTCATAAAAGGTACTCTGACCTAGTCCCCATCTTCAGCCAATTAATATAGATGACAGACAATAGCAATAGCATGTATTCAGGGTACAATATTTAGTATAGCATAGTAGCTTCAAGCATGGGTTTTGAAATCAGTCTGGCTCTGCCATTTATTAGAGATGTATTAGAAATATGAAAGACTCTAGACTCAGTTTCTTCTTTTTTTTAACATTTTAATAATGTATAAATTTAATGCTTAGTATATTTATACAACTGCATAACCATTACCACATTCTAGATTTAGAATTCTTCCATCACCCCAAAAATGTCTTCATATTAACTCTACAGTAGATCTCTAACTCTAAGCCCCAGGCAATCCCTATGTACATTTTATCTCTTTTGTCTTTTCTAAAATTTTTTTATCTTAATTTTTATTTTTTTATAAACATATAATGTATTATTATCCCCAGGGGTACAGGTCTGTGAATCGCCAGGTTTACACACTCCACAGCACTCACCATAGCACATATCCTCCCTGATGTCCATAACCCCACCACCCTCTTCCTGACCACCCCCTCACCCCAGCATCCCTCAGTTTGTTTTGTGAGATTAAGATAGACTCAGTTTCTTCTTATAAAAAATGGACTAAAATGTCTAGGCTAATTTATGGAGTTTTTCCTGAGGAAAAAACATGTAAGCATGTTAAAATCTGTCTAGCAGGGGCGCCTGGGTGGCTCAGTGGGTTAAAGCCTCTGCCTTCGGCTCAGGTCATGATCCCAGGGTACTGGGATCGAATCCTGAGTTGGGCTCTCTGCTCGGCAGGGAGCCTGCTTCCTCCTCTCTCTCTCTCTCTCCACCTACCAAATAAATAAATAAAAATCTTTTTAAAAAGATCTGTCTAGCACATTAAAGCACTCAAGAAATTAAAGCCTGTACTATAACTACCTTTCAGATAAACCATGAGTTAAAGAGACTTCGTGGTTTAGCAGAACAACATTCTACACAGATAACTTCTGAGCAAACACTTGAGTATGCCCCATTTTATTTATTTTTTTTAAATATTTTATTTATTTATTTGACAGAGATCACAAGCAGGCAGAGAGGCAGGCAGAGGGGGGGTGGGAAGCAGACTCCCCACTGAGCAGAGAGCCCTATATGGGGCTAGATCCCAGGACCCTGGGATCATGACCTGAGCCGAAGGCTGAGGCTTTAACGCACTGAGCCACCCAGGCGCCCCCCCATTTAATTTTTTAATTTAATTTTATTTTTTTCAGTGTTCCAAGATTCACTGTTTATGCACCACACCCAGTGCGCCATGCACTATGTGCCCTTCTTAATACCCACCAGCAGGCTCACCCAATCCCCCACCCCCCTTCCCCCCAAAACCCTCAGTTTGTTTCTCAGAGTCCACAGTTTCTCATGGTTTGTCTCACCCTCCAATTTCCCCCAATTCACTTCTCCTCTCCTTCTCCCAATGTCCTCCATGTTATTCCTTATGCTCCACAAGTAAGTGAAACCATATGATAATTGACTCTCTCTGCTTGACTTATTTCACTCAGCAAAATCTCTTCCAGTCCCGTCCATGTTGCTACAAAAGTTAGGTATTCATCCTTTCTGATGGAGGCATAATACTCCATAGTGTACATGGACCACATCTTCTTTATCCATTCGTCTGTTGAAGGGCATCTTGGCTCTTTCCACAGTTTGGCGACGGTGGCTATTGCTACTATGAACCCTGGGGTACGGATGGCCCTTCTTTTCACCACATCTGTATCTTTGGGGTAAATACCGAGTAGTGCAATTGAGCATGTCCCATTTTAAAATCACACCTAAATAACTAGGATTTTGACTGTGTTTATAACTTTTAATATTGTCCTAAACTTTACGTCTTATACTTTTTAATTAAAAAATATTGGGTTATCTGCCTCATAAGTATTGAAGTCTAATATATAAATGTAGAAATATAATAATAATAGACATAAATGCAGACATAAATAACAGAATTCAAAAAGAGGAATACGTGGCTTAAAATTCAACAACAGTAATAAAAAATATATATAACCTCATTTTAGAAAACATATTACTCAAAATGAATATATTATGTAAAATATCAACACCTAGCAAAAAAATTGAAAATACAATCTCATAAGTCAATAATCCAATAAGACAAATTCAAATACTTTAACAACTATTTAATGTCCTACTAACTACCATTAATCTTTGTACATATTTTCGTTGGTTCCTTAAATTGCTATTTATATTAATGTTTCTGTATTTTATTTTTCCCCTCAAGGAGCTCTTGAGAAGAATGTAAACACCATATGTTACACAGTGTTAGGACAAAATTATAATTACTTGCGCAAGTCAACAGGTAATTTAAATCGGAATAAGTGTAAAGTTATTTTAAAGGCAGCTACTAACAGTTAAAACTGTTTTTGCCACATAAAAATGTGTTAAATTATGAAGCTAATAACCTAATTATACAACATGAATACACAGAAAAACAGAATTTTGTGTACATTAATAAATCTCATTCTATATTTGTCACTAAAGCTTTAAAACTAACTTATTAGACTGAAAGTAATGATATTAAACCATGTGGCTTATGGAAATGTGTCTCACTTTTTTATAGGTATACTTTATACTTATCTCTCATGGACAATTTTGAACAACATGTGAGTCCTTCTATATACTTATCTGAGGTTATATACCCATATTTTTTAGAACTTCACTGAAGCTTTCATCAAATCTTTGCATGCACTAAATTAAGTAGTGTTAAAAACAACTTAGTTCCAGGATATTTACCATTATATAGAAATGATTATTCATGAAGTTCCAATTCTTTCCTAATAGACTGCTTTATTACGACATATTTCAAAGAAAAGACAATTCCATTTTTTTTTAACTGGCTCTCCTAAGTATTAATGAGTATAGTCTGTGTAAGACAGAAAGTTAAAACAAAAAAGTTAAAATAAAATTCATAAAGCTAACTGCCATTTGGCCCTGTAAAACTACATAAATATCAGCTCTTACCCTTTACCAATATTCACATAAAATCAAATATTTATGATTTAATAGATTTTATAACCACACATATAGTATTCAGCTTGGTTTTAACACAGTCTCAAGTTCTTTTTAAAAAAATGAACATGAAAACTCTGTGTATGTTAATAAATATATATAACTAAATATATATAACTATCAATATTTTTAAACAGAAAATAGAAAAAAAAGTAAATTTTAAGGTAAGAAGTCCATTGTAAAACCTAAGCACATTGAGACAGGAAAAGGAAACTGGAAAGCAGACAAGAAACAAGAAATCTGAAACCGGAGCTAGTAGTGCACATCCCCATCCCCAAACAATCCTACTGTTATTGTGGGGCCATAGAAAAGCTATGTGCCTGTAAAAGTGGGAATGAAGATGGATCTGACAACCAGAGGATTGGCTGACAGTATTTCATGCAGCCAGGCAAATTCTCCTTCTCTCCCTAGCAAAAGGTACAAGTTTATGTGTCTTCCAAAAGTATATTAGATGGATTAAAGTGACATCAAGTACAACTGTGGAAGGTAGCACCTTACTGAAAACAAGTATATTAAAATGAATAGACATTTTTCCAAAGAAGACATACAGATAACCAACAGGTTCATGAAAAGATTTTCACTATCATAAGCATTAGGGAAATGTAGCTCAAAACACAATGAGATATCACATCACATCTGTTAGAATGGGTATTATTATCAAAAAGACAAAAAATAACGGGAAAGAACCAAGATGCCCTTCAACGGACAAATGGATAAGGAAGATGTGGTCCATATACACTATGGAGTATTATGCCTCCATCAGAAAGGATGAATACCCAACTTTTGTAACAACATGGACGGGACTGGAAGAGATTATGCTGAGTGAAATAAGTCAAGCAGAGAGAGTCAATTATCATATGGTTTCACTTATTTGCGGAGCATAACAAATAACACGGAGGACATGGGGAGATGGAGAGGAGAAGGGAGTTGAGGGAAACTGGGAGGGAGATGAACCATGAGAGACTATAGACTCTGAAAAACAACCTGAGGGTTTTGAAGGGGCGGGGGGTGGGAGGTTGGGAGAGCCAGGTGGTGGGTATTATGGAGGGCACGCATTGCATGGAGCACTGGGTGTGGTGTAAAACTATGAATTCTGTTACGCTGAAAAGAAATGAAATAAAAAAAATAACAAGTGTTGATGAGGATGTAGGTAAAAGGGAGCCCTCGTACACTGTTGCTGGGTATGTAAATTGGTATAGTCACTGCAGAAAACAGCACGAAGATTCCCTAACAAATTTACAAATAGAGCTACCATTTGATCCAGCAATTCCACTTCTGGGTATTTATCCCCCAAATGAAAACACTAAGTCAAAAATATATATGCACTCCCATGTTCATTGAAGCACTATTTACAATAGCCAAGATAGAGAAATGACCAAAGTTCCTCAATGGATGAATGGAAGAAAAAGATTTAGTATTTATATGGATATAAATATATATACTCCTATGTTTGTATGTATACACACACGTAACGGAGTATTATTCAGCCATAAAAAAAGAATGAAATCTTTCATTTGTGACAACATGGATGGACCCCAGGACTCCAAGGGTATTATGCTAAGTGAAAGAAGTCAGACAGAGAAAAGAAAATAATGTATGGTCTCTCTTATATGTGGAATCTAAACAAACAAATAAAATAAAAGCAATAACTCCAAAACTAAGCTCATAGATACAGAAGGCAGGTGGGTGGTTGCCAGACGCAGGAGATAATGGGTGAGAGAAATGGATAAAGGGGGTCAAAAGGTTAAAAAAATTAAAAATAAATTAAAAATAACATAAAATAAATAAAAAAATAAAATAAATTTAAAAATAAAAATAAAAATAATGTATTCGATGTCAAAAATTTTTAAAAGTTGTTTGGGAAGACTAGAATAAACTTTGTCTTCATGATCTTATCTCACCCTTCTCAGATAACCCTGATCTCCCTAATGATAAAATACCTCAAACCAAGCACACACCGCCAATTCTCAAATTCTCATTTTCTTTCTCTTTATTAAACAAAAACAAAAGCAAACAAACAAAAAACAAAAACAAACAAACAAAAAAACCCCACTACATATTAAATCCTGAAAACTCCACATCCATTGTCTTTTCCTTTTCATGTTCTTGGTCTGGCAGCATACCCTATCCTTGCCAGAAAGGAATCTTTCCTGGCATTTTGTCTCTGTGTATCCAAGAACAGTGTGCTGACCTTCCAAGGAATTTGAAAAATTATCAAATACCTTATAATAAAATTCCTTCTGTTTAAATTATGTAAAGCAAATATATTCTTTAATCTATGAAAACTGAAAAATATTCCATGTGGCGTTCAATCCAAAAATGGTTCAAAATCATATGGTCTACTAATACAAGAAATATATAATCTTACTAAGGATTATAATTTCATTAGATGACAAACCTAAAGAATGGATGGATTCCTTCTTACATCTTTTCTCCCTTCCATTCCGTTCCCTTTCTCTCTTCACTTTTCATCTTTCTCTCTTCTCTGTATTTCTACCTCTATTTCTATTTTTTTAAAAAGATTTTATTTATTTATTTATTTGAGAGAGTCAGAAAGAGAGGGCGCAGAGGGAGAGTGACAGGGAGAACTAGACTCCTTGCAGAGCAGAGAGCCCAACACAGGGCTCCATCCTAGGACACTAAGATCATGACCCAAGCCGTGCGCCAATGCTTAACTGACTAAGCCACCGAGGTTCCCCTCTAGTTCTATTTCTATCCTTCTTCGGTTATATAAAACCAATGAGCAATCAGAATCATCCTTAAAATAAAAGCACTGTAGACTTTCTGTAGTATAGTAGTTAAACCAGTCTTTAGAATTTCAAACAAACAAACAAAACCTGAGTTCCAGCTGAGCTGTTTATCAACAATAGGTCCTCAAGTCAAGTTCTTAACTGCTCTAAGCTTCAACCTCTTTATCTGTAAGATGAGATGATGACCATGCTTACTGAGGATTAATACTCTAAAGAAGTAGACAGCATTCAAGATTTCCAATTTGGAGAAGAAATGAGTCTATACCTAAAATTTCTAGCATCTGGCCATGGAAAAATCTCAGGAAAAGTACTATTTAGAAATCCAAATAGGCAATTGGTAGGAATGCAGTTGTCTTTTATACACTGGCTATCAGATAAACACCAGCCAGTGCAGAAGCCACATTTTTCAGAACACAAGATAAGAACCTAAAAAACAAGGGCAATAGAATATTGAATTCGCTAGTACCAAGTTATTCTCATAAGGGATAATCTGTACCTAGGATTGGTCTAGCTATGCTTAAGAGTTGTATGAAAAGGGACGCCTGGGTGGCTCAGTTGGTTAAGCAGCTGCCTTCGGCTCAGGTCATGATCCCAGCGTCCTGGGATCGAGTCCCACATTGGGCTCCTTGCTCGGCAGGGAGCCTGCTTCTCCCTCTGCCTCTGCCTGCCACTCTGTCTGCCTGTGCTCGCTCTTTCTCGCTGTTTCTCTCTGACAAATAAATAAATAAAATCTTTAAAAAAAAAAAAAGAGTTGTATGAAAAAAGAGGATAAGCTACTGAAAATTTAGTAGCCTGATTCTATATGTATAGCTTGATAGGCTTTGTTAGGTATTTCAGGTTATCAATGGTTAGTTTAATAAAATGATTAACAGGATGAAAGACTTGAGAAAAAAATTTGGTCTTAATTAAAAGTTTGTGTTTTTTTTTACCATTCATTTAATAGTTCACTAATTTCATCTATTACTGTTTTATTATATACTAGTTCTATAGTAGGCTCTGAAATAGGGAATATAAAGACTACAAATATGATATCTGCATTTATAAACATCTTTTTCTATTGGAAAATAGAGTAAATAAATTAGAGTGGTACAGCATGAGAAGGATTTGACAGGCCACTGCTGGGTTTTGAGATGGAAGGAAGCAACAAGCCAAGAAATGCAGGCAAACTCTAGAATCTCAATTACGTAAATGCATCAGGCCCTAGAGCTTCTAGAAGGTACTCACCTCTCTGACAACACTGATTTTAGTCCAGGGAGACCTAGTTCTGATTTCTGACTTTCAGAGCTATAACATACTAAATGTGAATTATTTTAAGCCATCAAATTTGTGGTAATTGGCTATAGCAGCAATATGAAACCAATACACTAACTACAACTTTTTAGGATACAACAATTAGATAAATGAATGGATCTCTTAGAATTTATTTTTGATAGCTTAGATCACCTGTAAACTCTATTATTTCAATATGAATATAAGCAATTTTCATCCCAATTGGGGCATGTATAGATGCACATAATCAGTGTACTGGATAATATGAAATTCTTATTTCTTATAATTTATATTTGATTAGTACCAATTGATAGTCTAAGAATTGGCAAATTTCAAATAAAGTTCAGAACCCATTCTTTGGAAATCCAGCTCAAGAAACACTATAAACATTATTTTGCATCTTACTATTTACTCAACTTGCTATGGTCTGATATTTGTGTCCCTCCAAACTTCATATATTGAAATCCTAACACACCAAATGTGACAGTAACAGGAGGTGGGATGTTTGGAAGATGATTAGGTCATGAGACCAGAGTCCTCATGAATGCAAAGTATTTCCTGATAAAAGAGTTCCCAGAGAGATCACTTGTCATTTTTACCATGTAAATTTATAGACATGGTAAACGAGACAAAAGATGGCTGCCTAAAAAGTGGGCCCTCATCAGACATTAAGTCTGCTGGTGCTTTGATCTTTGACTTCCCAATCTCTAGAACTGTGAGAAATAAATTGTCATTTATAAGTTTCCTAGTTTATAGTACGTTGTGATAGCAGCCCAAAAGACCAAGATACAACTCTTGCTTACTTCTTCTACCTCAGTGCCTACGGAATTAGTCTAAGTTCCTTATAAAGCACATACTATTAACACCAAATAACTTGGCCACATGGGAAACACACCACTGAGTATTTACAGTTTTAGGCCCTCAGGGTGTAAGACCCTAGTTCTTACTTCTCCTTTGGCTCAGATCCCATGACACTTCCCTTTTCTCAACTCCATCTTTACACTTTTGAAATACTTCGCACTTCTCCAGACCATATCCCCATACAACCGGCATTATGATTTTCTGTAGCTTTTTATAGTCAGAGTAAAGTATTTCTGCTAATACCTTTACATAAGCTTTTATATATAGCAGGAACTCAATGAATGTTAGTTAATTGTTCTGAACGACTCACCACATTCGATAATGTAACAAATAGTGATAGATGACAAAAATAGTGACAGATAATATCACCAAGTGACTAAGGCCCATCAGAAAGAGCAAGGAAAGGGGAGAGAAATGACTAATGTTAATAAGAGGATAGACTACTGTCAGCTTTATTCCTGTGGGCATTATTACCAGAAATTTTGACTAATCTCTCTTTATCATGGTGCAGCAACTAGCATGGCTCCATTTTTCTACTTGACTTTGCTGCTGCAGGTTCTATTGCTTCACAGAGAAGGGAAAAAGTGAGCTTAATTCCTCTACCCTTAATTACAATTTGACAATTCTGTTCAGCTTTTTGAAAACGTTCAGGCTCAAGCAATGCTGCCGAAGTCTTCATTATTAAGCAGAACCTAACTACTCTAAATTAACCTTTACTCTTAAGAAACACATGCAATAAAATTCTAATATAACAGGTTTAGCCAACTTCAAAAGTGATTGTCACAACTCCTGACATGAAGTTTTCCTATCAGATTTACCAGAGTAAAAGAGATTACCTGCAGGAAAGGACATGTCTAGTACAGGCATAAGCTGACTATTGATAATATAATGCAGGAACTTAAAGGAAAGCAGACAATTTTCTTAGGTGAGACTCTGACATCAACAGTACTCAGAATATTCAAATTGCATTTATCGTCACAATTATTTGTATTGGGCTGTTAATTAGAGTCTAATATATCCATCTGGCAATTGTTTACCTTCTGATTTTCTGTGCTATGAGTCAGCCACTATTCAAGAGGATAAAAGTAAGTTTCTGTGCAAACACTTGCACCTTGCCTTATCTCTCTGGAATGCATTGAAAGTGATGTTCATACATTTATCTACATTATTATCTTCAATATAGCAAGAGTAAATAGAATTTTCTGATTTTTCATAATCATTATCCAACTTTAAATTTGTGCCATTATTTTTCCTGAAAAACTGCTAGACATAATAAAATTTATGCAAAATTATTTATGTGTGGTATGAAAACTGTACTGAAGAAATGCTCAATTTGTGTTACAAAAAACTTCAGAACAGAGTATTTGCTTATTTTACTTATTTTATTTCATCTGTCAGCATGGCTATTTAATACTACATTATATGATTAAAGCAATGGATGACCAATATCTTTAAAAACCTTTTAAGTCTAATATTTTCCAATCTCACATAGTTATCAAAGAAAATACAACAATGTCTAAATTATTTGATATATGGTAAAATTCATTGTACTTAATTCTATGAACATTTTATTTTACAGTTGCAACTGCATATTGATATCATTCAACTTCTAAAACTGTTTGTTTCAGAAGTAGACAATTCCAAGATAGAACAGATGAAAGTCATGGCCAGATAAACTAAATTCAGGTTGAGCCTACTTTCTCATAGTTTCTCATATTCATGGTCCATCTCAAATGGGCATATTAATAACAAATCATAGTCTTCTAACTGTACCTGGATTGTTAATTTCTTATTTAAAGAAAAATATGTTAGAATACATGTCACACTTACAGGTAAATTCTTAAGCAATGTTAGAGATTATATTTAAAAACAACAAAAGTGTTTTTTTTATGATCCAGAGTGTATATGAAATGGTAACACACGAGTAAGAAATACACACTGCATGTGCTATATATGAGATCAGTTACTTAAATTATCATTGATAATGATGTCATTATCTTAAATATAGTGTTTATTTTACGCCCATTCTGAGTCTGCTATCTGGAATAGATGTAAAAAGAAATCTTAATACTGGTGTACACAGCAATGATTCCTACCTCTGCTATTATCCCATATCAAGATCTTCTACACATTCAGGACCAACAGTTATTGAAGAACACAGCACCAACCACATGTTGACTTCAACTGTTTCTAAATAAAACTGTAATGGCACCTTGATGGCAGATAGAGTAAATGTTTCGTTGATGCCAATCCACTCGGAGGTGGATCCCCAAACCAAAGTTGAAGTAATTAATGACTCAGCTTCTTAAAAGTTATTTTTTTGGGGGGGGGAAATACAAAGTTGTTTTTATTTTTCAGATTTTCAAGGCTTTTATTGGCTTTAGGATTTTCTCACAGTAGTTCAACATCTTATTTTTTTATGTGCAAATGAACCCAGAAATATCTTCCCACATTCTGTACCTGAATTCTATCTATCCTTCCAAGTTCTGTACCTCTACTCTAAATTCACGCTTTTCCTATACAATCCACACCTTTGAAAATTATGAAAGACAATCCAAATCTATGTATCTGGTAGTTTTCTGGGGTTCTGTTTAACTCAACCATAAAGAAAGTGGATCCCTGAATTCAATTTTCCAAGGTCAACTTTACCAAACGCTCATAAAACGTGTCCACTAAATATGTCATAGGGACTCTGACTACAGTAAGCAGACAGAGTATGAGCCAATACTCTGAAGTAAGGCTATAATAAGCCTTTAAACAAAGAGAGCCTTCTATCAGTACCACTTGGAAAACTCAAAAAATCTAAGGCACCAACCTATGCAACAATAAAGAAACTCAGTGAGATTGAAATTCAAGAAATAAAATGGGTATGTGAACTGGAGATGAGGTGAGAGATATGACATAATTTTTAGCATGTATTAATATGGACAAGTTCTATATCTTGTACATGTCTTTCTGAAATCATCTGGGCAGTGTGTAAGAAGGATCTGGACAGTAATATGAGGCTAGTATGCAACATAAAAGTATTTACTTATTTTTCCCATTAAAATCTTTTCCCCTGAGGTTTAGTATGTCTAAGAGATAATGAATATCTTTTAACAGAAATCAGACCAAATTTGTCTTGGTTTTAACTTACATAAAAATTATTTTATCAGAATATAAAATTACAATTTTTCTTAATATTAGACCATTCATCATATATCGATAATATGGTCTGCAAAAGCCAAATGAGAGGTATAGTAATCATTTAAAATGTATCTTGACAGAGCTAAAGGAAACTTTAAAGTGAAATAATACTTGTTTAGTATATTTGTATAACATAATATAGAGAGCATTGTTTGGTAGTTGTTATTTCAATTTAAATTTTACTGTCAGTATTTATAATCAGGAATTTAGTAAGCTATTTTTTTAAAGCAGTAATTCTTTGATATTCTCAACCATAAGATTTTAAGGACTATAAGTTAATCCAAATACAGTGACATTTAAGTGAATTTGCCAAATTTAGTGGAAATTAAAACAGCATTGGAAAATACATTCAAGTAAGTACACTGATGAATATACATAAACATTTAAGGAAATCTCCTATTTCCTTCTACATTCCCTCAAACTCAAACTCCTTACACCTGACTCAGAATTTGATAGAGCCTACAACTGATTAATAAAAGACTACCACGCATCATTTTTATTCAGTGTAGTTGATTAAAGATTGCTGCAAATTTTTGTCATTCCCCCTCAAGAGATAGTTTATTTGTCTTTCACTTGAGTCAAGGTTGGCCTTATGTACAGAAGAGTTAACATAGCAGGCTTTAGTCTGTCTGTCTATTACGGGCTTAATTGTGTCCTTCCAAAATTCACATGTCATTTTTTTCAAACATTTTTATTTATTTATTTGACACAGAGAGAGAGAGAGAGAGCGAGAGCACACAAGCAGGGAGAGAGGCAGGCAGAGGAAGAAGCAGGCTTCCCACTGAGCAGGGAGACCAACGGATGTGGGGCTTGATTCCAGGACCCTGTGATCATGACCTGAGCTGAAGGCAGATGCTGAATCAACTGAGGCACCCAGGCACCCTTCAAAGTTCATGTTAGTGTTCCAATTCCTGGTACCTCAGAATATAGCCATATTTAGAAATAAGGTCTTTAAGGATGTGAATAAGTTAAAATGAGGCCATTTGGGTGAGACCTAGTTCAATACGACTGGTATCCACATAAGAAAAGGAAGAGATAACAGGGAAGTGCATCCACAGAGGAAAGCCATGGGAAAACAATGAGAAGGCCACCTGCAAACCAAGGAGAGAGTCTCACTGGAAACCAATCCTACCAGTACCTTGAACTTATAATTCTAGCCTTCAACAACATCCCTAAACTAAATAATCCAAATAAAAATGGGCAGAAGACATGAACAGACATATCTCCAAAGAAGATATGGATGGTCAAGAGACATGAAAAGATGTTCACCATCACTTACCATCAGGTAAGTCCAAATCAAAACTACAATGAAATATTACCTTACAACTTTCAGAATGGCTAAAATCAATAAATACAAGAAACAACAGGTATTGGCAAGGATGTGGAGAAAAAGGAACACTTGTGCACTGTGGGACTGCTAACTGGTGGTGCAGCCACTCTGGAAAACAGCACGAAGTTTCCTCTAGAAGTTAAAAAGAGAACTATCCTATGATCCAGCAAACACCCTACTGGGTATTTACCCAAAGAATACAAAAACACTAATTCTATGTCTTTTCCATAATTGGCCTGGCAGCTTCCACATCTTGGAACATTCACTATGTGTGAAGCCAGATGTCATGTAACAACTTAACTACTCTAAAATACTGTGAGAAAATGCTGTTAGAAAACTCAAGGTAGTCTGTAAGGAGTTATCCTGTATCTACTCCACTTGAGCCTTCAGATAATTCCATTCTCCACCCACTTGTAAGACCCCAAATAAGAACTGTCTAGATATGTTTACTACCTAGAGAATCATAAACAACAATAAAAAATTATTGTTTGGGGCACCTGGATGGCAGTCGGTTGAGCATCCGACTCTTGGTTTTGGCTCAGGTCGTGGGTGATCTCAGGGTCGTGAGATTGAGCCCTATTTAGGGCACTCCATGCTCAGTGCAGAGTCTGCTTAAGATTTTCTCTCACTCTCCCTCTGCCCCTCCCGGCAGTGCTCTCTCTCTCTCTTTCTCTCTCTCAAAAAAATGAATAAATCTAAAAAAAGAAATTATTGTTTTAGGTTGCCAAGTTTTGAAATAGCTTATTTCACAGAAACAATGATTTTATTTTTAATGTACACATTATTGATAATAGGTCCTTATTAAAATTTGTTTCCAATAGGAAAACATTTAGTGCCATTTTGTATTTAAAATTATTACCATATCATAAACACATTTCTTAAATATATAATCAAGTGTGGTAGCAAAAGAAACAAAAATAGGGGAATAAAAAGAATATCAGAATCAGGAATAATCTTCAAACCTGATCTTTTTTGATATCCCATATATAATACATTAAAAAATCCTGCATAGTAACATTTAAAACATGTCCAAAATCCCACCAACACTCACCCTACTCAACCTTTACCACTCCAGTTTTGTCTGCCATCATCTCTCACCTATAGGGGCCTTGATGTCCTTCTTCTACCATGTCTCCAAAGTCAGAGTAATAGTTTTAAAATAAAGTCTAACTTTCATAGAAATATCGCCAAAGGCAAGGGAACAAGGGCAAAAATGAACTACTGGGACTTCATCAAGATCAAAATCTTTTGCACAGCAGAAGAAACAGTCAACAAAACCAAAAGACAGCTGACAGAATGGGTGAAGATATTCAAAAATGACATATCAGATAAAGGGCTAGTATCCAAAATCTATAAAAACTTATCAAACTCAACACCCAAAGAACAAATAATCCAATCAAGAAACTGGCAGAAGACATGAACAGACATCTCTGCAAAGAAGACATCCAGATGGCAACAGACACATGAAAAAGTGCTCCATATCATTTGGCATCAGGGAAATACAAATCAAAGCCACAATGAGATACCACCTCATACCAGTCAGAATGGCTAAAATTAACAAGTCAGGAAATGACAGATGTTGGCAAGGATGCGGAGAAAGGGGAACCCTCCTACACTGTTGGTGGGAATGCAAGCTGGTGCAGCCACTCTGGAAAACAGCATGGAGTTCCTCAAAACATTGAAAATAGCGCTATCCTACAACCCAGCAATCACACTACTGGGTATTTACCCTAAAGATAAAAATGTATTGAGCTGAAGGGCACGTGCACCCAAATATTTATAGCAGCAACATCCACAATAGCAGCAACGTCCACAATAGCCACAATAGCCAACATCCACAAAGAACCTAGATGTCCATCAACAGATAAATATCTTTTATAACTGTCATGAACGTCCGGATAAAGAAGATGTGGTGTATATATATACAATGGAATACTATGCAGCCATCAAAAGAAATGAAATCTTGCCATTTGCAACGACATGGTAGAGCTAGAGGGTATTATGCTGAGCAAAATAAATCAATCAGAGAAAGACAATTATCATATGATCTCTCTGATATGAGGAATTTGAGAGGCAGGGGGAAGGTTGTGGGGAAGGGAAGGAAAAAATGAAACATGATGGGACCAGAGAGGGAGACAAACCATAAGAGACTCTTAATCTCAGGAAACAAAATGAGGATTGCTGGGGCTTAGTGGGGGAAAAGACAGGGTGGGTGGGTCATGGACATTGGGGAGGGTATGTGCTATGGTGAGTGCTGTGAAATGTGTAAGTCTGATGATTCATAGACCTGTACTTCTGGGGCAAATAACACATTATATGTTAATAAAAATGAATTATTTAAAAAAAAAAAAAGTATGATCTGCTCTCCACCACCAAAAAAATAAACAAAAGTTGTATTTCATTTTTATCCCAGAAGGGTGAGCAGTCTTTATGAATATAAAAAGGATGCTTAAGTCATTTTTTCCTTAATAAAGAACTTTTATATAAAAAAATAAAAGTCTATCTTTGTCCTTCTTTTTCCCAAACACTCTAATGGTTTCACATCTCATGTAAAACAGGATCTTGAGCCTTTCTTTGGACTACAAGGCCCTTCATGACCTGGTTTCTCTCTGACCTGGTATTACTTGCCCCATCACTCACTCTGCTCCAGCCACAGGGCACTCTATTGATCCTGAAAAGGCCTAGATGAGTGGCTTACTCCCTTTCTTCAATATGGTCTCTGCTAAAATATCCCTTAATGAGAATGGCTTTCTTTGGCCATCTGTTTGAACAATATCATACATCAGTCACTTTCTGTCTTTCAAACCCTGCTTCATTCTACATCATAGCATTTACCATCCCTATCTGAGGCATTATATATTTGTTTATTGTCTCTCCCTTCTCACTAGAACCTAAGTACCATGAAAGCAGGAATTTAGTCTGGGTTGTTTACATTGAAACACCAGGGCCTAGAATATTATCAAACACAACTCAGTAAGTTGATTCACTAAGATATGAATGAGCAAATGAATGAAAGAACATATGAATGAATGAGTAGAAGACACAGTAAAAATTATAGGAGTATATACCACTTGGGGTTATTTTTGGGACATGAAAAAAGTGATTTCCAATAATAAGAGAGACCATTAAATTCACTGAATGAGAAACAACAGCAATAAACACTCACACAAACTCCCACTCTTCTGGAATCTCCAAATGTGCTCTTTTCTATTATATTGTCAGACAAAATAAACTGACACTACTTAGTATGCTGACATTACAACATACAAAGAATAAAATATCAACAGTGCTTTGTTTACAATGTGATTTTTTTCCAGTATCTAATGTGATTGAACAATGTTGCTTCAGTGGAGCTTGCATTTAGGAGGTTATCAGGTTAATCTGTGGGGGAAGGTTTGGGAAATTAAAGAAAATATACAACAGTGTATTCCTGATAAAAAGATGCCATATGTCCTTATGCTTGCAGATCTATTAATTATGTATTTCTTTTTTCCAAGTAATGTTTTATTGCATTCACTAGTTTTCCCTTAAGACAGATTCATTGTATTTACTCCTTCTCCCTCATAATTAATGAACATTTCCATTAATTATTTTTCATACAAGGAATCTGATATATGAGCTTATATGAATACTCAGGGCAGGAAATAAATAGCATGCCTTCTAGAAATGAATATTAAATACTATTCTTCAGCAAAGTAAAGGATTTATGTTTAAAGTGCATTACAGCTCTCACATTTGAAAATAAAGTTCAAGGGATTAAGTGGAAGTAATTCTGCTTCATGTTATTTATAACATACAGAACCGCTTGCCTTAAATTTAGAGATACCTGTTCTACGAAATCTAATAGTACATATACTGATACCATGTGCTATTTGAAGCACTTTCCATTTGTTAACTTGTTTAATGTTATAAAGACCCAATAAAGAAGAATTTGCTGCTGTTCCTATTTTATAGATGGGAAAATTAAGATACCAAGTAACAGGTCAAGGCCATACAGATAAGTGTCAGAATGGAAATTTGTCCTGGAAATCAGTGATCATTATAGAAATGATAGACAAATTTAAAGTATCGTTCATCCAAGTAGTTAATGGTTGATAGGTATTATTTTCTGGGATTACTATTTTTTTTCTACACACTATTTACTTTATATAAGTGAGAGCAAACTATGTTTGTTACTAAATACTGAGTTTAGGATCTATGGCCAAGAGGAATTAGCATTATTTCTTTCTCTAATATTCCAGAAGTGCAAGACAAATTAATGTCTCAAATTTTTGAGACATTAATTTATTTCCACCTCCTTATCCCTTGCTTTAATAAGGTGGCACTGAGAAAAATCTTCAGACAGTTCAGACAATTCCTTTTCTCTATTCTGTTTCTAAAAGTATGTAGAGAAGTTTGTTTGTTTGTTTGTTTGTTTGTTTTTCCCCAGGCTCTGGTTGATTAAAGGAGAGAGGAATAATCTCCAAGGGAAATTTAAAAAAATAAAAAAGGAAATTCTTTAGTCTAGACTAAATGGTGATTTCTGGAGATGAGAAAAAGGAGTCTAAGAACTTTGGATTTCACAAGGAGAGAAGACTCTAGAAATATCCCAGAACCACTCTGGGTTAGCTCCTAGGGAAGGTAGCTGGGTCTCTAACAGGGTGGCTCCATTGTGAATTGCAGATGCCCAATTTCATTAGACACTCCACAAACCTAAGTATCACAGAAAAGCAGCTGTCAATGGGCCAGGAAGAGCAATTAGAAAACTACATTTATTTAAAATTAGATTTTGAAAATTGGTGAATTGAAGGTATTCATTCTTTAATGCCTTTGTGTACTCTTGAAGCAGAGTGTAAAGAAAAACAGAGCTGAATTCATTTCCATCCATTGACTTTATCACATGATAAGAAAAAAGGGGCAGGGTGCCTGGGTGGCTCAGTGGGTTAAAGCCTCTGCTTTCAGCTCAGGTCATGATCCCAGAGTCCTGGGATCGAGCCCCACGTCGGGCTCTCTGCTCCACGGAGAGCCTGCTTCCTCCTCTCTCTCCCTGCCTGCCTCTCTTACCTACTTGTGATCTCTGTCAAATAAATAAATAAAATCTTAAAAAAAAAAAAAGAATAAAGGGGCAGGGTTGAATAATGCCATTTACTAACATACCTAATCAAAGAAAAGATGATTTTTGGAGAACAAGGGACTAAAACCTAGAGATCATGCTTCAATGAAATGCAAATAAATTTTAAAGTAGGGCATAAATACGGGTGACAAAAAGAACATGGTCCATAATAAAGTGTACTATTTTGGAGGGTTCAAGAACAGTAAGTTAGTTTTAGCTTCAAGACTGTTAGTGCCAGGAATGGACTGAGGCTAATAACTGTGTGTATACAAATAAATTAAAAGGATCATCTTATTAAAGAACAGGAATATTTGTTGACCTCCAAGGCATTGGGTGTAGAATATCTATCTGACTGAGTCTAACATAGGGAGAGAAGGGGCAGGTTAGACTGGAAGTGATTTAGGTTGACAGAAATCAAGAACTGCAGAGAAAAAAAAGGCAGAATGGGTTGGAATGGACACATCAAAGTTAACATTATAACTTGGTTCTGAATTATTCTATAAAAAGAAGCATAAATGATATAATTAACAGTTTAGTGGCCTACTCAAACTCACAGATAACTGATCTTGAAATTTTATGATTCTATTATGGTTATTTGATAAAATATTCTTCCCACCCATGCAAAATTAGTTATACTTTGCCCTTCTGTAATTATATTGTGGTAGAGAACATACCACTTGTGTATGTCACTCTGAATGCTTTATTAAAAAATAGAGCTATACACTTGACTTTTGTTTCCAAATATATGTCCATTAACAACTGTCTGCCCAATTATATAAACTTGAAATCCTAGAAATTTCTCAGCACCAGAAATGTGACTGGGAAGTCTGTGAGTTTATGGTAGTATAAACAGAGAATTATGCATCAAACACCTTTCTCTATGAAGGATACACTCAAATGCTTTCATGGCCAGACATGCCTACAATAGAGAATGCTGAGAACAGTGGTGAATAAGGACTTGTAGTCCTTGTTTACAAAAAAAGCTCATTTACAAATGCAAGAGCTTTACTTCATAATTTCAAACTTAAATTTCTGACACGATTAAATAGTAGTGGAATGTTATTATATATGATAAAAAATATAAAAAAGTATAAGTAATATTCCTTTCACAAAAGAAGTAAATTAAGAGACACTATAACTACACTGGCTACCAATGCTAATTATATATTTTAAGTACTTAGGAGATTTAATTGCTTATAAAACCACTTACATACATTAACATGGGAACAATATTGATCTAACTACAATAATTATATTTGTATTAGCTTTGTGTCAGCACATTTTGGAATATATCTGACCTTTTATTTTACTTCCATTAAAAAATACATTAATTTTCAAGGACTATAGTCATTACCAATATATTAAAAAAAGAAAATGGTTTCTAATAATGCTTTGAGAATTCAATTAAAATCTTGTTAAAGATATGATTTTTCATAGATTTTGTCCCATATACCATAAGATGGAAACATTGAGTTACACTAAATTTTGAAATGTTAGTATCTTGTTGTTGTTGTAGAATAATAGACTTCTCAATAAATAATGTAATCAGAAAATTACTCAGTATTCTCTGATATAAAATTCTCTGATATAAAATAATCTTTTAACAATTATTATTGTCTATCGTTTTTTTCAAGATTTATTTATTTATTTGAGAGAGTGTGTGACAGGGGGAGAGGTTGAGAGGGAAAGAGCATCTCCAGCAGACTCCCTGCTGAGCATGGAGCTAGATTTGGGGCTCAGTCTCATGACCCTGAGCTGAAATCAAGAGTCAGCTGCTTACGTGACTGAGCCACCCAGTGCCTCTTGTCCACCATTAAGCAACAAAGCATCCTTAATTAGAAAACTAAAGACATACTATGTAATTCATAACTTTCTAATAGCAATACAGCAAATACTGAGTACTTAGAAATCAATACCAGCCACTGTACTAGGTTTAAGCAGTATGAAGTTGAGTAGGTTATGCTCTTCATATGAAAAAGAAAAAAAAAAACTCACAGTAAAAAATAATTTTTTATAAAATCCAAAAATCATGAAAACCATAATGAATCCCCAAATGCATACCTACCTGTTTTAAACCAAATTAAACAAACTATTGCATGTAAGTGTGTCATCTCAACTTTCCAAGTTTTTTCTTCCCCCATGATCTCGAGGATTGCCTTTATTTACAACAATTTCAATGAAACTCAAACATCCCTGCTACAAATATAAGAGCTGACCTCAAGCTCTGGTTTAAAAAGATACATCTAATCTTAAACAGCAAGACAAGAAAACGACTTCTTACTTGTAATACATATAGTCTCCCAAGGTGAAGAAATCTACAAACCATACTCAATTACTTATTTCCTTATTTCCTTAAATATTTTTAAGACATGTGTTTGGAGGAATGATTCCGTATTTCAATTTTTGATTTTGATCATTATTTTATAAAGATCATATAATTAACTCAATTACAATCTAGAGTCATCAATGAAAATTTAACCAACTAATGGAAATATAACTACTCAATGAGGGCTAAATAATGGGTCCTGAATTTATTACTGAAATTAAGGCAAATAAGCGCTTCAAAACCTCTAATTCATATGACATCAAACTATTGCAAAGAAATCACTGTTTCCTGCATACAAGGCAAATCATGTAGTCTATAAAGTATTAACTTCTATTTCAAACTGTACTTTCATTTACCAACCAGAATGACAACAAAACAACAAAGATTTTACCATTTGAAATTAGATCCTTACATATTAAAGCAGTTCACTTTACCATCTATATCATGCAATATTTTACTATAGTAAAGTAAGTATTTAAGTATCCTAAAAGTATCACAACTAATTATTTTTTGTTTATTGTTTTACCTTGAAAGGCAATGGCTCTTCAGTAAGAGGACTAACAGGAAGTGAAGTGGTGCTACTTGCTGGGCTCATATCTGCACTCTGCAAGAAAAACATAACTGAATTAAACAGATATATTCTGGTAAAGAGATATATTCTGGTAGATATTTTTATTATTCCTAGTTTAGAATCAAATCCTTCTTTGTAATAAATAAATAATAAATGAAATATGGGTGTAAAAACATTCACATATTATATTCTGAATTATTCCTTATTTAGAAATGGTTATCTGAAAAATTTGCTTAATTATCACTTGTTAATGTACATTTTAAATGCATTTTATTAAATACCATGATTATCTTTGTGCCAGGACAGTATTTAAAATTTTATTTGCTTCCTTTAGATTTTTGCCCCCTTTTTTTGAAAGTTATACAGTATCTACAATGATTTCCAATGTTTTAATTTCGCTGTCTTTCAGGCTGAGTTTCAAACATATATTGAAAAGTTATCCACTTTTATTTAGTGAAAATTTAAGTAACTGTATCCAGTTTTCATTCATTATGAAAACTATGTTTGTCATCAATATGTAATTGGAAAATGAAGAAACATTAAAAATTTAAATTCCCATATCCATAGCCCCTAACACTTTATAATCTTTCTTAGATTCTGCTAAACAAAACAAAACAAAAGTGTAAGAACAAAGGATTTACACAAAGAATTATTGGAATGTTTCTAATGCAGTTCTTCTAGTCCTGTAAAAATGTAATAAATTAAAACTTCTTAAAAAAGAGATTAGCCTAAAAAAAAAGAAGTATGGGTTAGCAGCTTACCATTATTTTTTCTAAAAGCAAGAAAAAAAAATTGATAGTAGGTAGCAACAAAAATTATGTTACTATATCCATAATTCACTCTGTCAGAATAATTCTTTCTTTTAAGTAGATAAGCAAATAAAACACTGAAAAGAATGAACAGCAACATATTCCAGCTTGGTTACCAAATGTGCATGCACTCAAATACAGAAAATTTTGCAGTGAATATTAAAGCAAAAGAATGGATTAATTTTGATTGTGATAAGGGAATAAGAAGATAAGTTTGGCTGATTTAAGTGCCAAAAAAGAACACATTCAAAGAATAGATACTACAACTGTTAAAATTCTTAGAGTCTCTTTCCATTCATGAGGTTATTTTCAATTCATTTGATTTAGGTGTACCATAAATTGGACACATTTTAAATATCCTTAAAGTGGGATTATTTCTGACTCTATTTTAGCAACAATGCATAAGGACTATAAACATAGTTTACACTCAGTATAATTTTTATATAACATGTATTGCACCTCCTTCAGAAACTGATCTAAGCCTGCACATTGACTTAAATTGTCTAAAGGAGGAAGTTAGGTAAAAACTGAACAATAATTCTACTGAAGGAAGCAGAAAAATACATATACTAGAGTTGAATTAGCTACTGACTTAATTTCTTAATTTATTCAGAACTTCTTGTCCATTATTTGATCAAAATCAGGAAATATTCTGAACTGCTGCCTTTCACTATCTGATTATATGATATAATAGAAAAACAAAGGTCTTCTTAGGAATGAACGTACCACAGGATTCTAAAATTTTAAAAAAACCGGTAAAACTTCTTTTCCAGACTTGAAATACAAGACTCCTGAGCTGTTTTTCTCATTGGATTTCTCATGAGAAATTAGGCAAGTAATAGAATACAGTTTATATGTAGTTGAATTATCTAGTATTTTCCTTAAGAACTGATACTCTGCATAGCCTCTTAAAGTATCAGGCCCTTAAAAATCATATGTTCAGAAGACAGAGATGACATCCAGTTGTGAAAATTTAAAAGCTTGTATCATATTCTCACAGATGAAGATTTTTGAACTTCCATAAGAACATGAACCAAAACCAAGTTTCATGGTTAACTTCTTTTAGGGTTGAGGTCTCCCACAACTTCCCAGAAATAAATGTGTCATTCCTAAGCACTGTTAGAAAGCAGATTCCAAAATCTGCATCATCTAACCTTGAGTCTTTGAACGGCATTCTTAGAGAAAACTGTGTTCCAGCTTGAACTTTCAAATCCATCTTATAGTATGACACTTTAATTCTATTGCTCTTAGGGAATCTTGAGAAAAATGTTTTTAAAAAACAAATCAATCTTATGTGACATCTGATACACTGCACTTAATTATCAAGTTGAAAAATACAAAGCAAAAATAGAAAAACTGTATCTTCATTTTTTACCTTTTTGTTTTTCCATTTGCATTTCAGTGATCTGTAATTTAGGTGCCATTTCAATTTGCTTACACTTTTAGATATCTGATACTATAGTAAACCCTTCAGATATAAATCTTATCCATACTTCATACTTTAATTAGCTTACCCTTTCATTTAATGATAGCAATTCCAATGCAGTTGCCTATCTAAATACAAATTAACAAAGTACTTCATAAGTTACATTTGAAGTTTTTAAAAGCTAACAGTGTATATGTTCTTTCACAATTTTCTTCAAAAAATATTTTGTTAGAATTATAGCTTCATCTGTTTTTGATATATTTCAGATACTTTGGAAATGGCCAGTTCTCAATAATGTAAAAGCAGCTGTCTTTGGGATACAGAATTATTGTGCAAAATAAGCAAATCATCTCAACAAAAGGAACCTCCTTAATTCTTATGTAACATACTTCAACTTTCTGACCCAATAGAGACTGCATAAGATGTTCCGGACAGGTTAAGACTATCTTAATTACAACAGATGTCCTAAAAACCTGATTTTCTGGTTCTAAGTCTAATAGATACCTGCTTTTTTTCCGACACTAGGGTGATTAAATTATATGAACAACATTTTCCCTATATTTAAAATGTTTTTCTCACCCAAATTGGTAGACTTTACCCCTTCTATTTCTATTGCATATATGCTAAGTTCTCTTTTATTTTTCTCCAAATTGAGCTTAATGTTAAGCATGACCTTTAAGTTTAATAATAAAATCTAGACAAGTACTTACTTTTTTTTTTAAGATTTTATCCATTCATTTGACAGACAGTTCTCACTTATTTGATAGGAATCTGACAGTTACCAGTGACTTAACATACTTTAATTATAATAAACAAAAATGTGAAGATATTATCTGCTTGTGGGTTTGTCAAAGGAGGGGATGAAGTCTTTGGTATAATACTGAAAAGTTTAAGTTAGTATAAGAAACTCTCATCAGATGGTGATTATGGAACTTCCTGGGCAGATGAATGGAAGAAGGAGAGAAAATGAAGTTTTAGGTGGGAAGGAAAATAGAAATGGCAAGAAAAGCAATGTGTCTACCATCTTTTCTGTTGACCCATCTTTGAGGAAAAAAAGAGGGCACAAGTAGAAACAGAAATAGCTATTTTAAATAAAATTCTATGGGATAAGATGATGAATATTACCCTCTTGTTCAAATTTCTAAGTGGAATAAAAAAATGATTTAAGTACATAGAGAAGTTCTGCAAATACTATTCCACTGTGGTATATTAAGAGCGCCATACAAGAGGAAAACAGTGGCAGGAGGCTAAATAGAACTTCCTTTGGCTCCTATGAGATGACTCCTAAAAATATATATATGAATTATCAAGGATAACTTATTAAGAGGCTGTAAATAGCAAATAAACAACCTCAATGAAATCTTCAGACTCAAGTATCTGGTGGCAACTCCTGAAACTACTAATCTAGTATCTACTTTGACTATCAACACTGATCGCTAAATTACTAGAAGTCATTCTTGATGAAAAAATAAATGTACAAAAATAAGTATATAAAATATAACTATATTAAAACAGCATTTCTATTAAAAAGAACCCAGAAAGTGAACAGTAGGATTTTCAAATCACAGCAGGTGTTCTTTCCCAAATAAATTATGAAAGAAACATTTTGTTGTAATAATAATCATGTTCTCCCAGGTTAAATTTCAGACCACAATTTAGAGGAATGGTATATTATCTGTTATTATAAACAGTGTTTTAAAAGTCTGGCTAAAAAATCTAATCACTCTCAATCAACACTGCTCAACTGTTAATGACCAAAGTGTACAATTGAGGGATTTGACACTCAATATACTGTCACTACAGAAATAGAGAAATTAAAGGGTAAGAGATGTCATTAACACTTGCTAAACCAAAAAATAATTTTGATACTTTGAATGACACATCTTCTCTAAGCTTCTACTATTTTCGTTCAAAAAATAAAACATGCATGCATTGTAATAACCTTGACAAACACAGTACTCTATTCTTTCTTTTGACATGAAGAAATGAACTCTTGACTGATTTACAATCTATACTTGATACTATAAATGGGTATAAAATTGTCAAGTCAGCCATTTATATGATATAAAAATTAAATTTCAGTTTTGAAAGTCTTCATTAATTCATAAATTAGGGAGTTACTTTTTTAATAATGCATTCTATTATTGTTTTTTTAAGTAATCTGTATACCCAACATGGGGCTCAAACTCATGCTGAAGAGTCATAGCTCTACCAACTGAACCAGCCAGGAACCCGAAGAGTTACTTTTTATCCATGAAAATGAGATAATTTTTAACAAGTATTGATAATATTTTTTATTATGTAAGCCATATTGTATTTTTCTTCTGATTTTTGGAGGGAATGTGCTAATGTTATCAAATAAAATATTCTTTTTTAATGCCCAATGCCTAGATAATCCTTTCTTCTAATAAAGGAACCATGGCTCCTTGGAGAAATCGTTGATTCCAGGGATGGGGCAAAGAATGTACTAGGTGATTCTAGACCATCTTGTTGTTCCAGAAAGTAAGAAAATGCTCAAAAGATATAAGGATGGAGTACGCCAAAGAGATAAAGAAGCCAATGTGAAAGAGCTCCCAAAATCCAGAGCTGGGACAATTTGAGCAACAAAATAAATAACATCATATTGGAGTTATAATTCAAAGGTTAAAACGAAATTTAAAGAATCATGAATTCATATATAAATAAGTAAGGAATGGAAGAAATAAATAATTGGAGAGAAAAGTCAAATCTCTCTCACAGGAGAATTTCAAATAATTTATGCAGATACTCCCAATCTTCAAGATGTGGAATTTACACCCCACCCCACAACCAACCCCGAGGCTGTGTTTTGTCAGTTAATTCCAAAGAGCAGAGTATGAAAAGGGGAAAGGTAACATCACAGTGGAAAAACCCAGCAAATATTACTTCCTCCACGTGATCAAGGTAAACACCATCTAGGCAGTATGACATAATATCATGAGGGATATTTCACCTTTGTGGTCTATCTCCCATCTCAGTCTAATTATGAGAAAAATATCAGACAAACCCAAATTCAGGGCCATTCTGCAGAAAATCTAACCAGTCAAAGTCAAAGTTATCAAGGACAAGGCAAATCTGAGAACTATTACCGATCATGTCATTAGAGAGACATGATGACTAAATGTAATGTGGTATCCTGGATAAATTCCTGGAGTAGCAAAAAGGATATTAGGGAAAACTGGTAATATTTTAATACACTGCTAAGTTTAGTTAATAGTAATGTACCTATATCGGTTCTCAGTTGTGACAAATGTACTCTGCTGAGGTTAAAATGATAACAGTTGGGAAAATTGAATGGCGAGTGTATGGGAGCTCTCTGTGCCACCTCTGCAAGTTTCCTATGCAAATGAAACTTTTAAAATAAAAGGTTTATTTAAAAATATTCTTCATTTGCAATATAACCAGGCTTTTCAGGATTATAATACGTGACTGTCAGTGTACTCACAGCTTCTAAGCTTTCATTAGGTCTTTTTTAACTTTTACAGAAATGAATTTTGACAGACTATTTGATGGTGATGCGTAACAGCTCCACTAAAGAATCCTTAATCTTCTATGAAGAGTTCACTGAAAAGCTGATGCTAAATTGTTTTGCATGCTTTCATGTTCCCTACAGGTGTAAATTGAAGTAAAGCTTCAGCCATATGAAATGATCTATTTGTTTGGGTCTTAAGGTGCTTGGTAGAGTGAGTGCATTATTAATATTTACTGAATGCCATAATTCTATAGAACAGATCCATTAATTATACCTCACCTGAAGGAATAATTAATGGATCTGTCCTATGGGATTAAAGTTTATTTATAAGAATTTCTTGAAGTGAAACATGATCAATTGGGCTCAAATCCGTTGAGTACATAAATAGGTTTGAGTATAAGTGAAATATTTTTTAAGCCATTAGGGTAAGTTGGATAATTACTTCTGTAGGCCTATTAAAATTAAATGTTTACCTAAATGTGTTAGTTTGAACATTCATTCTTGTATTTCTAAAATTATTACTTATAAAATGTACCCATTATAGTTTTTTGTTTTAATAATAATATTATTGCTGATAGTCCATTGGATAATTTAGATTTCTGTAGTATAAATAGGCTACTTTTCTTGAAAATACTTTCCTTTTTCAGATGTGCCAACTTTCTGTGAAGATTCAGTCATTTATTTGTTCAGCCATCCAATAAGTATTAAGGACACATTAGGCTTCCCTGACCATAGATTTTCACTTTCGCCATGACTCATCTCACTGCTAAGATGTGGTTGTCTCCAGGACTTAGTAAGAAAAGGAATGCAGAGTATCTAATTGTGGCACAGAAAGACAGTCTTCATATATTAGTGGGCATATTCTGGAGAGCTAATCTGTGTCATCAAGTATATCCTACAAATGGCAATGAGCTGACAGCTCTAAGCTCCTCCAGTCCAGGGTGCTGACCACTGATTTTCAGGCACACCGCTCTAAGGAACCAAGTTAACCAGGGGGAAGCTGATTCCACTAACTTCATTCTTTAAGTGATTATATATCCCTTATTTGCTTTTTTTTTCCCCCCATAGTAAGCCAAAATAAGAGCAACTAAATTCAATGTCCAACTCAGGACTAGCTCTTTGTACTTTGGCCAAGCTCACCAACCCTATCAATGTGAGTCAAGTCTTTTATTGGTCTTATTTTCTACAAATGAAAATGCAAGGTTTTTTCCTCTCCATTGTAATATCTTCTTAAGAGTAGGTGATATGTGATGTTTTTGCATTCCCAGCATCTAATCCATTTTACTGTGTTAACAACATTTTAATTTTCCTTTGGGGAGTGATTTCTCCAAAACTTTAAATCCATTTATTTTGAGTACTGCTGATTCAATATTCTTGAAATAGGAGTGAGCATATAACCAAGGCCTAGCCAAACTGTTCTATACAAAAAAGCAAGGCACATGAGCCAATTCATTTAAATGAAACTCAGATACGGGAATTGTGTTGGAATTTTTAGAAAGAAATTCTCTCATTCAGTTAATGTTGCTAAGGTCACAGAATGTGTTTCTATCTGAATTGCCAGAGGCCACTTAGTGGAGGGTGTATTTCTAAGAAATACAGACAGAAAGCCTGTAACCAATAAATGGAGAAAAAGCAATGGAGCCTTAAGTACATAGCTGATATACCGATAATCCAGCTCTATGTGGCTAAATAATTTTCACAAAACTATGTGTCAAACACTTAAGCATCCTTAAGTACTGTAGTTTGGAGGTTACATGCTATAGAATCTAAAATCTGGAACGGGCTGGCACAAGTGGTGTTGAGAATTAGGATACTACTCTATTCTAGGCTGGGAAGTTAGCAATATTTGTGTGATAGCAAAATAATTTATTTTTTTTCTAAATCTGGGGTGACTCAGAGTATGTATTTTTAAATTTGGAGTTTTGTAAGATTTAGTAAAAAAATACCTATGTATAAAAATGTGTTTACTTATTTTCAAAATTCAGTGTGTGTGTGTGTGTGTGTGTGTAAAATTTACTTTTAACTTGATGACGCATTTACATAGTCCAAATTTCAAATGGGGCAACCTCTTTTTCCAGGAAAATGGTTTTATTCTACTCCCAGTCCCCAACCATCCAGAGGCCCCTAATTTTACCAATTTATTGCATAACCTTCTACAGATGCTATATATAGAGATGTGACGGATGGATGGACAGATTGATAGACAGAGAGTTAGATGATATATAGATAATAGAACCACGCAGCAGGACCACGCAGCAGGAATCTGGGTTTGGAGATTCCAAATAGGGCTGTACGCCAGAGATAGAAATGCTCGGTCACAGGCTGGCTGAGCACAGAGTGTGGCGGGAGACTGGGGAGAGAGGAGGGAATGGTTGCTTTTCTCTGAGGGCACACTGAGGATTGGAGCCCCTGAGATCTTGGCTCCTCCAAGATAGAGACTGGAAGGCTGCCATTTTCATTCCCGTCCTCCAAAGGTCTACAGAAAGCATTCAGGGAACAAAAGCTACCAAGAGTGAACCTGAGATTACTTAGCCTGGCCCCTGGCAAAGGGGGGTGCAATGCCACCCTGGGCAAATACATTTGAGAATCACTTCAACAGGCCCCTCCCCAAGAAGATCAGCAAGAACATCCAGCCAAGACAAAGTTCATGGATCAACAAGAACTGCAGAACTCCAGAACTAGGGGAAAGCAATGCATAGAATTCCTGGCTTTTTTCCCCCATGATCCTTTAGTCTTGCAAATTTAAATTTTTTTTTATTTTATTTTTTTTATTCTATCTTTTTTGAATTTTCCTCTTTCCTCATTTAACGTTTTTAAACTATTTTATCTCAACAGTACCTTTTAAAAAAATAATCTTTTTAAATTTTCATTGTTATAGTCATATATTATTCCTTCTTTGTATTTAACCTTATTTTTTGTACAAAGATAAGTATTTTTTTTCCTTTAAAATTTTGGTATACAATTTCGTCTAATATATCAAAATACACCCTAAATCTAGAATATGGCTTTGTTCTAGTCTCCAGCCTGATCATATTCTCTCTGCTTTTTTTCCCAACCAAATTATCAATTCCTTTTTAAGAAACTTTTTACAATATTCATCTTTACAGTCATATTTCATCCCTCCATCATGTTTACCCTTATTTTTGTATATATATACTTTTTTCTTTAAAATTTTGGGAGGTAGTTTCTCCTAAGAGACCAGAATACACCCCAAATCAAGTAGGTGTCTCTGTTCTATTCATCTATATAATATATATCTATATATTATATATACACATATATATAATATATATATGTATATACTTTTAAAAATTTTTATATTTTTTCCCCCTTACTTTTCCCCCAGTTTTGGACTCTTCTAATTTGCTTAACATATATTTTTCTGGGGTCTTTGACACCTTTTTAGTATTTTTAGTATTTTATTCTCTCGTTCATATATTCTTATCTGGATAAAATGACAAGGTGGAAAAACTCACCACAAAAAAAAAAGAACTAGAGGCAGTACCAATGGCTAGGGACTTAATCAATATGGATATTGGTAATATGTCAGAACTAGAGTTCATTATGATGGTTATCGAGGTGCTTGCTAGGCTCGAAAAAGCCATGGAAAATATTAGAGAATCTCTTTCTGGAGAAATAAAATCCCTTTCTGGAGAAATAAAAGAACTAAAATCTAAACAAGTTGGAATTTAAAAAGCTATTAATGAGGTGCAATAAAAAATGGAGGCTCTTACTGCTAGGATAAATGAGACAGAAGAAGAGAATTAGTGATAAATAATACCAAAAGGATGGAGAATAAAGAAGCTGAGCAAAAGAGAGATAAACAACTACTGGGCCAAGAGGGCAGAATTCGAGAGAAAGTGATGCCATAAGACAAAAGAGTATTAGAATAATTGGGATTCCAGAAGATGAAAAAAGACAGAGAGGGGCAGAAGGTATGTTGGTGTAGTAGAGAATTTTCCTAATTTAGCAAAGGAAACAAGCAACAAATCTGATAGGCATGGAGAACACCCTTCAAAATCAAGGTCCACACCCCATCATCTAATAGTAAAACTTACAAGTCCTAGTGACAAAGAGAAAATCCTGAAAGCAGCTCGGGACAAAAGGTCTGTAATACACAAATGTAGAAATATTAGATTGACAGAAAACTTATCCACAGAGACATGGCAGGCCAAAAAGAAATGGCATGATATATTCAGAGCACTAAATGAGAAAAATATGCAGCCAGAAAAACTATAGCTAGCTAGGCTGTCAGGGAAAATAGAAGGAGAGATAAAAAGCTTCTAGGACAAACAAAAATTAAAGAATTTGCAGGAAAAAAACAGCCCTACACAAAATATTGAAAGGGGTCCTCTAAGCAAAGAGAGAGCCTAAAAGTAGTAGATCAGAAAGGAACAGACAATATACAGTAATAGTCACCTTACAGGCAATACAATGGCACTAAATTCATATCTCTCAATAGTTACCCTGAAAGTAATGGGCTAAATGCCCCAATCAAAAGACACAGGGTATCAGAATGGATAAAAAAAAAAAAATCCATCAATATGCTGTCTACAAGAAACTCATTTTAGACCAAAAGACACCTCCAGATTTACAGTGAGGGGGTGGAAAACAATTTACCACGCTAATGGACATCAAAAGAAAGCTGAGGTGGCAATCCTTATATCAGATAAATTAGATTTTAAGCCAAAGACTATAATAAGAGATGAGGAAGGACACTATCATACTTAAAGGGTCTGTCCAATAAGAAGATCTAACAATTTTAAATATCTATGCCCCTAACATGGGAGAAACCAATTATAAAAACCAGTTAATAACAAAATCAAAGAAACACATCAACAATAACACAATAATAGTAGGGGACTTTAACACCCCCCTCACTGCAATGGACAGATCATGCAAGCAAAAGATCAACAAGGAAATAAAGGCTTTAAATGACACACTGGACCAGATGAACATCACAGATATATTCAGAACATTACATCCCAAAGCAACACATTCTTCTCTAGTGCACATGGAACATTCTCCAGAATAGATCATATCTTGGGTCTCAACAGATATCAAAAGACTGGGATCACTCCCTGCATAGTTTCAGACCACAATGCTATGAAAATAGAACTCAACCACAAGAGGAAAGTTGGAAAGAACTCAAATACATGGAGGCTAAAGAGCATCCTACTAAAGAATGAAGGGGCCAACCAGGAAATTAAAGAACAATTGAAAAAATTCAGGGCAACAAATGAAAATGAAAGCATAACTGTTCAAAATCTTTGGGACACAGCAAATGCGGTCCTGAGAGGAAAGTATATAGTGATACAAGCCTTTCTCAAGAAACAAGAAAGGTCTCAAGATACAACCTAACTCAACACCTAAAGGAGCTGGAGAAAGAATAGCAAAGAAAGTCTAAACCCAGCAGCAGAAGACATGTAATAAAGATCAGAGCAAAAATCAATGAAACAGAAACCAAAGAACAGTAGAGCAAATCAACAAAACTAGGAGCTGGTTCTCTGAAAGAATTAGTCAGACTGATAAACCCCTGGCCAGACTTATCAAAAAGAAAAGAGAAAGGACCCAAATTAATAAAACCATGAACGAAAGAGGAGAGATCACAACCAACACCAAAAAATACAAAATTATGAGCAAATATACACCAGCAAATTTTACAATCTGGGAGAAAGGGATGCATTCCTAGAGACATATAAACTACCAAAATTAAACCAGAAAGAAGTAGAAAACTTGAGCAGATCCATAACCAGTAAGGAGATTGAAGCAGTCATCAAAAAATCTACCAACAAACAAAAGCCCAGGGCCTGCTGGCTTCCCAGGGGAATTCTACCAAACACTTAAAGAAGCATGAATACCTATTCTCCTGAAACTGTTAAAAAAAAAAAAAAAGAAAAGAAAAGAAAAGAAAGGAAGAAAGGAAAATGGAAGGAAAACGTCCAAATTCATTTTGTGAGACCAGCATTTTTTGATCCCAAAACCAGACAAAGACCCATCAAAAAAGAGAATTATAGATCAATATCCTTGATGAACATGTATAAGAAAATTCTCACCAAAATACTAGCCAATAGGATCCAACAGTACATTAAAGGATTATTCACCACAACCAAGTGGGATTTATTCCTGGGCTGCAAGGTTGTTTCAACATCTTCAAATCAATGTGACACAATATATTAATAAAAGAAAGAAGAAGAACCATATGATACTCCCAATAGATGCTGAAAAAGCATTTGACAAAGTACAGCATCCTTTCTTGATCAAAACTGTTCAAAGTGTAGGGATAGAGGGTAACTCCTCAGTATCATCAAAGCCACCTATGAAAAACCCACAGCGAATATCATTCTCAATGGGGAAAAACTGAGAGCTTTCCCCCTAAGGTCAGAAACATGGCAGGGATGTCCACTATCACCAATGTTATTCAGCACAGCACTAGAAGTCCTAGCCTCAGCAATCAGACAACAAAAGAAGTAAAAGGCATCCAAATCAGCAAAGAAGAAGTCAAACTCTCACTCTTTGCAGATGATATGATACTTTATGTGGAAAACCCAAAGGATTCCACACCAAAACTGCTAGAACTCACACAGGAATTCAGTAAAATGTCAGGATATAAAGTCAACGAACTGAAATCAGTTGCATTTCTATACACCAAGAGCAAGACAGAAGAAAGAGAAACTAAGGAGTCAATCCCACTTACAATTGCACCCAAAACCATAAGATACCTAGGAATAAACCTAACCAAAGAGGCAAAGAGTCCGTACTCAGAAAACTATAAAGTACTCATGAAAGAAACTGAGGAAGACAAAGAAATGAAAAAACATTCCATGCTCATGTATTGCAAGAACAAATATTGTGAAAATGTCTATGCTACCTAAAGCAGTCTACACATTTAATGCAATCCCTATCAAAATACCATCAATTTTATTCAAAGAAATGGAACAAATAATCCTAAAATTTATATGGAACCAGAAAAGACCCCAAATAGCCAGAGGAATGTTGAAAAAGAAAACCAAAGCTGGTGGCATCACAATTCCAGACTTCAAGCTCTATTACAAAGCTGTAATCATCAAGATAGTGCGGTACTGGCACAAAAACAGATACATAGATCAATGGAACAGAATAGAGAGCCCAGAAATAGACCCTCAACTTTAAGGTCAACTAATCTTTGACAAAGCAGGAAAGAATGTCCAATGGGAAAAAGACAGTTCCTTCAACAAATGGTACTGGGAAAATTGGATAGCCACATGCAAAAGAACGAAACTGGACCATTTCCTTACACCACACTTAAAAATGGACTCAAAAGGGATGAAAGACCTCCATGTGAGACAGGAATGTATCAAAATCCTTGAGGAGAACACAGAGGCAGCAACCTCTCTGACCTCAGCCATAACAACTTCTTCCCAGAAACATTGCCAATGGCAAGGGGATCAAGGGCAAAAATGAACTACTGGGACTTCATCACAATCAAAAGCTTTTGCACAGCAAAGGAAATAGTTAACAAAACCAAAAGACAGCTGACAGAATGGGAGAAGATATTCACAAATGACATATCAGATAAAAAGGACTAGTATCCAAAATCTATAAAGAACTTATCAAATTCAACACCCAAAGAACAAATAATCCAATCAAGAAATGGGCAGAGGACATGAACAGACATTTCTGCAAAGAAGACATCCAGATGGCCAACAGACACATGAACAAGTGCTCCACATCACTAGGCATCAGGGAAATACAAATCAAACCCACAATGAGATATCACCTCACACCAGTCAGAATGGCTAAAATTAACAAGTCAGGAAATGACAGATGCTGGTGAGGATGCAGAGAAAGAGGAACCCTCCTATACTGTTGGTGGGGATGCAAATTGGTACAGCTACTCTAGAAAACAGTATGGAGGTTCCTCCAAAAGTTGAAAATAGAGCTACCCTATGAGCCAGCAATTGCACTACTGGTATTTACCCCAAAGATACAAATGTAGTGATCCGAAGGGGCACGTGCACCCAAAGTTTATAGCAGCAATGCCCACAATAGCCAAAATATGGAAAGAACTAGATGTCCATCAACAGATGAATGCATAAAGAAAATGTGGAATATATATATACAATGGAATATTATGAAGCCATCAAAAGAAATGAAATTTTGCCATTTGCAACAACGTGGTGGAACTAGAGAGTATTATGCTGAGCGAAATAAGTCAATCAGAGAAAGACAATTATCATATGATCTGTCTGATATGAGGAATTTGAGAGGCAGGGCAAGGGGTTGTGGGGGGTAGGGAAGGATAAAATGAAACAAGGTGGGATCATGATGGAGTCAAACCATAAGAGACTCTTAATCTCACAAAACAAACTGAGGGTTGCTGGGGGGTGGGGAGGTAGGGATAGGGTGGTTTGGTCATGGCCATTGGGAGGGTATGTGCTATGGTGAATGCTGTGAAATGTGTAAGCCTCATGATTCACGGACCTGTACTTCTGGGGCAAATAATACATTATATGTTAAAAAAATAATTATTAAAAATATTTTCTTTCAATGTACTTTATGATGAAAGCATAACATTCCACCATATAAGCATAACTTTATTCTTTTTGCTAGGCCTCTATTTTTAAATATTTCGTATTGCCATTTTTTCTTTAAAATTAATGCTGTGATAAAATTCTCAAAACAGTTCTGTGATTATTTTTTTAAAAATTTATAGAATTATAAATTCTCAGTTAAAGGATATGCATTTATCCTTGCATATACTTTGTATTTACTATCAAGTTTTCCTCTACGGATAATGTACTGATTTTTACTTGTACTTCTTAGAAGGTGACTTCTAAATTTATTATACTTTCAATAGGCAAGGAAATATATCAGGTTATTTAATAGGTTGGGATTTACTAATTGGTTACTATTAGGGGGAAACATATATCTTAAAATGTCATTCAAATAAACTCTAAATGATTAAAGTATTAAATCACAGGGGGAAAAAAGGAAGTACTTAAAGACAGTATAAGTGAACATTATCTACCAATTATCACAGAATGATGAGGGGTATTTAAATGTAATTAAATAATAAAATCAAAGACTGATATATGTGATTATTTTGATTTTTCTTAATAATAAAGAAAACAAAATTATAAAGCAAATAAAATATTTGAAAAAGTTAAAGTCTGAGGGAAACACTTTCTTCTCATTCCTGGTGTTTCTTTCTGGTGTTTCTTTTCATGTAGAAGGCATTCTGCTAGTGTTATACTCTCAGCTTCTCTGACTACCAAAGAAAGGATCGCTTTTCTTGCTGATAAATTTGGATAGATGAACTCAGTGTGCTTGGCTCAGTTCATTCCTCTTTCTTTTGCTAGCAGGATCACATGCAGAGCACTTGTGTTCTGTTCAATAGCTATGCAGTAGACTTTTTTATTGCTAAGTTTTAAGTAAGAGCTTAAGTCTCAGATCATAAGAGTTTAACCTAAAAGGCTGTCTACAGCTTATAGAGGCCATAGGTAAGGAGTTGTGAGTCTTAAGTGATGACTTGTGGGCTGAATGGGCTTCAGCAAAGCCACTGGGTCCCAACAATCTCAGAAGGACAAGGTTATCTGTAGGCTCAGCCAAAACTCAAATGCAGGCCTCAGGAGTTGCAAAGTGATGCTGGTTGATGTTAAACTATACAGAAGAGCTTTTCATTAGCAGATTAGGCTGGTCTAGTAGTGAACTGGAAGGGAAGAGCACCTTTCCTTTCTGGGACTTTTTAAGTTTTGGTAGGTATGATCCTGCTGGCAGCTTTTAAACTGAAAGCAGTTAAATTCTTTGTCTGCTACAGAGGGGTAGTGAGTTTCTGGCTTTAAATTCTAAGTACCAGGCTTAATACTTAAAATTGGATATGTTGGGGTACTTGGTGGCTTAGTGAGTAAAGCATCTGACTTCAGGTCAGGTCATGATCTCAGGTCTGGGAACAAGCCCCATGATGGGTTCCATGCTCAGTGGGGAGAATCTGCTTGTCCCCCTATGACCATCCCCCTTGTGTTCTTTTGCTCTCTCTCAAACAAAAAACAAATAAATAAAATCTTAAAAAAAAAAAGAACGCCAAAACTACGTAAGTTGCCTGATATGGACACCTTCTAGAGTGGCCTCCAAAGATACCTGCTTTCTTGTATCTGAACTTTTCATAAAGCCCCTTCCTTTGAATATGGACTGGTTTTGGTAACACTTATAATGAATAAAATATAGCAAAAGCTAGGTTAAAAGAGACTGCCAAAAGGTAAGTGTGGAAAGTAAAAACCCCTTAGAAGGTGACTGTGATATGTTGAGTGATGACTGTGGTTTAAATAAGGTTTTTAATCACTGGGTGTTGAAAATTGGCTCAAGAATATATATATTTTTTAAAGGTAGAATGATCAAATTCCCTGACTTTTTAGATATGGGCTACAAGACATATAGAGGAATCAGAGATAACGTCTAAGGTTTTGCACGAACAAACAAGAACTGAGTAGGAATTTATGGGCATAGAAAAAACTGCATAAATATCATATGTGAGGTGAGGGGGGGCAGAATATGTGACCCTAAAATATGCCATGTTGGCGTGTAGATTATTTTGAGCTGAAGGCAATCAAGACCCAGGAGACCTGCAAAAAATTTTTCCTCTCTCTGAACTACCTAAAATAATTGAGAAGGGGGGCTGGCCTAAAAAGAGAGCTATTACCAGAGATACCTTTTTTTTCTGAAAGGCCTATCTGTATGGCAGGGCAAACATCTAATTATCAAACATCTGCTTTTCTTCTTGTCCTGTAAACTACCCTCCTCCCCTTTGAAATCCAGGGTCTTACTACACTCATGGGGTCTCATCTTTAGGCTCTGGTACATATGAAATTAAATTTGTGTTTAATTGTGTTTAAACACAATTAAAATTGTGTTTTTGTTGTTAGTCTATCTCAGCTATTCAAAATGGATATGAGGTAACCACTAAAAAATTCCCTATCATTTAAGAAAATTCTAATATTATAACCTATCACTGTACAGAATAAACTTCCTTCCCACTATAAAAGTTCCTTGTACACCTGAGCTTCATTCCACATTTTTGGTTTGAGTGGTCCTGGTTCACCAACTGTCTTTTTGGTGTTATGTGCATAATAAACTTTCATTAATCACTACTTTGATAATTCAGTGGTTTTACTTCTGTTATTTCTGAACTTTGACAGTATCAGCTCCTCTACCTATGCACAAATCACAGCTACTAAGGGCAACTTTAGGTCTTGATTCTTTTTTGCTTTCTTTTTTCTTTAAAAATTTAATGCAACACACGAATGAAGGCAGTTTTGAAGTGGGACATGTATAATGCAGGAACTACTTCACCAGGGCTTCTTACAGTTCATGGTGTATCTCTCTTCTTGAGAGGATTAACAGTCCACGAAGGTGATATAAATATTATTTTAAACTGGAGATTTCTGAACAATCAGTTATCACAGAAAAACACATTATCTAAATTTAAGCAGAGTGTCCCCCCAAAAGAGCTGCCATTAATACCTCTCCCAGAAAGCTTCTTGATCAAGAGAAGACTGACCTTTATTAGCAAAAGAAGTGCCAATCTAACTGCCCATCAGCACCAAAAAGTCAATAAAACCTCCCATACGTTTCCTTGGAAGCCCTAACCAGGGCCTCCTTTTTTGTTAACTTGGCACAGAAATCTTCACCTCTGACTATTCAGTGAGTTGTTCACAGCTGAGTAGACCCCATGCATAATAAACTGTTGTTTATTGTCAGTTTATTTGGAGGACACAGGCCACCCAGTCCGCAATTGGTAGAGGAAAAATCCTCCTCCAAAAACTTCCTAAATTCAAGTTCCATCACATCACAATCGGAGAGTTTGAAATTGGCTGTGGAAGGGTTATTTATACCACAGAAATGGGCAAATGGTAAAGACCAAGGCTTTTTTATTTGGAGAGCTGATAGTTAACCTGCACACCACTGGACACCTTTAATATACAGACATACATTACATACAATTAATTATTGGAGGGGGCAAATAAAGCTTTAATTCCATTTATTTATTTAGTTATTTATTTATTACTTTATATTTTAGAAGGAAAAATCACAAAATACATGAGAAAGATCAATCTAAATAGGCTTGTTTTGCAAACTTACTTCTTAAGTTTTCATCTCTATTATGGACTAAAGACCTGGTTTAAAATATAATCCTTGTCTGTATCTTAAGGGTACCTAAATTAGTCTCTCTCTCTGCAATTATTCCCACACTCATATCAGATTGATATTTCTGAAACATGGTTCTTCATGCCTCTCTCTTCCTCCTCCTCCTCCTTCCCTTTCTGGTTTTGTTTGTTTCAAGTTTTTATTTAAATTCTATTTAGTTAACATATAGTGCAATATGAGTTTCAGGAGAGGAATTTAGCAATTCATCACTCACATATAACACCTGGTTGTCATGCCTCTGTTTTGCTGAAACAGTTTGAATATTTCACTTTGAATCATGAATTCTATACTCTAAGCTGACATTCAGGCCCCTTAAACTGAGAACCTTCTCTTTTAATTATATTACCCTTACTTACTAAGTTTAGTCTAATTATCATGACAAATTATCAGTTATTTTCCAACAATTCCTCTAGCAAAATTCCCCTCATCCAACTTAACTTCTTTAAGTCACCTCTCCATCAAGACGTGTGGAAATGCTCTTTTCTCTACTAACCCTAATATCAAAATCTCAACCATCATTTACAACCAATCTCAACAGCCCACTCTTCCAAGAAAACTTCCTTGATGACCAACAGAAAAGCAATACTGTAATTCTCTGAACTCCTATAACACATTATATTGCATCTCTTTGTGGCTTTTATAAATTTTTTAACATATGGCAGTTTTTTGGTACATATCTTACTTCCTTTCCAGATTTCAAGCTCCCTGCGGGTAGTGAATTTATTTTACACCTGTATTCCACAAAGTACAGAGTAGAAAAACTTTCATATAGCATATACTAGGGGGAAAAAAAACAACTTATAAATAAATTGTTCTCTTTTCATACTCCTTTTATAAAAAGCTCCTTAGGCCATTCTTATTTGTCATGAGAACTGAGAATCATTAGGTTGAATGAATGAATAAATGAATGTTGAACTTGATTATCTCTTTTTAAAGATTTATTTATGTATTTATTTGAGATACAGCAAGAGAGACAGCAAGAGAGAGAGAGAGAATAAGCACACAAGAGGGAGGGGCAGAGGGAAAGGGAGAGAGTCCCAAGCAGATTCCTCACTGAGCACTGAGCCCAACACAAGGCTATGTCTCACCACCCTGAGATCGTGACCTGAGCCACAACCAAGAGTAGGACACTTAACTGACTGTGTCACCCAAATGCCCTTTAGTCATGTCTTTTGAAAAATTTGTTGAAGAGGGAGAGATTTGTGCAAGTAGCAAATAAATGAATTATAGAATGAGGGTGTGAAGGGCATGGGGGAATTTGTATCTCAATAAAAGAGTAGGTTAGAATCAGTATTTTCTTGAAAACTATGGAATGCTTACAAAAGAAATTGAAGATGACATAAAGAAATGGAAAAACATTCCATGCTCTTGGATTGGAAGAACAAATATTGTTAAATGACCATATTGCCCAAAGCAATCTATACATTCATGCAATCCCTATCAAAATACCAACAGTATTTTTCACAGAGCTAGAACAAACAATCCTAAAATTTATATGGAACCACCAAAGACCCCAAATAGCAAAAGCCATAATGAAAAAGAAAAGCAAACCTAGAGGCACCACAATTCCACACTTCAAGCTCTATTACAAAGCTGTAATCATTAAGACAGTATGGTACTGGCACAAAAATAGATACATAGATTGATGGAACAGAATAAACAACCTAGAATGGACCCACAACTGTATGATCACCTCATCTTCAACAAAACAGGAAAGAATATCCAGTGGAAATAAGACAGTGTCTTCCACAAATAATGTTGGGGAAACTGGACAGTGACATGCAGGAGAATGAAACTGGAAAACTTTCTTACACCATACACAAAAATAAATTCAAAATGGATGAGACCTAAGTATAAGACAGGAAACCATCAAAATCCTAGAGGATTTTGAAACCATCAAAATCCTAGAGGAGAACATAGGCAGCAAACTCTTTGATATTGGCCACAGCAACTTCTTACTAGAAATGTCTTTGGAGGAAAGGGAAACAAAACAAAAGCAAAAATGAACTACTGGGACTTTGTCAAGATAAAAACTTCTGCACAATGAAGAAAATAGCCAATGAAACTAAGAGGCAACCAATGGAATGAGAGAATATATTTGCAAATGATATATTGGATAAAGGGCTAGTATCCAAAATCTGTAAAGAACTTATCAAACTCAAAACCTAAAAAACAAATAATCCAGTTAAGAAATGGGCAGAAGACATGAATAGGCATTTTTCCAAAGAAGACATCCAAATAGCTAATACACACATGAAAAGATGTTCAACATCACTCATCAGGGAAATATAAATCAAAACCACAGTGAGATACTACCTCATACCTGTCAGAATGGCTAAAATTAACAACACAGGACATTCGGATGTTGGCGAGGATATAGAGAAAGAGGAACCCTTTTGCACTGTTGGTGGGAATGCAGACTGGTGCAGCCACTCTGGAAAAGAGTATGGAGCTTCCTCAAAAGTTAAAAACAGAACTACCCTTTGACCCAGCAACTGCACTACTAGACGTTTATCCAAAGAATACAAATATAGTTATCTGAAGGGGTACTTCCACCCCAATGTTTACAGTAGCAATGTCCACAAGAGCCAAATTATGGGAAAAAAAGTAGCAATGTCCACAAGAGCCAAATTATGGAAAAAGCCAAATTATGGGAAAAAAGTGTATATACAGACACACATATAGTATTCCATATATATATATATATATATATATATATATATATATTCCATATATATGCAGCCATCAAAAAACAAAAATCTTGCCATTTGCAACAATGTGGATAGAACTAGAGGGTATTATGCTAAGCAAAGTCAATCAGAGAGGACAATTATCATATGGTCTCACTGATATGAGGAATTTGAGATAAGTCAATCAGAGAGGACAATTATCATATGGTTTCACTGATATGAGTCAGTCATATCAATCAGAGAGGATCAATAATCATATGGTCTCACTGATAAGTCAATCATATGTCAATCAGAGTCAATCATAGTCAATCAGACTATAAGTCAATCAGAGAGGACAATTATCATATGGTCTCACTGATATGAGGAATTTGAGAAACAAGACAGAGGATCATAGGGGAAGGGAGGGAAAAATGAAACAAGATGAAAGCAGAGAGGGAGACAAACCATTAAGAAGCTTTCAATCTCAAGAAACAAGCTGAGGGTTGCTGGAGGGGAGGGGGTTGGGAAGGATGGCATGACTGGCTGATGGACACTGGGGAGGGTATGTGCTATGAAGAGTTTATGAATTGTGTAAGAGTGATGAATCACAGATTTGTACCACTGAAAAAATAATACATTATATGTTAATACAAAAATAAAAATAAATAAAGAAAAAAAGATGTGAGATATAGATACATATAGATATATAGATATAATATACATACGGCCCTTATCTCCCTTATTTGGCTTAGTCTCCTCACACTTCTCATCTTGAACTTTACAGCCTTTTAAAGGATTCTAGAAATTATTATACAGAACAGTTAATCACCTGACATGCTCTACTAAAATACTCTTTTTTGGTTCCACTGCAGAGATCTATGGTCTCATGCAGTAGGTCTATGACACACTCTGGGTATATATATATTCAGTATGTATACAAGGATTTCTTTCTTCAGATGGTTTGCAGACTCACCCTGAGAAACATGTTTGTGGTAACTGGAAACTGGAACCTGCTTTAGTTCCCCTCATAGCTTGTTGCCCTCACTAAATCTCTTTTCTTATCCCGGAAAACACTTTAAATGACAATCCCTCACCCTGACAAATTCCTTCTCCATTACTGTGCAGCCCTTAACTAGCACATTGTTTTTTATTTCTCAAGCTGTAACTCAGCATCATCCCTCTGCTACAATTATAGCTCATGTATACCTCTTTTCTCTTGAGTGAGATTCAGGCTGCTTGGTTTCAATCTCAGCCCAGCAAGTTACTAATTATGTGACCTCAGGCAAGTTACATATGCTCTCTGGGCAGTGTTTTCTCTTCTGTAAAATGGAAATGGTAACAGAACCTACACTTAAGGGTTGTTGAGAGGAGTAAATGAGGTAAAACTAATAAAAGCAGGGCAGACACACATAAAGTGATAAATAAGTGCTGGGGTTTAGCTATTATCAGGCCAAACTGAAATTACTTGTGTCTGTCTGCCAAAATGTGAGCTGCCTACAGGACAGGTTTATGCATTTTTCATCTTTATATCACAGAAACTATCTTCACTATTCAATTAGGGTTTATTATACAGTTTATTTTCATGAATTTAGTACTTAATAAAGTTCTGTAAATTTTAATATTTATAACATTATAAACAAAACAAAGTGTTTAAACTACTTTTGAAAGGTCTTATTTTGGTAATAGGACCTGAGTAACTTTCTGTTCACAGCTTTAAAAAAAACTAGCAGTTTCTCAATTAATTTTAGCCACAATAAAATATGTATGTTACAATATCCATCTTGTTATCAAAACCAGTAAGTATATAACAAATACAATGAAGCATTTGTTAAATGTGGAACAGCAGGAGCTAAATCAGTTAATGTGAATATAAATAAATTTAGCCATAAAACATGGGTACACATATCTGTGAACATTATTTACTATAACTGGCAGTGCACTTTATTTTCGATTAAAATGAAATTTTAAAAATCAGTACAATGCCAGTCCAACTCTAGTGTTCACTGCCTATAAATTAAAATTGTTAGTTGCATATAAACTTTATATTTGGAGAACATAGCTAATGAGTTTTTTAAAAGAGTAATTATTTCAATGAAGTATAGCTTTAATTAAGAATTCATAATTGCATAAATTTAAGTAGCACTTAGCAATTTATATATTGTCCTAGGTTATGTATATCTTTTGTTTGATAACTGTTTTTAAATAATCAATACTATGTTCATATAATACTAACAGTTCTTGCACTTAACAAAGTATGCTGAAAATGCTACTAATGAAAATTAGTTAAAAAAAAGAAATATCACTACTAGAAAATAAAAGTATAAATGTTTGAATTAATAATATCAGTAAATGAAGTAAAACAAAATACAATAATGTAAAGAGAGTATTTATTTTTCCATTTTTTCCTTCTCAAATTCATAAGCTATTGAGATTCAACTAAATAAGATGCTGAATGATGTGTGAATACAGACAGAAATCACATGAACCTAGACAATCACAACTTACTTTGCCTTTACATTTTTCCCATATAAATAAGGGATTTTGTTCCATTCCTAAACTGCTTTCTAGATCTACTACTTTAAGTGATATCTAACACACAGAATAAACTAATAAGGAGTAAATAATAAACTAGTAAGAGTAAACTAATCCACTTTAATCTCAAATCCTAAGATTCTCACATAGCAAGCATCCTACAATTGAAAATGTGCAGTAAAAAGATGTTGTTACCTAATTTCTACAGGTTAATAATTTAGTATGTAAATTAATTTCCTATAATATTTTCTTGTATTAGATGCATTTAAAAATTCTTTAGTCTCACAAGTAACAAAATCCCTTATTTATGTTAGACCATTTATTTATAATTGATGACCTTATCAAGTTCACTTATCTGGGACTTTTATTCAAAGCACTGTGTCCTTGAAGTTAACATTTTAATTTCTTTTTTTCAATTATGCCTCTTTTAGTTCCCTAATGGTTACCACAGTATATAAAGACCAAAAATTCTGGATATCCCCCCCACCCCAAAAAAAGTGTTTTTCCAGTTTTGGCTTTCTTCCTATGTTGCCCTCTGAAAGCAAAAAAAGGTAGCATTAATAATGAATGTATGCTATTGGTAAATTGTAGCTCACCGGCATTCAGATTTGATAGGATTGTAAAAGATTTAGGTTATTTCCAAACATTTTCTTCTTCTCTATAAAATTGAGGCTTATAGCCAGTTTTTAAAAGAATTCAGTGTTTAAACTGGTTTAATAAATTAAAGTGCGTGCGCACACACACACACACACACACACCATACCGTGAGAAAGTGTTCAATATACAGGCTTAATGGAGCTTTTTATACAGAAGGGAGCATTTGGCAGAGGTTGCCACATTTAGTAAGTGCTCTGACTCTTTGTAAGATTAAAACAAGATTTTTAGAGTTAATCCCAGCTCTGGAAATTTTCTTGAGGAAATAAAAACCAAACATGAAGCCATTTTCCATGCCCCCAAAGAAAAAAACATTTTGAACATTTAGGTTTGTCTATGGCATAAAACATTCCACTGGCACCGAAAGCTAGTATGAACACAAAAGAACAATACTAAAACTTTCCTTCCTACTTTCCATTGACCTTTTCTCTCAATTAAGCAGGGGGAGCTAACCATCATACTGCATACTAAGTAAATTAGCAGTCTAGCCAACATTAAATGACTAGTAACTCAATTTCTATAACTTCCTGAATATAAGAACTCATGAAAAAGCTCATGATATAAATAGAAATTTTCTACACGGAAAATCAGTAAGTTGTGCTTTTAATCACTAAAATCTGAACGTTCCTACTTGGTCCATTAGGGTTAAGGATAGTTAACATACATAAAGAAGTTAGCAAAATACCTTATTTATGAGAGGCACCCAATAATTACTATTTCCACTCAACAAGGACAATATAGCAAAATTGGAATTTGTTTGAAATTTTCTGACTCCTGGCACGGAGTTCTTTACATACCGCCATAGTTCTTACTCTCCTTTAGATCATTTATTATAGTAAACATAAATTTATAAATCGCCATGGCACATTCATTGCCATGAATGAACTGTTCACAGAGTTTTAAACGTGTGTGCCTTTGTTCTGACAACTAAATTATAAACTGAAGAATAAGAATTTATCTTCCTTCCTCCCTTCCTCTGCCCTCTCTTCCTCCCTCCTCTCCTCTTTTCTTTTTTCTATTCTATTCTTTTCTTTTCTTTCTTCCTTTGCTCCCCATAGTAGCTAGTATGGCTCAAGATATGCAAGACTTGGGGAATGGACTGCCTTGATGTATCTTTGGTAACAAAACTTCAGAATATCACAACAATTACAGAACTTAGAAATCATTTAGACCTATATCTTATTTTTATAAGAAACTGAAGCTTGGAGTTTTCCAGAGCTCCACAATTAGTTGCAAAATATGACGAGAACGGAGTCTTACACCCGACTGTCAAACGAACAGTGAAATATCACTAGGACACCTTTCCAAAATCATGAATACTACCTCCCCTTTCACCGCTTGTTCAGTCTTCCTCTTATCAATTCAATGACATTTTCTCTTGCCTGATTCCATTTTGTTAACAATTTTTTTCCCCCGGATGAAATAAAAATAATTTTTTACAACTATTTTCCTTTCTATACAACCTAGGAAATCCAACTCTAATTTGCAGCTGAGAAAGAGTAAATGGGAACATATGAATTTGGGGTGACAATTATCTTAAACCACTACTATAAGCCATTCCACATCTCTGAAATGGAAATAATAATTTTAACACTTGTTCTTATAGTTTTTGTAAAAATTAAATATTTTATACATATAAAGCTCTTATCTGAGATCTGTAACTGCCACTTAGCAAGCACTCACTAAATGTTAGTTGTTTTTAATGAGAGAATTTGAAAACTCAGGCCACTGTGAAGCAGACTAAGATTCAATGAGCCCAACCTCATCATTAATCTCATCTTTTGAAGTCCAGCTGTACTGAACTTTAACCCTGACATTATAAAACTGTGTTCTTCCTTCTGGTATAATATTAGCTTCTTTAATTTCTTTCTACAAATAAAAAGACAAACATCTTTGAATCTTTGAAGAACATGCATATATAAGAAAAATACAGATATACTGTTGAGAGTCAGGAGACCATTTATTATATTTGAATGAGATTTTAGCAAAATAAATGATATATTTTAATGCTGAGCTTAGCTTGATATTATTGTATTTAATACTATTGTACCTTTGGTGATAAAGGGCTAAAAGAACAGAAAATAATATTGTGATTTATTATTGATAGTGTCAAAGACCAGACATACCTATGGAGGGCCCTTTTCTAGTTACTTTAATGTGTTCATGGAATTGCATTATTCTAGAAATATTAGCTAGTAAGTAATGGTCCATTATAAAGTAGCATCCATACTTTATTTTTTTTTAAAGATTTTATTTATTTATTTGACAGAGAGAGAGAGAGAGATCACAAGTAGGGAGAGAGGCAGGCAGAGAGAGGGGGACAAGCAAGCTCCCTGCTGAGTAGAGAGCCTGATGCAGGGCTCAATTCCAGGACCCTGAGATCATGACCCGAGGCGAAGGCAGAGGCTTAACCCACTGAGCCAACCAGGCACCCCACATCCATACTTTTAATTAACAAGTTATTTAACCAACATCATTATCAAATGAGGCATTTCACATTTTTCAAGATAAAAGATAACAGGGATTTTCACTTCAATGTCAAAATTTCCTTCAAATCTTCTGAGACAGATATTATCCTAAAATTCATTATATATACTCCTGCCTTATCAATTTGAGTATACTGAGCCACAGTTCATTCTGCTGTATGATTTAGAAATATCATTATAAATATCAATTACTTTCCTGTGCTTTGTTATGCTGGGATGGCAGTTTGAATTACTGCCACTCCATCAAGTGCCCCTTCATACTACTGCTGTCATTATGCCTCTAGCAAGAGCCCCTCCTAATTTGTTCCTCTTGATCCAGGGTTTTCCAAACTTACTTGACTATGTTAAATTTTTATATTATAATGCATTAATAGAATATCGGGGGCGCCTGGGTGGCTCAGTCATTAAGCATCTGCCTTCGGCTCAGGTCATGATCCCAGGGTCCTGGGTTCAAGCCCCACATCAGGCTCCCTGCTCGGCAGGAAGCCTGCTTCTCCCTCTCCCACTTCCCCTGCTTGTGTTCCCTCTCTTGCTGTCTCTCGGTCAAATAAATAAATAAAATTTTTAAAAAATTGTACATAATCAGCAAGTTAAGATAAAATATGCTCCGGGATTACAGTAGATGCAAAAATGAATTTCATCATTAGAAATGATCTGCATTTTATTATCATATTTAACATTTAGCAATATAACAAAGACATAAGATACAGTTTTAAGTTAAGGCATATAACATAGACCAGCTATTAGATAGTTAGCAAAACTGTTTATGAATCAAACAAAAATGTTAACCATAATTGTTTTATTCTTCATGTAACTTAGCTTTCAATTTTGATAGGATTTACAAATGAAAAACGCCTTCGTTTTTAAATTTTTATTTATTTTTTTAATCTCTTTTCAGTGTTCCAGAATTCATTGTTTATGCACCACACCCAGTGCCCCATGCAATACGTGCTCTCCATAATACCCACCACCAGGCTCACCCAACCTCCCAGCCCCCTCCCCTCCAAAAGAAAAATGCCTTCTTAAATCAGATTTTCCATAATTACAAGAGCTCTATAAATGTGCTGGTATTTTTCATATATCTTGAAAATAAATTATAAAATCATAATTATGCTAAATTAAAAACTGTTTAGCTATTTTATGGTGTATTCTCTCAGAATACCAGTTAACATTTTACTTATATAAGAGTTCTTTGGAACATGGCTTGAAAAATGTTAGTCTAATCTGTGATGGATTTCAGAATAAAATAACCAAGACCATTTAAATTGAAGGAGGCAAATGTATCTATTAGAGACTGAGAGACATATCTTTGAGTCAAACTCTCTGATAGATAGATCTTCATAGAATAAAGATTTAATAGCTCTTCACAGAATAAAGATTTAATAGTAAGAGAAGTATTTCTAATTCATTGACAATTTTCAAGTAATATTCCTATATTATTGTTTTTATTTTTAATAGTTGTTATCATCTACTAAGGATCCATGATATCTCAGGCAATGTGCTGAGTATGTATTTAACACTCACAGCAAGCCTAGGAGATATAGATGACTATCACTACTATTTTCTAGATGGAGGGATTGAGACTATATATAAGATTATATATATATATATATATATAAATATTTTATTTGTGTATTTATTTTAGAGAGAGACAGCATGAGCTGGGGGAGGAACAGAGGGAGAGAGAGAGAATCTTTTGACATAAAAGACAACAGGTTTCTGTAGAGGGAATTTTTGACAGGTCTTAAAGGACAATAATTAGTTCACACAGTAAGGCAATTTTGGATTTGAGAAGAGGACATGAGAAACTGCCTAAAACAAACCTTCTTTTATTTTTTTTAAGATTATTTATTTATTTATTCAACAGAGAGAGAGATCACAAGGAGGCAGAGAGGCTGGCAGAGAGAGAGGGGGAAGCAGCTCCCCCACTGAGCAGAGAGCCCGATGTGGGGCTTGATCCCAGGACCCTGAGATCATGACATGAGCAGAAGGCAGATGCTTTAACCCACTGAGCCACCCAGGCGCCCCTAAAACAAACCTTCTTCTAAGGGTGGGTGAAAGATGATTAATTTTCCCATAAAAACACTGATAATTAAACCACACTTACACTTTGTTTTAGATTTTATATATTTATTTACCAGAGAAAGAGAGAGAGAGTGCACAATCAGGGGGAGTGGGAGGCAGGGGAGAAGGAGGCAGAGGGAGAGAAGGAGACTCCCCATGGAGCAGAGAGCCCAATGCTAGACTCAATCCCAGGACCCTGGGATCATGATATGAGCAGAAGGCAGATGCTTAGCCAACTAAGTCACCCAGGCATCCCCACATTTACACTTTTAATATTTAATTTATAGTGACAAGCATATTAACATTTAGTTGTTCTCTTCGTCTTTCTCCTCAAGCATCCCTTGACCATCCTTACCACCCAAAGATTTATCCAATCCCCTTCCTGAGTTATTACTCTGTTTTGAATGTCAATATATTATTGCAGTTATCATACTAATATTTTTAAGAATTAACACCTTTTCTAGAATATGAACTTCTGCTATTAAAAATCATTTCTGGCACCCCACATATACTGTTTCCTATTCCATAAATCAGCTTTGGGCATGCTTGACAAGTTTTTGCATGCTTTGTTTCCAAAGATTTATACCTGTAACCTTCAGAGAACTGTTTTAGTAGATATTCTTATCTGTAGGAGTTGATGGACATACCTGAAAGTTTTAAGTACTACTCGCATATTCTCAATGCCTCCTGCCCTAAGCAACAGGAGTATAAAGGCCCTACTCCTTTACCTAAAGGCAGGGCAGTCTGAAGTGTAACTTAACCTCCAGATACTCTCATAGGATCAGGGTTGAGTCTAGAACATCAACTGAAATATCTCTATATCCTGGCTTCTTTGTCTTCCCACCCTATTTTCCCCACTCCTTCGCTGTTTTCTCCTGGGAGTACTTCTCTTATATTAATCACTAATACCTGAACTTTAAGCTCAGGGCCTAATTATTAGAACATCCAACCTATGGAACTCCTTGAATCTAGGTAGCATGACTAATTATGTTTGACATACCAGCACCAAAGTCGGTCCCTGAAATTGAACAAAAACCTATAGTAAATACAGAAAAGCTAAAGAGAAAGGAATATAAACATACTTTAAAAAAGGCATCAAACCACAAAGAAGAGAACAAGACAAAGAGGAACTATAAATAGCCCAAAAACGATTAACAAAATGTCAATAGCCATACATTTATCAATAACTACTTTAAATAGAAATGGACTAAATTTCCCAATCAAAAAACACAGAGGGGCTAAATGAAAAGAAACAAACAAAAACAAAAACAAAAACCAAAAGCCATCTATATGCTGCCTAGAAAAGACTTACTTTAAATGTAAGTGGTGCATAAACAATGAATCTTGGAACACTGAAAAAATAAAGTTAAATTAAAAAAATAAATGTAAGGACACACACAGACTGAAGGAAAGGGGATGGAAAAAGATAATTCATGCAGATAGAAATCGGAAGAAAGCTGAAGTAGCTATACTTATATTGGACAAAACCAAGACATAATAAGAGACAAAGAAGAGCATTATAAGAGCATTATATAATCATAAGGAGCTCAATCAATAAGAGACAAAGAAGAGCATTATATGATGATAAAAGTTCAAGCTAACCAGAAGGCCGAACATTTGTAAATATTTATGCACCCAATACAAGCAAATCTAAGTGTATACACACACACACACACACACACACACACACACAAGTATGTATACATACATACCTATATATATGGAGAATATATTAACAGATCTAAAGGGAGAAATAGACAGCAATATAGTAATAGAAGGGGAGCTTTAACACCTAATTGCATCAATTGGTAGATCATCCAGACAGAAAATCAATAAGAAAACACTGGCTTTAAATGACACACATTAGGCCAGATGGACTTAACAGATATTTACAGAACATTCCATCCCAAAGCAACAGGATACACAGTCTTCTCAAGTGCACATGGAACATCTTCCAAGATGGGTTATATGTTAGGCCCAAAACAAGTTTTAATAAATTTAAGAGGACTGAAATCATTTCAAGAATCCTTTCCAACCCCATTGGTATGAAACTAGAAATGAATTCCAGAGAGAAAACCAGAAATTTCATAAATATGTGGAGATTAAACAACTGAACTGAACATCCAATGGGTAAAAGAAAAACTCAAAAGAGAAATAAAAAAATACACTGAGATAAACAAAAATGGAAAGGTAAGATACCAAAGTCTATACAATGCAGCAAAAGTAGTTTGAAAAGGAAAGTTCACAGCAATAAATGCCTACCTCAGAACCAACAGAAGTCTTAAAAAATGGAACTAGGAAAAAAAAAAAAAGTCCAAAGTTGGTAGAAGGAAGGAAATAACAAAGATCAGAGCAAAAATAAAATAGAGACTAAAAGGATAGTAGAAAATGTGAATAAAATTAAGAGGTAGTTCTCTGAAGAGGTAAACAAAATGGTCAAACCTTAAGCTAGAGTCACCAAGGAAAGAACAGTGAGAATTCAAATAAATAAAATCAGGATGAAAGAGGAGGTATTATAAGTAACGCTACAGAAACACAAAGGATCATAAAAGAGTACTATTAGACAACCTAGAAGAAACAGATAAATTCCTAGAAACACAAAACTTAACCAAAACTGAATCAAGATGAAATAGAAAATATGTTTTTATCCTTCATTTTAATATGAATAAATATCCTTCATTTTTCCTTCATTTTAAATAATAATCTTTTTATATCCTTCATTTTAATAACTGTGTCTATAATCTAAGGTCTCTAAACAAACAAAAGTCCAGGATCAGACAGTTTCACTAGGGAATTCTATCAAACTTTCAAAGAATTAATACCTTCCTTCTCAAAGTCTTCCAAAACTTGTAAGAGGAGGAAACTCTTCCAAACTTATTTTATAAGGCCAGCATTACCTTAATACCAAATTAGACAAGGATGCCACAAGTAAGGGAAAATACAGGCCAATATCCCTGATGAGCACAGATGCAAAAAGTCCTCAGCAAAATATTAGCAAACCAAATTCAACATACAGCAAGAGGAACATATACCATGATCAAGTGGGATTTCTTTTGAGGATGCAAAAATGGTTCAACCAATGCAAATTAGTAAATGTAATACACCATATTAAAATGAAGGATAAAAATTAATATGATCATTTCAATAGATGCAGAGGAAATCTGACCAAATTCAAATCAATTCATTTATGATAAAAATTCTCACAAAGACTGCTGGAACACTCTTGAGAAAGAAAAACAAAGCTGGACAATAGATTGGCCAGTTGTCCCGATTTTGAACTGTATTATAAAGTTGTGGTAATTAAAAGAGTATGGTACATAAAAACAGATCCATAGGCAAATGGAACAAAATAGAAAGCCCCAAATTAAACCCTTGCAAAAATGGTCAGTTTTAACTTACAGCAAAGGAGCCAAGAATATAAAATGAGGAAAGGACAATCTCTTCAATAAATGGTGTTGGGAAAAGTTGATAACCAACAGGAGTAAGAATGAAACTGGACCATTATCTTATACCATACACACTAGAAATTAACTCAAAATGGCTTAAAGACTTAATATAAGACTTAAAAACATAAAACTACTTAAGAGAAGACAGAGGAGGTAACTTCCTGCTAAAGGTCTTGGTAATGATTTTTTTTTAAAATCTGAAACCAAAAATAAAAGCAATTAAAGCAAAGATAAACAAGTGGTACTTCATCAAACTAAAAAGTTTCTTAACAGCAAAGGAAACCGTCAAAATGAAAAGGCAGCCTACTGAATGGGAGAAAATATTCACAAATCGTATGTCTGACAAGGGGCTAGTACTCAAAATATATAAAGACTTCATATGCCTCAACAGCAAAACAAAAACAAAACAAAATCTGATTTAAAATGGGCAGAAAGATCCAAACAGACATTTTTCTAAAGAAGATGTACAGATAGCTAGTAGGTTCATGAAAATATGTTCTACATCTTTTTTTTAAAGGATTTTATTTATTTATTTGACAGATCACAAGTAGGCAGAGAAGCAAACAGAGAGAGAGGAGCAAGCAGGCTCCCTGCTGAGCAGAGAGCCCGATGCGGGGCTCGATCCCAGGACCCTGGGATGATGACCTGAGCCGAAGGCAGAGGCTTTAACCCACTGAGCCACCCAGGCGCCCCATGTTCTACATCATTAATCAGGAAACTGAAAATCAAAACCACTGTGTTCTATCACCTCATACATGTTAGAGTGGCTATTCTCAAAATGACTAGGAATAACAAGTGCTGGCAAGGAAAGGAGAAAAGGGAACCCTTGTGCACTATTAGTGGGAATGTAAATTGGTGCAGCCACTATAGAAAAAGTGGAGCTTCTTCAAAAAAATATAAATATTGCTACCACATGATTCAGCAATTCCACTTTGGAGTGTTTTTCTGAAGAAAACAAGAACATTAATTTTAAAAGATATATGCAACTCCATGTTCAGTGCAGCATTATTTACAATAACCAAGATATGGAAATATCCTGATTATCAAATCTGTCACCAGAAATGAGCTGTCACAAGTAGCCGACTCTAAAAATGTTGAATTGGTAAAAAGGTGATAAAGGAAGGGAAAGGATAATCCATTTCACTCTTCAAAGTTTAGTGGTTAAATGATCCTTCTTGTGTGAAACTGAAGCATTTGACTAAATGTTTGCTCATCTGGGGAACTGTAAATTTTCAGAATTTTGGTGTCCTGGCTTCTGGTGTTCTGGTGGTTCTGCAACTTTTAGTTAAGTCCTCAACAAAGAGTTATTTTGGGGCTAACATTTACGTATTGGTAAGCAGAGAAGGAATAAAATACAATTCTGCCTAAAGAGGTTCTTCTTGTCTGTGGACCATAACTGATTTAGAGTCCAATAATGTGGAACCTTGGGGAGTTTAACAAGCCAAACTTTCTCCTCCAACCTGAGGTAAGCAGAGAGTGGGAATGAAGACTGAGTAGACTATTTGACTCGAGCAAAGGAAAGCCTCTAGCCCCAGACTTCTAGTAAACACCTCCAGTTAAACATTATTCACCTAGTAAAGGAGACACACTCATGTTTAAAATATAGATGAAAAAAACAAATTATGTATGGGATTTCCCACATCAGGCTATTCTTCTGAATTTCCTCATGGCAAAGGCCATTAAAGGATGATGATTGCAGATTTGGGGGAAGGGATGGAGGAGACTCAGATGTCTATGGCTGAGACTAGACTTCCTGGGGAAAATTCCTTGGTGAGCCAGCTTTCTGGCTAGATTGCCAGGCCATGGAACTGAATGCAAATGATTTAGAAGCCAACCGAATTTTGAAGGGAAATGCATTGCCAAAGTGACTGTAAACCTCACCAAGAGTGTATTTCCATAATTAAACCAATATTCTACTCATCAAACCCATTCAACAGGAAGTGGACTGTTAAAGCTCTGTAGTTCCAAGGTAAGGCATTATTCCACACACCCACCCCCAAATGCCCACAGTAGTTATGGACAAAGAAGTTGTCACTATCACCCCTTCTCCTAAACATGGAGCTGTCAGATTTGCATAACAAGGGATTTAGTCAACTACCAGAATTGACTGTATTCACTCTTATTTGTAACAGAACATGAAGGAGCTATGAATCAGTACCACTGTTTTATTTTCCCTTTTTTTAAAGATTTAAAAAAAAATTTTTTAAAGATTTTATTTATTTATTTGTCAGAGAGAGAGAGAGAGAGACAGAGAGTGAGCACAGGCAGACAGAGTGGCAGGCAGAGGCAGAGGGAGAAGCAGGCTCCCTGCCAAGCAAGGAGCCTGATCGATGCGGGACTCGATCCCAGGATGCTGGGACCATGACCCGAGCCGAAGGCAGCCGCTCAACCAACTGAGCCACCCAGGTGTCCCTCCCCTTTTTTTTGAAAGAGTTTTTATGTTAGAAGTATTTTCTATTCTCTACTATCAGAAGTTTTCAAACTTGGGCAGAGAATAAAACATTTCTTTTCAGCTAGAGTATAAATTACTCGTTGGACTCTAACCTGGTGGAAAGGACTACACTTAACACAGAAATCCTGAATTTGAATTTGCTTTAGTAACTGTATGAGTCATTGTGTTATCTTGTCTTGGGGGAAGGTATAAACGTTATTTCAGATAGGCATGGCCATTTCTGGAAGTGCCTGTGCATGGGAAGAATGTGCATTTGTATGCAGGGTAGCTAAACATGTGGCTGTCAGTGATGTAACTGATTGTCATCCTGCTATCCATTACATTCCTAAATGAGTGAAATTTTATTCCGCTTTCCAGTATTTTTTGTAGGAATGGGATAATACTGATCAATATACTGTGATTTCTGGGGGAAAGCTTCTTCAATCTCAACAGTGAAACACAAAGAATAACAGATTTCTCTTATTAGGATGTGGCTGTGTCTGAAAGTGTAATTTGGAAATGCTGCTGCCATCTTGTTACCAGCCTGAAGTTCATGCTATTACCAGTGACAAGGTAAAATGCTGGAAAGCACTCAGGAACTGGATGACATTACTGACCACTGCTTCTGAAGGTCATCCCAGCTCAGATTACTGTTTATGGACACTGCCTGAACAGGCTCAAGATGAGGTTTTCTGTGATTTGCAGATCAAAAATTCTACACTACACAAAAGACTATCAGTGGGTAGAACTGAATCCAAATTTCAGATACAACCATGAGCACCTACTACTGTCTATAAAAGTAATAATATTAATGAATAAGTCTAGCCTGCCCATGTTATCGTTTTCCATTTTTCCTTGACTCTATAATTCTAAACCAGGAAACATACATATATCAAAACTAACAAAGAAACATAGTTTAAAATATAATTTTTAAAAAAATCACCAGACTTTACATTCTTTTCCAGCTCTAAGAATTTATAAACTTGGGGCGCCTGGGTGGCTCAGTGGGTTAAAGCCTCTGCTTTCAGCTCGGGTCATGATCCCAGGGTCCTGGGATCGAGCCCCACATCGGGCTCTCTGCTCTGTGGAGAGCCTGCTTCCTCCTCTCTCTCCCTGCCTGCCTCTCTTGCCTACTTGTAATCTCTGTCTGTCAAATAAATAAATAAAATCTTTAAAAAAAAAAAAGAATTTATAAACTTGAACACAGGCTGAAACAGTAAGAACAAAAATAATGGACAGAATGTTATATTTTTAAGTGGTATACCATTGTAGGCACCATGTTAGTGACACCATTTGATCCTCAAAAGAGTTTATAATCTCACTGTGGAAACAAGAAAATTAAAGCTCAGTAAAGGGAAACAAATTTCAAAACTTCTTTCCCAGACACAACACATTTTCTTGAAGAAAATGATTATATCCCAAAATAAAGAAAATGAAGCAACATAAATATAGTCCTGTGTTACACACAATTGTAAGTAACTATGATAACTACTTTTCTAATTTGGCAAAATGTTGTAAGATTTTATTTTAAATTTTAGAAGATAATGTGAAGCTGTTAATTCAGAGCATAATCACTGAATCAAGCAAACTCAGAGCATTCTTCTGAGTACAAACAAGACAAAACATGACAGGTTGGAAGGCTTTGGGAAAGCATCCTTTATACAACGGCTACCAACTACTGAAGGCTTAAAAATATACTAGAGAAAAAGACTGAAAGAAGATAGCAATTATTTTGTTCTATCCACTTTTTCTGTCAAAGAAACATCCCTTGTAAGACAATTTCAAGCTTTTCAAACACATAATCTCTCATTAATTACTTGAGACATTATATTTTTAATTTTAGCAAAACCTAAAAAATTAGCATTATGTATATATTTTTAAATTTAGTTTCTCTAAGGATATGCTAAATTTTTCTTAGTTCAAATGGGTGTGCTATTTTCCTTTAGTAGTTTAAAAATATAATCATAATTGACCACTATAATAGAAAATATTTTTAAATAAAAAGTGTTGATTCCAAAGAAATTTAATTAGATCTTATCTATTTTGAAACCATTTCCATTGCTAAAATTGTTAATTTTTCCTGCAAATTTTTTTCCACAATGAGATTATTTAGGAACTGTCAGATTTTTGAAATTACAATTTAAAATCAGAAGTGAAAGTCAACCAACATTTTTGCTCTTTATTAAAAAAAAAAACTATGATGTATAGAGAAGTGTGGAAAATGTGGATTACCTAAAGATAATATATATGATTACCATTAGGCAATGCAGTCATTTATTGTGATTGTATATTCAAATATAACTTGAGAAGGATTATAATTGTCAAAGTATTAAAAAATGAAAATACATTCAAAATTTAATAATTAAAATTAATTCTGAATTTAGAAGTATTTAGTACTTAATAAAACAGGATTGTACATGAATACCCAGTATTACCAAGTTATGAGAATTTACACAAACTGCTACATAGATTCAAGGCAAAATGACCCCTTAGTTGTCAGTAGACATTACTGGTGCTCACCAGGAACCACTTCTGCCTTACTTTCCTTGGTTAGGTGAGGCTTTGGGACAAGTTCTGGCTGGAGGGCTACAGACTGAAATTAAGTATGCCTCTTCTGGGGTAAAGCCCTGAAGAACAGGCACAAACTCACCATATATTCCCTTCTGCTGGTGTCATGACCAACAAGGTGCAGCTACAAGATATATGGTGGCTTCCATAACCTGGGGTCTTGAATGATTTTATGGAACAGAGCCTTCGGTATATAACTGACAGGTAACAAAGGCAAGACGTAAACCTTTGTGAGCTTAAATCACTGAAATTTTGTAATAATCTGTTACCGACACACAATTAGCTGATCCTAACTAACACAAATCTTTTGGAGAAATCATTTTTTGCAGTGTTAAGATACGGGAAAAGAAGAACACATTTACCAATCCATGTTATACATCTGGTTAAAAAAGCACCTGTTGTCATTCTAAACACAAAACGAAGTATTTTTTTTAATCTGAAAGGATCTAAGGTTCTAATTAAGCTGATGATACATTTTAAATCTAATGACTGTCATTTGTAGCATAGGCACAATTTATGATAAAATCAATATAAACAGAATTATTAGCCTTTAAAGTATAAAGTAGATCTATTTCTAAAGCTATTCTGGGAAGCATTATATATATGTACAAATATATAATAACTCTATATACGCATATATACCACATATTTTTAGTCTCCAAGACGCTTTACCTACCCCCATTTGTTGAATTGGAGTAAGAACAGAATACCTGCAGGTCACCTAGTGCCTGTGTTGGGACGTCAGAAAGACAGGGGAAAGCTTCCTACACGTTTGCTCAACAGCTTTTAGCACTGGTAGTTCAGGCAAATATAAAAACGTAAAGAAATAATTTATTTTTATTCAGTCTAGTGTGAACAGTATTGGACAACATGTAGACTTCTGCTTTCTTAAGGCAGTACTTAAAAATTGTGAACATTTTGACATTTCTTCCCTTTTTATTTTCCAACAGGAAAATTTCTAAAAATCCATTGTTTTCCTGAGATCTGTAAAGTCTGTGCAGTTTTCATTTCTTAATTCAGTCCAAGGTCAAAATGTGCTAACATGTGGGACAGAATATAAATATACATATTATAACATATCAGATTATATATACTAACATGGAAGTCTTTAAACACATCATTAATATCAAAATGTGTGCACAAAAGCAGAAAAATTGGCTTAACTACATAATAAATGCTAACATTCGAAAACAAAAATGAGTTCATGATAATTAAACTAAAAAGTACTGATATGATTTCTTTTTTGTGAGCTCCTTATTTTATTTATTTATGCAAGTATAATTGACATACAGTTATTAGTTTTAAGTATGCAATATAATAATTCAAAAACTATGATTTCTCATATTTGGTGAATCTGTTAAGTAAATCTGGCTACAATTAGCTGTATAATAAACATTGACAACATATGATATTACATAACATCTTATTTTTTCTTCTATATTTAGAGAGCACACTCTCAACATGTGATTTAAAAAATGTACTTTGGGGACGCCTGGGTGGCTCATTTGGTTAGGCGACTGCCTTCAGCTCAGGTCATGATCCCAGCATCCTGGGATCGAGTCCCACATCGGGCTCCTTGCTCGGCTGGGAGCCTGCTTCTCCCTCTGCCTCTGCCTGCCACTCTGTCTGCCTGTGCTCCCTCTCTCACTCTCTCTCCCTCTCTCTCTGACAAATGAATAAATTAAAAAAAAATTTAAAAAATGTACTTTGGTTAGAAATTCTTCTAGAGGGGCTCCTGGGTGGCTCAGATGATTAAGTCAACGATTCCTCTGGGGCCTAAGGAACTTCACCACGAGCAGTGTAAGGACAAGTAAAAATTAAAAAGAAGTTTAACTCCCCCTACTGAAAATGACAGAAGGGATTTCTCTTCCTTCCGTTTTCTCAGAGAATTTACTTTAGTAAACTCATAACTGTAAGCACTTTTTCCTTTTTCTGAAATCTACATAAATCTTCTTGTAAGCTAGATAGACCTTTTGTCAGCTTTGAGACCCAGGGACCTCTCTCTCAGAGACCTGGAAGCCGCGTCCCTTTGAAGCGTAGACATCAAGGGAGATAGCACCCTGTCCACTTTTTGGGCACCTTTCGCAAAGCTGTAAAACTACCTCATGCCATAAAAGATATGAAAAGTTTCTTGCTCTCCTGGATAAAGCCAACTCATTAACATAGATGGTCATACCAATTACTGGGTAACTTCAGGATGAACCATGTGTGACAATATGATGCTATCAAGTTTCCTTTACTGCAGGACTAGGTATGGTTTATTCTGAAAACATGTACATAATGGGTTGTATCCACTTGACTATAAAAAAGAGTGAGATTTCTGTCTTTGTGCTCTCTTTGTGGATTGCCTGTGATATGCTTCACGTTCTGGTTTAATGCTTACTCAATGATAAAAGTGTTTTTCTTTCTATGTTACCTCTGTAGAGAGGATCTCTGAGTTGGGAAAAGATTTTGGTTTGTTTGTTTGTTTGTTTTTAATATTTTGTTTTTAATTCTATTTTCCCAACAGCAGGGTATACGTGCTGAAGCCAGCAAGGCATTTTGTGCTCTTTAGTGGGACTCTCAGGAGTTCATGTGTTGTTTT
>PISX010001580.1:0-123147 GCA_004024625.1 Mellivora capensis | reverse complement strand
GCCACCCAGGCGTCCCTCATGTGTTGTTTTCAAATACTGATGATCCAGATCTTGGTTTCGTTATTTTAAGTTTGGAAATAAGTGGCAACTGGATCAATGAGATGTTATGACACAGTCATGTCATAGGCACAGCTATGCAGGCATTACAGTTTACATGGCATTTCATGGAAATAAGATATTCCATACAGTTGAATTTTTCAGAGAACTGAGGATTAAAGTTTTAAGTTAAAATATATTCATGTATTATTATTATTTGCTGAATACACTTAAAAATATATAAATAACAAGTAGCAAGAGTTGAGTCCTTCTTTGCCCTTCTTTAATAGCTGAATATAGTACATTACTTTAACACATAACCTATTATGTATAAATATGGATATAGTTGACTACTGCCCCCAGTTGGTTCTTCTTGAAAAAGGAAGGAGTTTGTAGTTGTTTGTGTGTTTTCTTTCTTTTTTTTAAACCTATACCAGTTCACTGTTCATTTTCAGTAGTTAATAGGTACTTGCTAATTGTTTAAATGACTGAACATTGTGTGTGTGTGTGTGTGTGTGTGTGTGTGTGTGTGATTAACTATAATAATAATGTATTCTGAACATTTTTGGTGCTGTCTGCCCATACCCCTTTATTAGGAATAGCTACTGTGAGTGTTAGCCGAAAACGTTCATAGCTGCTTACCCTTCTATAGAGTTTCCATTAGCCTATGGGAAGCTGCTTTACTTATGAGATTACCAGCTCCCTACCCCAAAATCATAACTGATACACACAGGTACAAAACACTAGCCTCTGTGCCTGATGGTGGGACCAACTATATGGTAAAAGTACCCTACAGAGTCTCCTGTCCCCAACCAATCAGGCAGAATATAGACTCCAACAGATGCCCACTTTGATACTTAGAGACGTCCTCCATCCTTCCTAATTGCCTTCACTCCCTGATCTTGAGGAAAAAAAAAATATTCAGGATAAATAATGAACAATTTTACTCTTAGACATTTTCCTCTAGTATTTTCTATTTGTATATGTATATTTATAAAAAATTCCTTCTTAGAGTTTACTATATATGCGATTATATTATACATTCTATATCCTATTCTTCCACTTAGTATTTCTGTTGTCTATCTGCAATATCAAAAGAGAGTTTTGGCTGGCAAATTTCTGGTAACACCTCTCTCCTTATCCTTTATTCTGCTTTGCATTTCTGTATGGTCCTTACTATACTACACCTTTGACAATTGTTATGTATGCACACGGTTCACCCCTTTAGTTGTACTAGTACCTTAAGGCAGAAACTAAATTGAATACTTTTTACATCCTTTAAAATGGTTAATAAAGTGCCTTGTACACATCAATTTAAAAAAAAAAACAACTGCAGTACAATCAGAATATGCTGAAGTGAAAACATTAATTTTATAGTTATGAACAGAAAAAGTTAATCTAAAAACACAATGACCAAAATCACAATTAACAATCAGTTGATATCTGACATCAATATTCTTTGGAAGTGTTTTACTCTACTGACATTATTTTAATCAACATGTATTTAAAAACACATTTCTTCTCACATCCACTGTAAAGGATTTTTATATCCTTTTGAAATCATTTTTTTTTAAATCAGAATGAGCACCTAATACTCTAATGCATTTAAAATATTTTCTTTGTAAAATAATAAATTAGAATGAATTCTTAACATCCAACTCATGTGGCATAAAATGGAGCATCTAAGAGGTTTCAAGTTGTCAGTTGTACAGTTGGAATTAATCCTAAATGGCAATAGGCTAGCATTTTAGGAAATGTCTCCTTATCTTAAAAACTTTTTACTCTGCTACAAATTGAGTTGTACAAGGGTAATTCTCCATGGAAGGGTGCTTGGAGGAGAAAGGTAGAAAAGAGATGGACAGTTTTCCAATAACAGAAGTGACAGCATATTTCTTCTGCTTCTATATAGGTGATAGTGGATATTTATTGTGACTATTATACCTAGAAAATCATTTGACCTCCTTTGTTTTTAATGACAAATACATTTCTCAAGAGTATTACGTCTAGAAGATCATGGCTCTTTTTATTAAAGAAAAAACAATCCTTCAGGCAACTTTACTTTACTTGGACTGGCATTTTTAAATCTACCAAAATCACTTAAAATGTAACCTATTTTCCTATCAACTATGTTGATACAGCTCCACCAAAACACACAAATAATAATATATGTTTCTTTAAGGTTAGTACTGTGTTTCTTAGGTAGCACAATTGAACCGAAATGAAATAAAATTATTCAGTTTAGCATAGATCGTAGTCTGAAATATAGTTTATCTTGCATGCTCCATAACATTTAAATCTTATATAAGTAGGTTAAAAAATTGTGTAAGTGGCTGTTAAATAGCTACACCTAACAGCTACAAATGTGTACAATGGGTCATGTACACATCTGATATTCAAAACTATCCATTTCCAACTGTTACTACTATCATCATTTCCACTTTGTGGATGAAATTCTTCCACTGAAGAATCTGAGGCACAAAGAGGGTAAGTAATTTGGGTACAATTACATGGGCAAGAGTGAAACCCATACACAGCAGAGCCACAATTTGTATTCTTAACCTTATATACTGATTCTTACAAGACATGACAAATAATGAGGGAAACAAATGACTGACTTGGATCATACATGCTCTAGACTTTGCAGTCCCTAAAATCTGCTTGGTACCAACTCTACCATCCACCATTGAAGACCATGAAGTTCTCGGCTACTGGACTTCTTTTGCTGATCACTTAAAAACTACGGAAAGAAATGTATCCCCTTTCAAGGGATCATTAGATTTCTTATCTTCTTGGCAAATCTGCAGTCAACTCAATTCACTTTCCCTTCAATCCTACTTTCTATTAATTCTCTCCAATGCTTCCATCCCCATGATGAAATGTGTTCTGTCTCCTGATCCATTCCCAATTGTGCTTCTCTCTCAAATTCTCTATTTTTTTCCCTACAACACTCTTTCATTGCAAATGAACTCTTCACCATCATAAACTGTGAAAACACGCAGTTCAGTGTTTGCCCTATCCGAAACCTGACTCTCTCCCAAGCACTTGGATTCTCCTGCAGCTCAGTTGGACCCTATCTCTTTTTTAGCACTTGATAGGACACTCCAGTGCAACTTCCTGATTAACACCACTCCATAGTCTGCAGTATTTCTCTAATCTGTGAGGCTCATGTTTCCCTCTACCCATCCTTGTGTCTATTAACTGGCAACCTCTAGGTTACCACTTTTCATTTACTGAGACTTTTGCATTTGACTTCAGTTTTTCTCTCCACTACAAACCTGTCAACATTTGAGTGACTTCAAAGTCCAAATATATCTAAACAACAACCAAGCCATTAAGTTCCTTGATCTTTTTATCTGCCATGAAAGTCCCATCTCCTGTGGTAGGGAGAATTTTGGCCCCCTGATCTATGCTTATGCGTCAAGCCTATGAATATGTACATCACATGGCAAAGGGATTTGCCAATGCAATTAAAATTACTAATCAGAAAAAAAATTACTAATCAGTTGGTTTTAAGATAGAGAAATTTTCCTGAATAACCTCAGTAAACCCAATATAATCACACCGGCTCGGAAGAGCAGAGCTTTTTCCCAAATGAAAGCAGAAATGGAGATATGGCAGGAAGGGAAGTCAGAAACTTAGAATGGGTTAGAAAGACTCCTTGCACCGTGGGAGGCAGGAACTTTCAATATGACAAGGAATGCGGGAGGCCTTCAGCTAGCTGAGAATGGTTTCCGGCTGATAGCCAGCAAGGAAATGGGAACCTCAGCCCTGTAGCCACAAAGAAATGAATTCTGCCATCAACCTGAAGGAGCTTGGAAATGGATTTCCTCCCTCCATCCTCCTCACCCTCAGAACCTCCAGATAAGAGCCCCAGCTGCTGACACCTTGATTTTTGCCTTGTGAAACCTATGCCAGAGGAACCAAACACTTACCCCAGACTTCTGCCCTACAAAACTGTGACATAATAAATTTGTGTTCTTTTATGATACTGATTTTATGGTAATTTGTTATAGCAGCAGCAGAAAACCAATATACCACTGCTTTCTAAACAACTTGCCTCAATGCCTTTAGAATGGTTTTTCCCTCATTCAGAAATACTCTTCTCTCACTGCTAAGTCTCAGCATGTTTCAGTTCTCAGAATCCCTCCCTGCCCCTGGATTACTGCTAAATGTTCCAAAGCTCAAAAAATACACAACATACTTGATACTTACACATATTTGTTTAATGTTTTTCTTCCCCATATTTTGCTACTAGCCATACTACAGACTGTAGCCATACTAGATGCCACCACCTAAAAGAATACTTAAATTAAGTAGGCATTCAATAAAATCATATTGGATAATAATTTAATAAAAATATAAATGGAAAAATAAATTCACTGAACATGGACATGAGTTTTTACAAGATCTATTTTTAATGTAATAATCTCAGCAAAGATCTACTCTATCACAGCCTAAAATTCAGTAAAAGGAAGTTATTTTATGGAAAAAATGTAATTAATATTTTAGTTTCTGAGGCAGCTTTGTAAATAGACACTTATCAATCATCCAAGTATATAAATTCATTGGATTATTTTATTGTTATTATAATAATATAAACTACATGGTAGTATAAAAAGACATGAAACATAGTGCTAATAAATCCTATTAACAAAATTGCTTTCATGCTTTTAGCAAAAAAATTCCCTTTTTCATTTGTATATAGTAAGAATGTATTCCATGTTTGTGCTGCCTGAGCACATTCCCAAATTAAAATATAACTTATGATTGAAAGTTTAAAGGAAACACACTAATCACAAAATTACATTATTACATTAAATCCATTTTGAATTGCTTGCCATCTAGCTGGAAATTTGGAATTAAGTGAGAAATCATCATGTTATTTCATTAGTAAATAATGAAGTACATAGACAACATTGTATTCATTTCATATTTCTATTGTATTCATAACATTGCTATTTTTAAAGTTAATTCTGTGATTCTATAAGTTAATCTCAGAAAGGAATGTCACAAATCAGTTCTGTGCATAGAGTCCTTTATAAAGTAAATTTTCATTTTTATTTATATATACTTAATCTCTGAACCAGAAAACAAATTCCTATCTTTAAAATGGTAGTAGTGCAGGTGCCTGGGTGACTCAGTCAGTTAAGCATCTGCCTTGGGCTCAGGTCACAATCCCAGGATCCTGGGATTGAGTTACACATCCGACTCCCTGGTTGGCAAAGAGTCTGCTTCTCCCTCTGCCTCTGCACCTCTCCCCTGCTTGTGCTCTCTCTCTCTCTCAAATGAATAAATAGTTAAAAAATAAACAAAATAAAATGGTACTAGTGCACAAGTAACTTATATTCTTAGGCATTAGTTTTGTTTTCAAACAACTAGAAAATAACACTAGAAATTTTGTAACGGAAATTAGAAATACTCATTCTTGACATTTGGATAAAAATAATAATAATACACTATTATTTTATCTTCATCATACAAATATAACAGCTAAACATCTGCTCATCAACACTGTATTGCTATGGGGAATAAAATAATTGCAAGTTGTGTTTTAGATTTGACTTATGTATCTTTAAAATATGTTAAAATAAATATTTCAAAAAATTTAAAAAATAGTAATTTTCAACTGGTTCTGAACACTTAAATCATTGATATTTTAAAGGTTCACCAGGTGATTTTTATGCAGAGCCAAAATACCTATATGGTAGAAATATTTTGGCTTTGGAACCAAGCAGGCATGTTCTAATCCAAGATTTACCACCTATTTGCCCAGGTAACTTGGCCAAGACAATGAACTGGATTGGACCTCAATTTGCTCATCTATAAAGATAATGTGATTAAAAAAAAAAAAAAAACAAGGATTTTTAGAAAACGTATACAAAGTTCCCAAGTATCTACTAAAACAGTATTTTTTTTCTTTCTCCTTTAGGTTTCAAATGGGAACACACTAATACACTAACAAAGTACTGCATATGAAAAGGCACAGTATAGCAGAGCCTATACTGGAACATTAATGCTCTGATACTCACTTATGCTATTTTTTGTTGTTGTTGTTTTGCCCATAAATGGATAACTCAGGAGAAAACATCAGCTCTTATAGCTGTTCAACTGTTATTTAGGAAAGGCTATATATATACATATATGTATGTATGTATACTTGCTTGGGATTGAAGCAAAGCTACCTTTTTCAGTTTACTCAACAAGGAAATACATTTCCTGATATATCCTGCATCATGTTCAGTTAACATTTTTAAATTCCGTATTACTGAACTTATTTTATAAAGATCCTATTTACTTATTTTAGAGAGAGAACTAGCACACCTGTGAGCAGGGGAAGAAGCAGTGGGAGAGGGAGAAAGAATCTGAAGCAGACTCCACACTGAGTGAGGAATCCAAAATGGCTCTCATCTCAGGACCCTGAAATCATGACCTGAGCTGAAACCAAGGGTCAGATGCTTAACTGAAGGAGCCACCCAAGTGTCCCAAAACCTATATTTTATAAAGAACAAAAAGCAGGTGCATAAAATTTCTGGGTCTTCATAATTTTCACTAAGACCAATCACAAAGATCACACAGGGACACTGTGTATTTTAGGAAATTCTTGAGTTAACACACAACCTTTCTCTAACCTTTGCCAGAGTCTAATAACTATCATTTAGCACTGGGAAGGTCTCCAGTATATCCAACATATTATCATAACATGCTATAGTTAAGTCCATTTCACTGAATATCGTATTTCAACCTTCTTTCTTTTTGGTTAAACAATCCCTATTAGTTCAATTTCTCCTCATAGGAAGCATTTCCATTTTGTCTTCTATTTTATTCCTCTATTACCTTTCTAGTAAATACCCCCAAACATATTTTCTCATTCTCCCCTGGGAGCTGCTGCACAAGAGCAACTGCATACTCTTGAAACACAGAAAGAAAAAAAAAAGAAAAAAAAAAGTTCTGCAAAACTGTTTCAATTGGGATTCTTGTGATTAAGAGGATAAAGGTATAACTGACTGCCAACTACTCTAAATGCTAAAGCAGCTTTAAAAACTCCCACAATAAAGGAACAAGGAAAAAAGATGAATAAACAAACCATCAAAGGGCATTCTCTAGGTAAGTTACAATTTGTTTAGAGTTAAGGAAAGGAAGTGACACAGGAATGAAAGCGGTCATCACTCTATTTAAATAATATGAATAATTTTAAGAGATATAGTATATCAGAAATTAAGTGAATGTTGCTTCCTTCATTTTAATCGTAAGAAGGGCTATACTTATTTATTCCAAGAAAGTACCAACAATATCTGCTACCTTTATGTAACACTGTCAAGTTTTTTATATATAGTTATATTATTTACTCCCCATCTTAAACCTGAAGGCAATTATTAATACACTATTTTGCATCTAAAAGACCTTCCTTGGAAGGGTGTATTATATGGATGGAGGTATCTATGTTCTGTCCTACATGACCGACCACCCTGACCTGCATGTACCAGGCAGGCTAAAGACTTGTGCTGCATATGTGACCTTGGGAGACTGATTAGTTAACATTAGCTGGCCTCCAGGTCAGAACTGGCCCTTCTGCATAAATTTTGCTTTGCACCGCCTCTGCCTCCAGGCTGGGCTACCCCTGACTCCCCAGTGGAATCCAGGAGGGGAGGCAAGCACATATGGCCCAGGCTCCTTGAAGATGTAAAGACATGACAACACAGAAATGTAGTTTGCTCCAAACTGCACGCAGACAAACAAATGTTTAACTTCAGATCCTGTCATTTGCCCTGTAAATATGGCCCATATGGGGATGGTCAGCTGGAAGTCTCACCTGAGGTGAGGATGCTTGCCCAGGCCTCTCAATTGGAATTCCAGTCAGGCTGTTTCAAGGGACTTCCCCAGATAATGAGGTTGGATGTTTTAAGTATCTATGTTTTAAGTATCCAATTTGATGTAACTCTGTCTTATTCTCCTTTACTGCTTACCATTGCGCTCATCTATATGTAGATTTCCCTTCTCTTCTGTTTCTATTGGATTTTCATAATATTAACAAAGTGTTTTTTTCCCCTTCAAAACTGAGAGCATGGCTGTTGTGAATCTTTTCTTCAGAACAAAGAGCTCGGAGATTGCAGAGTCCTTTAAAAGGCTACACTGCACATCAGGTAGGATTGGACAGCAGCCCATTTGTACAGTGCAACAGGTTGCACCCATCATTTCTACTTTGGCTCAAAACGTTGTGGTTCTGCTTTGTAATTCATCTAAACTCCATTTTAGAAAGAAGTTAGAAATAACAAATATTACTTTATCATAAACCCTATAAATTTATAACATAAATTCAAATTATAAATTTATTTATAAAATATAAATTTAGGTAAAAATATCAGCTAATGCTATCTTTATCTTCCTATTTTAATATGGCTAACAAAACTGGCATATATTATTTTATGACTTACATAGCTTGCGTGACTTATATGACTACATGGTTATTAGATAAGACATAACCTAAAGAATAGCATTTATCAATTTGGTATGTTCCTATGGCATATTTTCCTTAGTATCTTCAGAAATTTTATTATTTCTCCATTAAGGATGAAATTTTGATATGTTAAAATAGCCAATTTATTTTGTATAACTAAAAACTATTTGGATTCAAGCATGTTCAGTACATTTCCCTCAACAGTTTGTTAAGAAAAATATAAAATATGAGTAAAAGGTAAAAGAATTATATGGTGAATACATACATATTTTCCCTAATTCTACAATTAAGATTCTGCTATAGCTGCTGCATGATACATAGATAAGTATGTATATGTATATATTCATCTCACTCTATTCAGCTATTAATCCATCTTTTCTTGGGTGGCTCAAGTCATGATCCTTTGGCTCAGTTCATGATCCTGGCTCAGGTCCTGGGATCCAGCCCCCTGTCAGACTCCCTGCTCAGCGGGAAGCCTGCTTCTCCCTCTCCCCTGCCCCCTGCTTCTACTCTCTCTCTCTCTCTTCTGTCAAATAAATAAATAAAATCTTTAAGAAAAAAAAAAGATGTTGTGGTACCATACTAAATTATATGCCTCATAAAGAAAATATCCACTGTCACTACATTTAAATGTTTATTGCCTCTTTTAATGCACAGCTTTAATCTAAGTTGGCGTATCTTTTTTCAGTTATTCCTAGAGGGGAATTACAGAGAATTTACATAAATATGGTTGACAGTGGGAATAACCTGCTGCTAATTCAAGAATACTACTCCAAATTTCAGAAAGAGAAACACTAGTGGTTTGACAGTAATCTATGCACTAGTCAACCGAGGGTTCAAACAAATTCAGATAATGGCATGCCGGCTATTTAACTCTGTTCACAATTCTGTGACTTGGTTGTAAGTTCTTGAAAAAAGTTGGTTTTGCTTCCATTATATAAATAAGTAGTATAGTTTCAAGTTACAAGTAACATTTGTCTCCTCGCATTTCTTTCATTACTAAACTATTTTCTGTTCTAAAATAATTTGCCCAAAATATGAAAAATAGATTTTGTCTGTAATAAACAAGAATATGTTGGAATTTGGACAGTGGAAACAAAAACTACCATTAGATTTTGTTACATAAGAAAGTATTTATGTGTTTTATTACCAAAAAAATTAAATCTAAGACATAAGGCTATTTTCCCATAAGGAACAAAATAAACAGATAAAAAAAACCTAAAATTATTTATTTTGTATCTGGTTCTGTTGGACAAGAGCAGAAATTAGCAAGTTATATTCTGGAAAGGGTCTGGCAGTGAACACGTTAGGCTTTATAGGACATAAAATCTTTGTCACAAGTATCCAACTCAGTCTCAAGTCTGTCTTTGTAGCAGGAAAGCAGCCATAAACAATATGTAACCAATTCACTATGGCTGTGCTCCAATAAAACTTTATTTATAAAAACAGCTGACAGGATATATTTGACACACAGGTCATCGTTCTCAAACCCCTGGATTAGATCGATACTTCTATTAAGAAAAACCAGAAAAATCTGACCAAATAACAAATCTATTTGGAGACTTCACAAGGATACTAAGGTAGCCTTGAAAATTCAACAACCTGAAAACTCAAGATTCCAGGAAAAAAAAGAAGCCCAGAGGAATTTAAAAAAGAAGACTGCAGGCCTCAAATGCTGTCACTTAAATGGAGTTTCCATACTGGGGCTCAATACCCAAATCTAACTGAAGTTTCACAGACACTTAAGTACAGAGAATAAACTGATGGTTACCAGACTGGAGGTGGGTGAGGGAATGGGTTAAATAGGTAATAGGGAGTAAGGAGTGCACTTGTGATAAGCACTGGGTGTTCTATGTTAATTGTTGAATCGCTAAATTGTACACCTGAAACCAGTACTACACTGTATATTAACTAAATGGAATTTAAATGAAAAAATTTTTAAAGATCACATTTTCAACCTCCCCAGAAAGGTGGCCTTAACCTATCAGTCATGAATTTTTTCTTTCCATTAGCACCTATGAGTTTGTCAACTTGTTCCTCACCATCCTCCACAGAGGCGATCTGCAAGGTAGGACACCTTGCTTTTTCCTTTAGCAAACAGCCTCTCTGGAACAATCCTTCTCTTCTGCTAATAACTTTCTTGTCCCTACTCCACCTATAAAAACCTTCCACTTTGTACAACTTCTCAGAGTGCCTTTCTACTTGTTAGGGTGCTGATTCATGAATAATTTAATAAAGCCAATTAGATCTTCAAATTTGCTTAATTTAATTTTGCTATTTAACCAAAGTAAATGTGATCTTTGGTGCTACTTTTATCCTTACAGTCTTTGACAATTTAATATATATTTGGTTTCTCTCTTGGTTTCCTGGAACTCGGCTCTTAAAACTCTTGAAATCTCCCAAGTGCTAAGTATTTTTTTTTGTATGCTAATAAAATGATTGGTGGTTGGGAGCTTCTAGATAGCCTCAGGATGAAGGATAGTTGCCAGTGGAGACAGCTAAGTGGAACTTCCACCCCCATACTCTTAATCCTCAGGAAAGGAAATGTGGCTGGCAACTGACTTAATCACCAATGTCCAATAATTCAGTCACTCCTACTTAATTAAAAAAAAAAGCTAAGGGGACTTGGAAACTTTCTAGGTTGGTGAACACATAGAGTGCTATGATGGTGGCATGCCTGGAGCATTCCACACTTCTTCCCCTATGCATCTCTTTTGTCTGACTGTTCCTGAGCTATAATCTTTTATAATAAACCAGCAATACTGTAAGTAAACTTTTTTCTTCAATTCTATAAGCCATTCTAGCAAATTACCAAACACAAAGAGGAGGCTGTGGGAATCTCTAATTTATAGCTAGACAGAAGAATAGGGACTACCTGTACTTGAGACTGACAACTGAAATGCTCTAGTGAGACTGAGTTCTTAACCTATGAGATCTGATGGTAACTCCAGATACATTGTGTCAGAATCAAACTGAACTCTCAGTTGGTGTATGCAGAGAATTAGAGAATTGAAGAATTGGTAGGTCGGAGAAAATCCCCTATCCCTGGTGCCATAAGTATTGGGTATGATGGTAGTAGAGAGTAGAGGAAGAAACAGAGTTTGTCCTTTCAGGATCACTTGCCAATTTGAAACCAAAATCTGAGAAGTTGAGTAGGAAGCAGTGTCTCAGAATAAGAGATCTTAAGTAGAGTCAACTAGAGTAAGAATGCATTAGGAAAATAACACTGGAATTCAGATTGCACAAGAAGAGGTCCTGAGGAAACACCTGACTTCCCTTCCACTGGTAATCTCATTAAGTTCCCAAAGACTCACATTCTTCTTAGAATCACACCAGTCCCTGACTGGATTGAAATTAAGCGCATTGATCTTAACTACCTGCAAAAGTATAATCTTTCTGCAAGAAGTTAATAAAACCCAGGGCCTCAAACTACTCCTGTCATTTAATTAAAGTGTAACAACCAAGAGAGAACTAAAGAGGTAACTAATAAACTTAAAATAAAATTAAAATAAAAAAGTGAAATAAAAAAGTAAAAAAGCCAGGTAAATAAATAGACCCAAAGGAGATCCAGATAGACTTAAAACACATGAAGTTTAACAAAATTGTAATTAATATGTTCAAGAAATTACATGGCAAGATATACAATTTCATCAAAGAATTAAAGATTATGATACAAAATCAATTGACTGAAAGGTATAGTAATTAAAATTTAATGTCACTAGATGAGGTCAACATTAGATTTAATAGAGAAGAGAAGATCAGTGAAGTGGAATATGGGTCAGAAGAAAATATTCTGAATAAAACACAGAGAGGATAAACAATGGCAATACAGACAAAAAGTATAAGAGACATACAGTATATGGTGAAACATCACTATTTATATAATTGAAATCCTAAAATTAAAGAAAAAGAGAGAGATAGAGAAAAGAGAGGTAAGATACACATAGGCAATATTTAATCTAGCTGTAAGAACAAACAGAAAAAAATACCATACAAAGATACTCAAACTACTAAAAGCCCAAGTAAAAGAAACAGAAAATGTGAACAGACCAAATTACTAGTAAAGAAACTAAATTGGCTATCAAAAAATTAAAAACAAAAGTTCAGCAAGATGTGGATTCATAAATGAATTCTACTAAACATTTAAAAAAGAGCTAACAGCTATCTTCTTCCAACTAAGCTAAAAAACAGAAGTGGAAGAAAAACTTCCAAATACATTCTATGAGGCCAGCATCACCCTGATACTAAAAATATAAATTTTAAAAAAAAGAGGAAAAGAAAACCACAGACTAATATCCCTGATGAAAATATATGCAGAAATCCTCAGCCAAATATTAGCAAATCCCATTCAAAAATACATTAAAAGGATCATTCACCACAATTAAATGGGATTTATTCTGAGGATGCAAGGATGCTAGAGTATTCTTAAATCAACCAACATAATATGCTACATAACAACATGAAGGATAGGGGTGCCTGCATGGCTCAGATGGCAAAGCATCTGTCTTCAGCTCAGGCTATTATATCCAGGTCCTGGGATGGAGCCCTGCATCTGGCTCCTTGCTCAGGCGGGAGCCTGCCTCTCCCCCTGCTTTTGCTCTCTCCATCTCTCTCAGAAATTAATAAAAAAATCTTTTTAAAAAACCATGAAAGATAAAAATCAGATGATCATCTCAAGATCCAGAAAAAGCACAGAGTAATCAGACAAGAAAAGGAAATAAGAGCAATCCAAATTGGTAAGGAAAAACTTAAACTCCCTATTTGCAAATGACATGATACTATACACAGAAGTCAAAAGACTCCATCAAAACACTACTGTAACTGATGAATGCAATCAGTAAAGTTGCAGGATACAAAATTAATGTATAGAAATCTGCTGTGATTCTACAAACTAATAACAAAGTAGCAGAAAGAGAAAGTAAGCAATCACATTTACAATTTTACCAAAAAGAATGAAATACCTAGGAATAAACTTAAAGAGATGAAAGATCTACACTATGAAAACTATAAAATATTGATGAAAGAAATTGAAGATGGAAGGAAAAAATGGAAAGACATACCATGTTCATGGATCTGAATCATTACTATTCTAAAATATTCATATTACCTAAAGCAATCTAGAGATTCAATGAAATCCCCATAAAAATACTGAAATATTCTTCACAAAATTAAAAGAAATAATCCTAAAATTTGTTTAGAACCACAAAAGACCTCAAATAGTCAATGCAGTCTTGAGAAAGAACAAAGCTGGAGGTATCACAAACCCAGATTTCAAGAAATATCATTAAGCTACAATAACCAAAACAGTATAGTACTGGCACAAAAATAAACACATAGATTAGTAGAAAAGAACAGAGAGTCTGGAAATAAACTCACATTTAAGTGACCACCATGGTCACTTAGTCTACAATGAAAGAGGCAAGAATATATACTGAGAAAAGTATAGTCTCTTCAATAAACAGTGCTGGGAAAATTGGATAGCTACTTGTAAAAAATGAAACTGGAACACTTTCTTAAACTATGCACAAAAATAAACTCAAAATATGACCTAAAGATGAAACCTGAAACCACAGAACACCTAGGAGAAAACATAAACAGTAATCTATTTGACAAAAATGTAGTTTTAGCAACATTTTTCTACTTATGTCTCCTCAGGGCAAAAAACAAAAAGAAGAAGAAAAATAAACTATTGGGACTACATAAGATAAAGGCTTCTGTACAAAAAAGGGAATCACCAACAAAATAAGGCAACTTACTGATGGGAAAAAAAAATCTTTGACCAAATGATATAACCAATAAAGTATTAATAACCAAAATATATAAAGAACTTATAGAACTCAATACAAAAAATAATCCAATTAAAAATGGGGCAGAGGACTGAAACATTTTTCAAGAGAAGAAATTCAGATCTTCAACAGACACATGGAAAGATGCTCAACAGCATTAATTGTGAGGAAAATGCAAATCAGAACTGCAATAAAATATCACCTCTACCTGTCTGAATGGCTAGTATCAAAAACATTAGAAATAACACATGTTGGAGAATGCTCCTGGAACTCTCATGCACTATTTTAGGACCATAAAGTGGTGTAGTCACTGCAGATAACAGTATAGAGTTTCCTGAAAAAGTAAAAATAGAAATACCTGATGATCCAGTAATTCTACTACTGGGTATTTACACAAAGAAACTGAAAATGCTAACTAAAAAAGATATATGCACCTCCATGTTTATTGGGGCATTATTTACAATAGCCAAGATATGGAAGCAGCTTATGTGTCCATTGACAGATATACAGATAAAGAATATATAAAGGAGGAGAGGGGGGTTGGGTAATGGACATTGGGGAGGGTATGTGCTATGGTTAGTGCTGTGAAGTGTGTAAACCCGGCGATTCACAGACATGTACCCCTGGGGATAAAAATACATTATATGTTTATAAGAAAAAACAAAAATCAAACAAACAAAAAAGTTGTATATATGAAAAAAAAAGAATATATAAAGGAATGTTACTCAGCCATAAAGAAAGAATAAGATCTTGCTATTTGCATGCAACAGCATAGACAGACATAGAAGATATTTTACTAAGTGAAATAAGTTAGACAGAGAGAGACAAATACCATATGATTCACTTATATGTGGAATCTAAACAAACTAACAAACAGAAACAGATTCATAAATACAGAGGGTAAACTAATGGTTGACAAAGGACAGAGATGGCGGGGAATGGATAAAATGGTTGAAAGGTAGTGGGAATTCAAGGCTTCGTGTTATGGAATGAATAAAATCACAGAGATGAAAATAGGAAATATAATCAGTGGTACTGTAATAGCGTTCTATGGTGGCAGATGATAGGTATTTGTGGTGATCACAGCATAACATACAGAGTTTTCAAGTCACTATGCTGTATACCTGAAACTACTATAATGTTGTATGTTAACTACACTTTAATTAAAACAAAAAAGAAAGGGGGAAAAAAAGAAAAATAAATTTTAAAAATAAAGTTAAAAAGACACTACAAAAAAAGAGAATTAGAGGCCAACATCCCTGATGAACATATATGCAAAAATCCTCAACAAAATATTTGCAAACTGAATCCAACAATACATTAAAAAAAATCATTCACCATGATCAAGTGCAATTTATTCCCAATATGCAAGGGTGGTTCAATACTAACAAATCCATCACATCAATAAGATGAACAAAAAACATATGATCATTTCAACAGATGCAGAAAAAGCATTTGACAAAGTACAAGATGCATTTATGATAAAAACCTTCAACAAAGTAGCTCTAGAGAGAACATACCTCAACATAATAAAGGCCATAAATGAAAAACCCACAGCAAGCATCATACATAATGGGGAAAAACTAAGAGCAGGGATGTAGACTCTTACTTCTTTTATTTAATACAGTGCTGGAAGTCCTAGCCACAGCAATGAGAAAAGAAAAAGGAATAATTGCCATTGAAATTGGCAAGGAGGAAGTGAAACTTTCTCTATTTGCAGATGACATGACACTATATATAGAAAACCCTAAGATTCCACCAAAAAACTACTAAAGCCAGTAAGTGAATTCGGTAAGGTTGCAGGATAAAATACTAATATACAAAAATCCATTTCACTTTGATCCACTAGTAATGAGGCAGCAGAAAGAGAAATAAATGGAACAGAATAGAGAGCCCAGAAATAAGCCCATGATGGATGGTCAATTCATCTTTGACAAAGGAGGCAAGAATATGCAATGGAAAAAAAGTTATCTTCAACAAATGGTGTTAGGAAAATTGAACAGCTACATGCAGAAGAGTGGAACTGGACCGCTTTCTTACACCGTTTACAAAAATAAACTCAAAATGGATTAAGGACCTAACTGTGAGACTTGAAACCATAAAAATCCTAGAAGGTGGCACAGGTAGTAAATTCTCTGACATTAGCCTTAGCAACTTTTTTTCTAGATATGTCTCCTGAGATAAGAGAAGCAAAAGCAAACCTTAACTACTTCAACTACATCAAAATAAAAAAAGCTTAGCAGCAAAGGAAATAACTAGAAAACTAAAAGACAACCTACTGAATGGGAGAAAATACTTGCAAATGACATATCCATTACAGGGTCAGTATCCAGAATCTATAAACAACTTATACAATGCTACACCAAAATAACAAAGGATTCAATTAAAAATGGGCAGAAGACATGGACAGACATTTCTCCAAAGACAACATACACATAGCCAACAGTCACATGAAAAGATGCCCAACATCACTGTCAGGGAAATGCAAATCGAAACTACAATGAGATATCCCCTTACACCTGTCAGAAAGGCTGAGATAAAAAACAGAAGAAACAACAGGTGTTGGTGAAGATGTAAAGACAAAGGAACCCTTCTGAACTGTTGATGGGAATGCAAACTGGTGCAGCTGCTGATGAAGACAGTATGGAGGTATCTCAAAATTTAAAAATAGACTACTCTATGATCTAGTTATCATGCTACTGGGTATTTACCCAAAGAATACAAAAACACTATTTCAAAAAGATATATGCACCCTTCTGTTTATTGCAGCATTATTTACAATACCCAAATTATGGAAGCAACCCAAGGTCCATAGATTGATAAATGGATAAAGATGATGTGGTATACATGTACACACGGGAATATTAAATAATATTTATTTATATATAATTATATATAATATATCATATACAAATATATAATATATAATTATTAATATATCTATGATTATTTAATATATAATTAATAATATGTGAGTAATTATATAATATATTATATATAAATATATAAATAATTAAATGATTATTAATATTAATTAACTCTGTCATAAATAAGAATGAAAGCTTGTCATTTGCAAAAACGTGGATGGAGCTAGAGAGTATAATGCTAACTGAAATAAGCCAGTCGGAGAAAGACAAGTACCATATGACTTCACTCATATGTGAAATTTAAGAAACAAAACAAATGAGCAAAGGAGAAAAAGAGAGAGAGGGAGAGAGAAACCAAGAAAGAGACTCTTAACTATGGAGAATAAACAGTTAGCAGAAGGGAGGTGGGTGGGGAGATGGGTTAAATAGGTGAAGGGGATTAAGAGTATACTTATTTTGATGAGCACTGGGAAATGCACAGAATTGTTGCATCATTATATTGTGCACCTGAAACTAATATGACACTGTATGGGAACTATACTGGAATAAAAACTCTTTAAAAAGTGCTTAATATCCTAACAATTAATATCCTAATAACTACAAAGAAAATTATATAGGTATTCATTTAAATCAAGTTTTCCTGAAGTCAAAGACATGTAATCACTAGCATAAATATTAAAAGATAAGTTTTAAAACATTGTATAACTAAACAAACTAACAAAAAAGGAAATGGAACAATTTTAAAAACCCAAAGAGATATGAAAGCAAACACAGAACAACTGGGACCAATAGAAAAATGAATATTAAGATCATACATTTCAATTCAAATATTCAAGTAGTTACATTAAAGGAAGAAAATACAAACTCAAATTAAAAGATAAGGATTTTTAAATCTGGAGTTTAGAAATAATTGCCAACTGTATATTGTTTACTAGGGATACATGTATAAGAATATGGAAATAATGAAAGTAAAGGAATGAAAAATACATACCAGGCAAATGCTAACTAACCAAAACTCATACTGCAATGCTAATATTAGACTACATAGACCAAACACAGCTTTAATAGTGATAAAAATAAATATATTAAAATTACAAAGGGATGAATCTACCTGATAATATGGTTTCAAAACATAGAAAACAGAAACTGACAGAACAATAAAAGAAATCAGAAAAGGTTTTAACATAACACCCTCAGAAATTTATAGGATATACAGAGGAAAACAACTGTCAAGGGCAAAAAAAAATATTTTATTTGGGAGCATTTAGATATTCCAAGTAGTTGTTTTTTAAATCTGTGTTGGACAAAAATAATTTAAAAACCCTTAAAATTAAGTCTTTGAATACGAATATGTCAAACAACTGAATATCTTTTTTGGTAGTTAAAACAATTTGAGGGTATTAGAGAATCAAATAAATTGGACCAAGTTTTTTCTAGATCTGATCATACTTATCCTTAGAGTTTCACAAATACACTCCAAATACAAGAAAAAGAGAGAAATGTTTTGTCTACATAAGATGAACAAGAAAAACACAAACTTTAGAAAATGGAATGCTTTTGTTGAAGGTGAAAGAAAAGAGTAAAAAACTTTCCAAAGTTCTTTTTCACTGTTTATCAAAATCCATGAAAACATTAGAGTGTCATTTTCATGCCATAAAGTACATCACAAAATTGTGCTATAGAAATTTCTTCATAAAACGCATCTTTCACCTCATCAAACCAGGACTCTTTAGTTAAAAAGCAGCTGATACGAGAATCCTATTATAAAACTTTATTACGAATAACTATCTATAACTAAGGTAAACAGAGAATCACTGTACTCTTTATTGAATCTGCTAGATCTGACATGAGAAACACAAAACTAAAATTCATATAGTTATATTGTCACAAATCACCAGGTAAGAGACCAAACACATTTTTTTCCATAGTGTTATTAACGTCACCTATAGGCATAGAACAGAATGTATTAAATCTCTTATTTTAAAATGTAAGCAACTGCTAGAATAATGTAAGTTTAAATACCCAAATTTACCAACCGATAAGATTTCATCATAAATGTTGCTTTCTTTCCTTAAATTAATTGAAATTTCTGAAGATAAAAATCAATCTCAATTTTATCTTCCTCCTTCCATCTGTACCCACCCAATAGAAATCTATGATATGGCCAGCCCTACATCCCTTCTAAATCTGTTTTTCTGGCAAGAGCACCATTTACTTATTCTAAGTATACACATATAGTTATTCTTATACTTCATATTATCATGTGGCAATAGATTCCCAAAGAAGTATAAGTTGCATGTGACCCCTTCACTTACAGAGATGTGACTAATAGATTTCAGGGAACTGAGACAGGTTCAGATATGTAATAATGGATAAATAAGTGGCCTTTGAATAAATGAATAAATGAATGGGAAAACTGGGAAGCTATCTTGTATTAAAGAAAAGATATGTAAGCAGCAGATATTAAAAAATTCATGATGCTGTACAAATGCCAATGCATATTTAGAAGCAATGCACATTTAGAATAGAAAATACAAACATGTTAATTTAAAATGTTTAATATTTATATATTCAAAATGTGTTAAAAATATAAGAAAAATCTAACCGAAAATTTAAGAATTAGAAATAGCATATAAAATGATTTAAACTATAAAAATATTTAAATATTTCAAGTAAATTCAAGGAAAATGGATTCCCATGTTATAATATGGCTTATGAAAAATTAATAAGTGCAAGTTATTTCACTGGATAAACTACTGTCAATATTAGCCTTTCCAAAATAAAATATTGTTAAATAGGTATCTCAAGGAATTAATATAATCAGATTTCAGTTTTATACCATAGCATAAATTTAACAGACCCCCGTATCTTTCATTATTCAAACTAATTTTTTTGAAAAATTACATATTTTCAAACAAATATAAAGTTATATCTTCCTATACATTTTAAAATAAGAAAGAATTATTTGTGGAAAATGGAGCATAAAGATGCTTCAAGTTATATACAATACAAAATAGATACTGTGGTGGCTACATCATTGAGTGTGATGTTCATTTAGATGTTCCAATGTACCAGAAACATAAATGTCCAGAAGACAGGAATGCAAGCCCTCTCAAGATACCATCAACGTTTTTTTTTAATGAAATGGAACAAATAATCCTAAAATTTGAATGGAACCAGGAAAGACCCCAAATAGCCAGAGGAATGTTGAAAAAGGAAAGCAAAGCTGGTGGCATCACAATTCCAGACTTCAAGCTCTATTCCAAATCTTTAATCATCAAGATAGTGTGGTACAGACACAAAAACAGACACATAGATCAATGGAACAGAATAAAGAGCCACGAAATAGACCCTCAACTCTATGGTAAACGAACTTCGACAAAGCAGGAAAGAATGTCCAATGGAAAAGAGACAGTCTCCTCAACAAATGGTGTTGGGAAAATTGGACAGCCACATGTAGAAGAATGAAACTGTACTATTTCCTTACACCACACACAAAAGTAGACTCAAAATGGATGAAAGACCTCAAAGTGAGACAGAAATCCATCAAAATCCTTGAAGAGAACACAGGCAGCAACCTCTCTGACCTCAGCTGCACTAACTTCTTTCTAGAAACATTGCCAAAGGCAAGGGAAGCAAGGGCAAAAATGAACTACTGGGACTTGATCAAAATAAAAGGCTTTTGCACAGCAAAGGAAACAGTCACCAAAACCAAGACAACTGACAGAATGGGAGAAGATATATGCAAATGACATATCAGATAAAGGGCTAGTATCCAAAATCTATAAAAATGTATCAAACTCAACACCCAAAGAACAAATAATCTAATCAAGAAATGGGCAGAAGACATGAAGAGACATTTCTGCAAAGACATCCAGATGGCCAACAGACACATGAAAAAGTGCTCAACATCACTTAGCATCAGGAAAATACAAACCAAAACCACAATGAGATGCCACCTCACAACAGTCAGAATGGCTAAAATTAACGAGTCAGGAAATGACAGGTATTGGCAAGGATGGGGAGAGAGGAGAAACTTCCTACACTGTTGGTGGGGGTGCAAGTTGGTACAACCACTCTGGAAAACGGTTTAGTAGTTCCCCAAAAAGTTGAAAATAGAGCTACCATATTATCCATTAATTACACTACTGGTATTTACTCTTAAGATACAAATGTAGTGATCCGAAGGGACATGTGCACCCTAATGTGTATTGCAGTAATGCCCACAATAGCCAAATTATGGAAAAAGCCTAGATATCCTTTGATAGATGAATGGATAAAGAAGATGTAGTGTGTGTGTGTGTGTGTGTGTGTGTGTGTGTGTGTGTGTACACATAAAACAGAATATTATGCAGCCATCAAAAAATGAAATCTTGCCATTTGCAACAACATGGATGGAACTAGAGGTTATTATGCTAAGTGAAATAAGCCAATCAGAGAAATACAATTATCACATTATCTCCCTGATATGTGGAATTTGAGAAACAAGACAAAGGATCATCAGGGAAGGGAGGGAAAAATGAAATAGGATGAAACCAGAGAGGGAGACAAACTGTAAGAGACACTCTTATTAATCTCAGGAAAAAAACCTGAGGGTTGCTGGAGTGGAGAGGGGGTGGGAGGAATGGGGTGGCTGGGTGATGGATATTGGGGAGGGTATGTGCTACAGTGAACGCTGTGAATTGTGTAAGACTGATGAATCACAGACTATACTCTTGAAACAAATAATACACTATATGTTAACAAATTTTTAAAAAATCAGAAACAAGAAACCCAAGGAGGTTGTTTAGTAAGAAATACGGCAATTGAAAGACTTAGAATGCATGCAAAGATCACTAACTCTTATCTTATTAGAAGTCATAACACACATTTTCATTGAAAAAGTATTGAAGTTCATAGATGTGTTCTTTCAGTACAATTTCTACAATCATATGAAAAATTCTTATAAAGATGCTACAAAACTAGAGAGTCCTGATTCAAGTATTAACATGTGGCTACCCTGTTTACTATAGAAGTCATCCTGAAACATGACAACTTTTTGAATTTGGTTTATTGGATTTGTTTGGTTAGGATGTAAATTTACTTATACACTTAAAATTTTTAATTTCATTTATAAATTATTTCTAAAGGAAGAACCTTTTGTACATGAACTTTGAAAATAACTGGAGATGCCTGGGTGGTTCAGTCAGTTAAATGTCTGACTCTTGGTTCAGTACAGGTCATGATCTCAGAGTCCTGAGATCAAGCCCCCCTTTAGACTTCTCACTCAGAGTGGACTCCGCTTGTTCTCTCCCTACCCCTGCTTGTGCTCTCTTTTGTTCTCTCAAATAAATAAATAAAATCTTAAAAAAAAAAGAACTATGAAATTTTATTCAATAAATACAAGTAAATTATCATGCTGAAGTTTCACAGATACTTGCATAAGACTTGAGACTCCTGGACCAGAGACACAGAGACTTTATTGCTCAGGATACATCAGGCAGCTTGAACTTAATGTTTTTATCAGCTCCCCTCATCCACCCTGCCATCCAATATCCACTAGGGACTATGAGAAGCAACCTGGTGGGTGTGGCACGCACTATGTGTTACAACTAGAGAATCCCAAGCTTAGGAGACTAGCATTTTTTAAAGTTGCTGCTAGCAAACTGTCCAAACTTTGTCCTAAAGAGAGACATTATCTCTTATTTTCATCTATGGGTTTCTCACTGAGTAGAATACTTAATAGATCAATTAGCGTAATGGTTTGTATGAGTGTTGGTTTTGCTGTTGGTTTAATAATGTTTAAAATAATCACACAAAGTATTTTAATATTTGACCTACATACATTTATATGTCAGTAAAGACCTTAAAGGCATAAAATTCAAAATTAATCTGGTATACCTTATCTGGTAAAATCTAGAAATCAGTATTCAATTTTATAAGGATCAACAAGAACTTGATAATTACTTGTGACATCTCCTCAGTTAAAATTAAAAAAAAAAAAGATTTAAGACATTTATTGAAACAATAAAGTTGTTTCCCTTCTCTTTGAAGTATTTGTATATTCTCTTAATACACTGAAGAATGTTCAGTCAGTCCCCCTCTCTCTGACTGTGTTAGGTGCTCTGGGAAATACAAAGGAAACAAATATGTGGTCTTTAGCTGCACTGATCTTACCAACAACTAAATTACAGTGCAGGGTTGTGGATGATTAAATACATGTACGAGGCAATAAGAACATCATGGAAGGTTTATTAAAGAGGTGAAATTTAAGGTTAAGAATTTGTACAGGCAAAGTAAGGAGAGAAGGGCATGCCAAGCCTTAGGGAATAAAATGTGCCAGAGTCTGCACTATGAAATCAGCATGGCATAGCTAGAGAATAATGAAAAGGGCACGTTGACTAGAGCAGAGCAGAGACATTAACTGGGAGATAAGGCTGGATAGCCAGGTTATGAAGATTATGAAGGATGAGGAGTTAGACTTTATTTTTTATGAACAGGGGACTGCTGGAATTTTCTGAAGAAAAACAGCATGATAAAATAGAAAAGACTCTATTAGAGAAGAGAGAGGGGAATGATCTTTTCTCTCTCTCTCTTTTTTATGATATTGCAATAAATATTACTTTTCTCACATATTATTTAAATCTTCATTCTACTGATGAGAAAACAAATTTGGAGACATTAAAGAACTTCCCCGAAGGTAACTAGTATGCAAATGTCAGAAATGGGATTTGCTCCAAATTCTGTGCAACTTAATAGCTTATGCTTCTAAGCACTTTGCAATACTGCTTCTTGGTTATGACTAGTGTAACATTTCACACATTTAAGGCAATGCATATTTGGACTAAAGCGCTGGCTATAAAAATGAAGAGTAAATGATGAGGTGGGGGGAAAAAAGGATTTTAGAGAGAGAAAAGGAATTTAGGCAGTTGTTTAGGCTAAGAAAAAAATGCTGTATCAAAGTGGGGGCCCCATTTTAGCTTTGGTATATTAGGAAAATGGTGGTGGAAATCACACATAGATATCTGGGGAAAGAGGACACTAATACTAAGAAGCACTATTCGTGAGCATGCTCAGTGTGAATAGGGAGTAATGTATTAAGAAGAGAAATCAGCAGGGCGAAAGAGACTGCCCCAGACAGTGTTTTCTTCCAATTCACCAATTATGTTCCCTCCATTTACTTCAAAATCAAGGTGCTTTGTTTCATTTTGTTTTAAGAATGATTTGTTTTAATCATAACCTAACTTTTCTCATTCTAATCTTCATCCAAAATTTCTAGAAGTCTGGAATTCAATTTATCCTTCATTATCTTAATGTGTTCTTTTTTAAATCAAAGACTTCATTTTTAAAATAAGATTGAGGGACGCCTGGGTGGCTCAGTTGGTTGGGCGGCTGCCTTCGGCTCAGGTCATGATCCTGGCGTCCTGGTATCGAGTCCCCGCATCGATCGGGCTCCTTGCTCGGCAGGGAGCCTGCTTCTCCCTCTGCCTCTGCCTGCCACTACTCTGTCTGCCTGTGCTCCCTCTCTGGCTCTCTCTCTCTCTCTCTCTGACAAATAAATAAAATCTTTAAAATAAGATTGAATTTATTTATTTATTTATTTATTTATTTACTTGCTCAAGAGAGTGGAAGTGCACAAGCAGGGTGAGAGACAAGCAGACTCTGTGCTGAACATGGAGTCCGAGGTGGGGTTTGTTCTCACCACTCTAAGATCCTGACCTGAACATAAATCAAGAGTCAAACACTTAATGAACTGAGCCACCAGGAGCCCCTCTAGGACTTTATTTTTAATCTAGTCCCTCAAATTCTTTATCCTGTTCTGCAAAACATTTGACTATGACAACCCTTTCCTTTTTCGCGTAGGAATATTTTCCTCTTTTTCCCATTCTTTTGGATTCCCTTTATTTTCACCAAACCTACCTTTTTTGAGGGAAGGGGAGGAGATGCAGCATAAGATAATTATAAAAAGCATGAATTCTGAAGCTAAGAGTGTCTTAGCTATTTAAACTCCTAGCTACAAAATACCTAACTACTCTGCAGCTCAGTTTCCTTACCTATGAAATAGAGATGATAGTAAGAACACAGTTATCATACAGCTGTTAGGAACACTAAACGGGATAGTATTTAGAAATGATTATAATGTCTGGCACACTCTAAGCACTACATAAATGTTAGTTATTTTTTATTTTTTAATAATTCTGCTTCTTTGCATTTCTTGCTTTTGTTCTCTTCTTCAGACCCACTTTATTTTACTCTTCTCTCTTAACTTTCTCTAATCTTGCCCACTTCGCAAATCAGAGTGATAATATAAATTATATCAACATTTAAGCATACCTAAGCAAATAAATTCACTATCATGTAACATTAAGCATGGCCTTTTATTCTAGCCTCTTCTGTATTGATGACTTATTCATCAAGTCATATGCTGAGCCCCTTGGACAAGCTACCACTACCTCAAATCCAACATAAATCAAATCAAGCTCATGATATTGCCTCCAGAACTAGAATTTTAAACTTCCTCCTTAGTATTGGGCTACCCCCACTTTTTCCGCATCTCGGTTTTTAATATCAGAACAATCTTCCATGTTTGTTTCCTCCTCAAACCCTATGCAAAATCATTATTCCCTTCATTTCAATGATACAGCTTTGAGTTCCTTCTCTTTTCCTAAGTACCTATTAACACAGCTTTACTCCACACTCTTACTACCTTACATTTGGATCAGTCTAAGTTGAGTTTCATTCCCCCCAGCAATCTTTAATTTACTCCCATAATCCTGCAAATTGCCACCAGATTAATTTCTGAACAGAACTGCTGACCACAAAATGCTTCTGTACAAAATTAACATAAAATTAACTTGAACTCTTGGGCATTTTAACAGTGAAATCACACAGAGGGCATTGCCCCTTTCTTATTACCAATAGAAAGTTGTCAAGGCTTCTTACCACATGCACAGATGAATGCATAAAAACAAGCAGCTGATTTCTGCTTTTTGATCAATATTGTAAGTCTGTGTCCTTCCTTTGGTGGTCCTCTATGTACTAGTAAAACAGAAAAAGTTTTCAGATTTCCTGTATAAAATATGCTTTTGGCTTGGTTTCTTTATCTGGGATGTTGACTTATACATTACTTTTCTAGAACTGCTATAACAAAATGGTGGTTTAAATTTCTTTTCTCATAGTCTGGATGCCAGAAGTCCAAAACTAAGGTGTTGAGAAGTTCAGTTTTTGCTGAGACCTCTGTCCTTGGCTTTCAAATGACCACTTTCCCTCTGTATTTTTACATGCTTTTCTCACTATGCTGGTCTATGCCCCAATGCTCCATGTTGGTGTGTCTCTTAGTATAAGGACACCAGTCATACTGGATTAAGGCCCCATCTTTATGACCTCACTGAATTCCTTTAAGGTCCTATCTATAAATATAGTCACTTTGAGGGTTAAGGCTTCAGTATATTAATTTGTGGGGATCTATTTCTTGTACAATGCCCCACACAAATAGAAACTTTAGGCTTTAAACTCGACTTTATTATCTGAATATAAGAACTTTGTAGTTCTCTTTGTTGAAAGCAAATACTGTCTTTCCTCTTTCCTTCTATCTTTCCTTAATTCCTCTTCCATTCTTTCTTTTTGTGGCCTGAGAGACTGTTATTCAATGAATATCTGTGAAAAAACTGAACAGCAGAATATGAGTCTATGTATAAACTGAATCATATAAGCTATCATATCATAAAGAGCCTATAAAATAAAATGCCACATAACCCAATATTAAACCTAAAAATAAACCACAAAGCCCAAGAAGAGAGTCAATAAAAAAAAAGAAATCACGAGAGAAATGGAGCAAAATTAAAATATATAAAATATCTTACTTTAAAAGTGGTTTACTGTGTCTAACTCTCTCCATTTAGCTTCTGACTATAGGCATGATGGTGTCTTCTTTAGCGAAATAAAAAACATCAAAAGCCAAATAACAACAGTTATTGCTTATTGATTGATAAGAAGAATATTTTTAAATCTACTATCTTGAATTTCTATACTTCCTACCTAAACTCTTAGGACAAATGATTTCAGTCTATTTGAACTTATCCTAACCAAGTGTAAAGTAAACCATATCTGGATTTTCCTTTTCATCTGCCTATGATGCATCCTACAATCAATGTTACTTTTTAAAGAAATGTTTTACATCCATTTGGGACTTATCAAAGCTATTTTTTAATTATTAAAAATGGATCCCATTTTTCACAATGATTTATCATTACTGAATATTCACTACATTTCATTTATATTACCTTTTACACATCATATTTTCTGGGAAAAAAAGCTATGACAATCTTTGTTTCAACATTTTTAAATTTTCAGGGCAGAGTATAAAGAGCATCTCTAAAAAGTTTGAAATAATAGTTGCTAAATTGATCAATATAGCTCTTTGGTGTCTATAAGGTTCTGTTAAAAAATGATCAACCTGGGGGTACCAGGTTGACTCAGGCAGTAGAGCATATGACTCGTGATCACCTTGAGACCCATTACTTAAAGATAAAATCTTTTTTTAAAAAGTGGGGGTGCCTGGGTGGCTCCGTCAGTTAAGCATCTGACTCTTGATTTCAGCCCCTCATTGGGCTCCATGTTCAGTGGGGAGTCTGCTTGAGATTGCCTCTTCCTCTCCCTCTGCCCTTCCCCCTGCTTGCTCACCCTCCCTCTTTCCCTCTCTTTCTCTAAAATAAATACATCTTAAAAAAAAAAAAAAAAGATCATCGGAGTCATATGTATTTACCTGAGGGGGATTAAAAAAAAAGTGCAGATAATAGAAAAACTACTCTTCAAACACAAAAAGGAATAGAGTCACTACTCTTGTCCATGTTTCATTCTTAGTAATTACAGAGAAAAGTTCCATAGTGCTTGTGGTAGGTAGTCAACTTGACTCTCTCTGTACATGGTGAATAAAAGCCTCTTGGAAGTTTATAATCAGGAAAATAGCTAACTGCAATAAACAGCTACAGGAATAGTGGGATTTTTTTTTTTGAGACAAAAAATTATTATAATAGGGGAAGGTAAATTCTTTTAATTAAAGCTAAAGAGCTGCTTATTATCCCATGAACAGGAATTCAATTTGTGGGGGAAGCATGATGAGCTGAGAGACCATGGATATCAGAAACACCAACGGGAAAATACCATTTCTTTTGGGTTGTAATTAAAAATGAAAGGATGTATGTGGTGGGGTGAAGGAGGAGGTGGAGAGTACTAGGAAATTATAAATCCTGTGTGAAGAGTCATTTTATGAGATTTAAAGTGAAGCCCAGGTTACTTCTGCTTTATTTGGCTACACAAACCAAAATTCCCTTAAAAATAATTATATATAGGGGACAAGATGGCGGGGAACTAAGAGGAGGCGCCGTTTCAACCTGTACCCTAAAGTGAGCTGATTATCTACCAAGGAACTCCGATCACCCATGAAATCAGCCTGAGATCAGAATTATACAGATCTGGATCTCGACGGGGGCAGAAGACACCAGTGGGCAGGTAAAGCAGAGTGGGAACATTGGACTGGTATTGGAAGATAAACAAAAGGGGGAGGGAGCCACCAGAAGCGACCCAATGGAAAGCGATACCCCAATACAAGAGTCCCCTGAATCTGGGGATGAGCATTAACTTGAATTCTGGTAGAAAGCACTCAAAAAGAGCAAAGGATCGCAGGGTGAAATAGTGGGAATTGGAACGGTTAGGGACAGGGGCTTAAGTCCCCGGACCAAGAACAACCACCCTGGCGCTGAGCCAGAGAGAGTGCGGTGGAGAAACCAGGTCTTGGTCCCTGAGCCGTAAGCGAGAGCGCCTAAGGGCACGTGGGGTGTGGGAGGAGCTGGGAGCCTGGCCAGCCTGCAGAAACAGCCTTTTTGCAGTCCCCACTTGTGCGCTGCGCCGCCCTACCAGAGCCTGAGACGCGCCCCACACCCTCCCCTGAGAGAGGTGCACAGAAGCACCAGCCCAGCGCTCTCAGACCCGGAAAGTCTGAGGGCTCCCAGCCCGGGCCAGAGGGAAAATCTCAGTGTGCGATCGCTGCTTGGAACCTCTCTGGTGGTCTGGAGCTGCCGAGACAGCCGCTGTTGCTGTGGTTCTGGATTCAAGGAGGAGTTCCTGTGTCCCCAGGGACCGCAACTGGGAACGTGCTCTACCAGTGGCCAGGGGGGAACTTATGTGCTCTGCAGCACCCAGAGGGGAACAGACTGAGGCTTCTCTCTGAGAGGGAGGTCTGGGTGCAGTTTGCTTTCCTCTAAACCTCCAAAAACCATCAAGAGCCACCACGGGGAGAGAAAACAAATGAACAAACATAAAAATCTCCAGAGAACAAAAGCTTGAAAAACCGGTTTCCTCACAGCCCACCCCCTTGAGGGGGTGGGAGGACTTAACTCAGGAAACATTGCCTAAAAACCCACACGGCAGGCCCCTCCTCCAGAAAGCCAACGGGGGGGTGGGGGGGAGTGCAGATGACAAGAGAACAACCACTACTACTTCATAGATACAACTTTTATTTTTAATTCGTTCCCACTATTCTGGTTCATTTTTAAATTTTTTTTTTACTTTTTATATAGATATTTTTTAGCCTATTTACCATCACAGAGAGATGTCCAGTACATCAAATTCCATAATAACCTTTTAATCAGAACTTTTTGATACATATGCCCATGTTTCTTTTTTGCTTTTCTATTTTTTAAATTTTTTTAAATTTTACTTTAGTTTAGTTTAGTTCATTCTTTTCTTTAGTTTTATTTTTTAATATTCATATAGAGTTAAACTTCAAGGTAATCCCCTTTCCCCAATCAATGCTACCCCTATAGGTAAACCAATTTTTAATCCCCCATTATCTTAGGAAAGTTGAGTCCTTTAACGAAGATATCAAGGTACATCCAGGAAGAATCAAAATAACCTTCCTCACCCACACTGAGAATTTATAACGACTCTCCCATCTTTTTCTTCTGCCAGGGTTTCTGTGTTATATTTATTTGTCCTGGTAGTATATAAATCTTATACTTGGGGTTCTTTTTGACGAGGTTCTTTTTTTGTTTGTTTGTTTGTTTGTTTTGCTTCTACATATATATGTATATATTTTTTTCTTCTTTTGTCTTATACTTTTATCAGTCTTTTTGTCTACCTGTTTTTGCTTGTATACTTCACAAATCTTACCTTGGGGCCAATTTGGGCTGAGCCTTCTCTTTTATCTTTCCTTCTTTATCCTGTCTCTCTCTCTCTCTCTCTCTCTCTTTTTTTCTTCTTTCTCTCTTTTTTTCTTTCATTTGGGTGGGGACTCTTGATGGCTCAGAAGCGTTCCAGGGTGCACCTTCACTGCACCAAGGTCGATACATCCAGCTACAACCATTCAGCCATCTCTCACCAAAATGACTAGAAGGAGGAATGCCCAACAGAAGAAAAATTCAGAGAATGGGCCTTCTGCAACAGAGCTAATGGCTACCAACATAGACATTATGTCGGAAAGGGAATTCAGGCTAACAATTATCCAGGCAATAGCTAGGTTGGAGAAAGCCATAGATGACCAAAGAGAATTGATTAGGGCAGAACTGAAAGCCACCAGGGATGATGTTCACAAGGCTCTAAATGACTTCCAATCTAATCTAAATTTCCTAAAAGCTAGGGTAACTGAGACAGAAGATAGAATTAGTGATCTGGAGGACAAACAGATAGGAAAGATCAGGAGGAAGCCTGGAACAAACAACTTAGAAGCCACAAACACAGAATTAGGGAAATAAATGATGCCATGAAATGTTCCAATATCAGAATTTTTGCAATCCCTGAAGGGGAGGAGAAAGAAAGAAGTCTAGAAGATAGAGTGGAACAAGTTCTCCAAGAAAATTTTCCCAAACTCATGAATGGAACCAGCATTCATGTACTAGAGGCAGAACGGTCCCCTCTGCCAAGATTTTAGATTCTCGAAACACCTCGAGACACCTGATAGTAAGAATGAGGAATTTTAATTCTAGAGAAACTCTCTTGAAGGCAGCTAGGACAAAGAAGCTCCTTACGTACAGAGGAAAACCCATCAGAATAACGTCAGACCTGTCCACAGCAACCTGGCAAGCCAGAAAGGGCTGGCAAGATATACTCAGGGCACTAAATGAGAAAAACATGCAGCAAATAATACTTTATCCAGCAAGACTGACATACAAAATGGATGGAAAGATACAGAGTTTCCAAGAGCAGCAAGGCTTAAAAGAGTATGCAACCACCAAGCCGACACTGCAAGAAATATTAAGGGGGGTTCTAGAAAAGAGGAAAAATCCTAAGAATATCACTGAACAGAAATATAGAGCCAATCTACAGAAAGAAAGACTTCAAAGGTAACACGATGTCAATAAAAACGTATCTATCAATAATCACTCTCAATGTGAATGGCCTAAATGTGCCCATAAAATGACACAGGGTTGCAGACTGGATAAAACGACAGGACCTATCCATATGTTGTCTACAAGAGACCCATTTCGAACCTAAGGATACATCCAGATTGAAAGTGAAGGGATGGAGAAGCATCTTTCATACCAATGGGCCTCAAAAGAAGGCCGGAGTAGCGACTCTCATATCAGATAAATTAGATTTTAAACTAAAGACTGTAGTCAGAGATAACAGAAGAACACTACATCATTCTTAAAGGGACTATCCACCAAGATGATCTAGCGATTGTAAATATCTATGCCCCCAATATGGGAGCAGCCAGTTACATAAGAAAACTATTAATCAAGATAAAGAGTCATACTGATATGAATACATTGATAGTAGGAGATCTTAACACACCTCTCTCAGTAATATATCATCCATGCAGAAAATCAATAAAGAAACAAAAGCATTGAATGACACATTGGACCAGATGGACCTCATAGATATATACAGAACATTTCACCCTAAACAAACAGAATACTCATTCTTCTCAAGTGCACATGGAACCTTTTCCAGAATAGACCACATACTGGGTCACAAATCAGGACTCAACCAATACCAAAAGACTGAGATTATTCCCTGCATATTCTCAGATCACAATGCTTTGAAACTGGAGCTCAACCACAAGGAAAAGTTTGGAAGGAACGCAAAAACCTGGAAGCTAAAGACCACCTTGCTTAAGAATGCTTGGATCAACCAGGAGATCAAAGAAGAAATTAAACAATTCATGGAAACCAATGAGAATGAAGAGACTTTGTTCCAAAACCTATGGGATACAGCAAAGGCAGTCCTAAGGGGGAAATACATAGCCATCCAAGCATCCCTAGAAAAAATTGAAAAATCCAGAATACAACAGCTGTCTCTACACCTTAAAGAACTGGAGAATCAACAAGAAATTAAACCAACTCCACACACAAGAAGGGAAATAATCAAGATTATAGCAGAGATCAATGAGTTACTACTAGAGATACAGTAGAATGTATCAATGAAACTAGAAGCTGGTTTTTTGAAAGAATCAATAAGATTGATAAACCATTGGCCACACTAATCCAAAAAGGGAGAAAGCTCAAATTAATAAAATTATGAATGAAAAGGGAAAGATCACAACTAACACCAAGGAAATAGAAACAATCATCAGAAGCTATTATAAACAGTTATATGGCCAATAAGTTAAGCAACCTAGATGAAATGGATGCATTCCTGGAAAAATATAAACTCCCAAAATTGAACCAGGAAGAAATTGACAACCTGAATAGACCAATATCTAGTAACGAGACTGAAGCAGTGATCAAAAACCTAGCAAAAAACTAGAGCCCAGGACCTGACGGATTCCCTGGAGAATTCTACCAAACTTTCAAAGAAGAAATAACACCTATTCTCCTGAAACTGTTTAAAAAAATTGAAGTAGAAGGAAAACTTCCAGACTCTTTTTATGAAGCCAGCATTACCCTGATCCCTAAACCAGGCAAAGACCACACCAAAAAGGAGAATTTCAGACCAATATCACTGATGAATATGGATGCTAAGATTCTCAACAAGATCCTAGCAAAGAGGATCCAACAGCACATTAAAAAGATTATCCAGCATGACCAGGTGGGATTCATCCCTGGGTTACAAGGATGGTTCAACATTTGCAAATCAATCAATGTATTAGTACAAATCAATAAGAGAAGAGAGAAGAACCACATGGTCCTCTCAATTGATGCAGAAAAAGCATTTGACAAAATACAGCATCCATTCCTGATTAAAACACGTCAAAGTATAGGGATAGAGGGAACATTCCTGAACTTCATAAAATCTATCTATGAAAGACCCACAGCAAACATCATCCTCAATGGGAAGAAGCTCACAGCCTTCCCGTTGAGATCAGGAACACGACAAGGATGCCCACTGTCACCACTCCTGTTCCACATAGTATTAGAAGTCCTAGCAACAGCTATCAGACAACAAAGAGAAATAAAAGGTATCCAAATTGGCAATGAAGAAGTCAAACTCTATCTCTACGCAGATGACATGATACTTTATATGGAAAACCCAAAAGACTCCACCCCCAAATTACTAGAACTCATACAGCAATTCAGTAACGTGGCAGGATACAAAGTCAATGTACAGAAATCAGTGGCTTTCTTATACACTAACAATGAAAATACAGAAAGGGAAATCAGAGAATCGATTCCATTTACTATAGCACCAAGAACCATAAGATACCTGGGAATAAACCTAACCAAAGAGGTAAAGGATCTGTACTTGAGGAACTACAGAACACTCATGAAAGAAAGTGAAGAAGACATAAAAAGATGGAAGACCATTCCATGTTCTTGGATCGGAAGAATAAACATTGTTAAAATGTCTATACTACCTAGAGAAATCTATACTTTTAATGCCATTCCGATCAAAATTCCACCAGTATTTTTCGAAGAGCTGGAGCAAATAATCCTAAAATTTGTATGGAATCAGAAGAGACCCTGAATTGCTAAGGAAATGTTGAAAAACAAAAAAAACTTGTGGCATCACGTTACCTGATTTCAAGCTTTACTACAAAGCTGTGATCACCAAGACAGCATGGTACTGGCATAAAGACAGACACATAGACCAGTGGGACAGAGTAGAGAGCCCAGATATGGACCCTCAACTCTATGGTCAAATAATCTTCAATAAAGCAGAAAAAAATACACATTGGGAAAAAGACAGTCTGTTCAATAAATGGTGCTGGGAAAATTGGACAGCTATATGTAGAAGAATGAAACTCGACCATTCTCTTGCACTGTACACAAAGATAAACTCAAAATGGATAAAGGACCTGAACGTGAGACAGGAATCCATCAGAATCCTAGAGGAGAACATAGGCAGTCACCTCTCTGATATCAGCCACAGCAACTTCTTTCAAGATATGTCTCCAAAGGCAAAGGAAACAACAGCAAAAATGGACTTCATCAAGATCAAAAGCTTCTGCACAGCAAAGGAAACAGTCAACAAAACAAAGAGGCAACCACGGAATGGGAGAAGATATTTGCAAATGACAGTATAGACAAAAGGTTGATATCCAGGATCTATAAAGAACTTCTCAAACTCAACACACATAAAACAGATAATCATATCAAAAAAATGGGCAGAAGATATGAACAGACACTTCTCCAATGAAGACATACAAATGGCTATCAGACACGTGAAAAAATGTTCATCATCACTAGCCATCAGGGAGATTCAAATTAAAACCACATTGAGAGACCACCTCACACCAGTTAGAATGGCCAAAATTAGCGAGACAGGAAACACCGTGTGTTGGAGAGGATGTGGAGAAAGGGGAACCCTCTTACACTGTTGGTGGGAATGCAAGTTGTTGCAGCCACTTTGGAGAAGAGTGTGGAGATTCCTTAAGAAATTAAAAATAGAGCTTCTCTATGACCCTGCAATTGCACTACTGAGTATTTACCTCAAAGATACAGATGTAGTGGAAACAAGGGCAAGCTGTACCCCAATGTTTATAGCAGCAATGACCACAGTCGCCAAACTGTGGAAAGAACCAAGATGCCCTTCCACGGACAAATGGATAAGGAAGATGTGGTGCATATACACTATGGAGTATTATTGCCTCCATCAGAAAGGATGAATACCAGACTTTTGTAGCAACATGGACGGGACTGGAAGAGATTATGCTGAGTGAAATAAGTCAAGCAGAGAGAGTCAATTATCATATGGTTTCACTTATTTGCGGAGCATAACAAATAACACGGAGGACATGGGGAGATGGAGAGGAGAAGGGAGTTGAGGGAAACTGGGGGGGAGCTGAACCACGAGAGACTATGGACTCTGAAAAACAACCTGAGGATTTTGGAGGGGCGGGGGGTGGGAGGTTGGGGGAGCCAGGTGGTGGGTATTATGGAGGGCACGCATTACATGGAGCACTGGGTGTGGTGCAAAAACTATGAATTCTGTTATGCTGAAAAGAAATAAGGAAAAAATTCTGCAAGAAAAATATATAATACTACAGGTAAAAATAAGTTACAAAAGATAACACATAAATTTCACACTTATTTTACACAATAAAAAATAGTTATATATATATATGTATATTATATCCTAGTGCTAATACAAAAGACAGAGGATAGTGGGTAATCTGTTTCTTGTTTTCTACCAAAAGGAGGAAAGATCAGTGCACAGGAAACAAAGATGAAAGTTAATGCCAGGAAAGAGGCAGGAATAGTAAATTAAGAAAATCTTGTCAAGAAAAGTGGGTAAGAGATGAAAACAGGACCAAGAAAGGACTCAGAAGTGAAGACTATTAATTCAGACATATGCTCCACTGTACCTTTTAGAAGCATCCCATTATTTTTTTTTGCAAAGTTGTCTTGCTAATAGAGTCAAATCTAATCTGACAGGAAGGAAGTAAATAGATGACAAGTATATATTTAGGGTGTTTGCTTTGGGGACCTAATTTTAAGAGCTTTTTCCATCCTGCCTACCAACCCCAACACATTCAAATACATGCACTCAACAACCCCCAACACACACAGACACTGTGCACATGTACACACGTATGCTAACACCCCTTACCACCCCCAGCCCCCCCCCCACACTCCTGGAATCCTGGTATCTCTTCCATTAATTAAATTAATTAATTAATTAAAATTGCCAATATTCTCAAATCCACACTTGAGTTGTGGACTATCTTTCAACAATAAATTCTTATGTTTGCTGTATGCACAAAGAGTTAGGTGTTACCTATAGGATTTTTGCTCCCAAAAATCAATGCCCACAGTGTTTTGACCTGTGTTCTACATAGTTATATGTATCCCTAACAATATTAAGTGCTTTTTTTGACCACTACTCATTACTAAACAAACTGTTTCCGTTTCTAATTGTTTCTTGAAGGAAAAAATATATATAGGGCTTTGGTAGGTATTAAGCAATTTGCCAGTAAGATAAATAGTCTTGGATGTCAACTTAATACAGAGAAATGTCCAGAAGAAACAATTCAAGAATACTTCCAGGTTGAAATTTTTTCTCCAGTAGCAGTTAAATTTGACAAAGCCCCAGACAAGGAAATGTCTAATGTGGTTAAATTTTTCCCCCCAAAAGTAAAGGTACTAAATGAGGAAGCTTTATAATATTAGAAAATCAGCCTTAGGTTTCAAAACAGCCTTAGGTTTGAAAAGCAACAAAGGTGTACTGGGACACAGAACTTTCAGTAGATACTGAATTAATCCACACCTTATCTACAACCATGAGTCCAAATCATGCTAGATATTCAAAGAGTTAAGTGAAACAAAACAATATGCAAACTTTTTGGAAAGCCCCAAATAAGAAATACATACCATAATTTAATTCAGGTAACAGTGCATTAAAATTAAATTTCACCTTGGATTACCTAATTAAATGTTTTAAATCATATGTGGTAAATCTAGACACAGTGCCCCCTTTAGAGAAAGCAGAATTGTTGGGGGAAGATGAGGATGGAATTGCATGTTTGCTGAAACAGAAGCTAAGAATACCACTTCTATAACAGAATTTCTTGGAAGAAAATGATTTAAAAACTGACTAATATTTCAGCAAGCATTTATAAATATTTCTTAAAAACAAAATAAAAAAAACAGAATTTTTGAAAGATTTTAGAAAAAATAGATACTATTTTTGGACATTATTTAGCACTGACATCTGCTCAAAATTTACTATAAAATTGTACAATTTGATCAGAGATTTAGAAAGGTGAACAAGCAGTATTTAGGACACTGTCTGCCACAAAAATGGGGCTCAAGGATTGTACTTCAATTCTAGATCATGCAAGAAATAGAAATACCAAAATCAAAGGCCAGTTCTAGAAGAAATAAGAATCATGAATGTGTTACCAAACTGAGAATCAAAGCCCCATCTGGCTAACAAGCTTGAACTAGTGCTAGAATAAGTTGTGTGTGTGTGTGTGTGTGTGTGTGTGTGTGTGTGTGTGTGTGTTAAAGGAGGGAAGGAGAGGGGAGAGAAGAGAACTAACATTTACTTAGACCTCCCCACTGCCAGAGAGAACTTAACTCTAAGCTTCATAATAAAATTTATATTAATTTTTATCCTTTTATTATATGTGAGGAAACCAAATGTTCTTCAAAACTAAATAAAATGGAATGAAATAATCTGTTATATTATTATAAATCTAAGATTTGAATTCAAGGTTTCTCAATGGCAAATCCATGATCTTTAGTTCAACAGTGGTCCTCAGACTTTGTAATGATAATAAAATGGAAACTAATATATACTGAGAATTTGCTATGTGTCCAATACTATTCCATGCATTTTAAGCACATTAATGCACATTATATTCTCAAAAACCTAAGTGATACATTAACATTATCTCCAGGGTTTAACTTGCCTAGAAATATTCAGCTAGGGATGCCTGGGTGGCTCAGGGAGCTAAGCATCTGCCTTTGGCTCAGGTCATGATCCCAGGGTCCTGGGATCAAGTCCTACATTAGTCTCCTTGCTGGGGCGGGGGGCGGGATGAGGAGCCTGCTTCTCCCTCAGCCTGTTGCTCTCTCTGCTTTTGTGTTGGCTTGTGCTCTCTTCCTCTGACAAATAAATAAATAAAATCTTAGGGGGAAAATAAAAAGAAAGGAAAAGAAACATTCAGACAGTAAGCAGAGATAGGATTGAGACCCTATATTCTGGCTCCTAAAACGGAAGATCTTAACTACACACAATGCCTCCTCATGAAACTTTAACTGTGTCTTTCTGAAGTAGTATAAAAAGACAGGTTCAGGACAAAACCCAAATCTGCCTATTTTTGTAAGTAAAGTTTTATAGGACTCCAGCTATGCTCATTTGTTATGTTTTATAGCTGCTTTCTTACTACTTCTAACTTGATTGTATTGCAATGTAGACTTTAAGGCCAGGACTTTACAGAAAAAAAGTTAGCTGATCCCTAATGAAAACCATGGATAACAAAACATTTGTATATTTTTGAGGGAAGTGAATCAAATCTTTTTTTAATAATTCATTTTTTAAAAAGTCCTCTTCTCTTATTTACAAAGATGTATAATAAAAGAGAAGACAAATAGATCTATTCTCACACCTATTTGTCATAAAGATAATTTAAGTCATTCTTATTTTATTAATAGCTACTCCTCAAAAACGCAACAAAGATTCATCTATTTAAAACTATATATGAAGTAGTAAACATCTGTATTTCTATTAGTAAATTTATACTAAGATAAAGGCAATAGTTTTCTCAGGTTTTTATTTTCATTGAGGTTAAAATGAGATACTTAAGGAATAACTGCCCTCCATCTAAATGAGTCACTAGATGCTAAAACACTTTTGATCATCTGTAAAACTTTAAGGTTGGTATTTCTTCCAAGCAATTGCATTATGTTATCTAAATGTGTAATGCCATCTTTTATATACCCAGTGATTAAAAATAGGCATTTTCACTGTAATTAAATATGCCTTTGTTTTTGATTTTCAAACAAAAACAAAACACAATTTCAGTAAAAATGTGTCTCAGAGGAACACAATGGCAGGCTTTCCACAGTACCATTTGCTTAAGTGGCTCTCTGCTCTCCGCTCCCCCACCACCCCCAAGAAGTGTTGAACACTCAGAGCATCCCCTGGAGATTCTGCAGGGTGTTATCTGCTGTGTATCTGCTATGTTGCAGCCTGAAATTCTTGATGCCAGATTTAGCCCATCAAATTACACAATAGCATGTGAGTTGTATTACAACTGAGACATTAATGCTGGATTCATGAAGAAAAAAGAAAGACATGCATAGCAAAACCGTATTAGTGGTTATGTGATTAATTACTGAATATGATTATAACACAACCACAGTGTTCAGGTATAATGAGGCTGGCATTTGTTGTTAAAACTATGGGTTCCGGGGCGCCTGGGCGGCTCAGTGGGTTAAAGCCTCTGCCTTCAGCTCAGGTCATGATTCCAGGGTCCTGGGATCGAGCCCCAGCATCGGGCTCTCTGCTCAGCAGGGAGCCTGCTCCCCTCTCTCTCTGCCTGCCTCCTCTGCCTACTTGTGATCTGTCAAATAAATAAATAATATCTTTTAAAAAGAACTGTGGGTTCCAATCTTTTGGGGTTTTGTTTGTTTTTAAATAAGCAATAAAACAGTACACATGATTAACAGATAATATAAGTACACAAACCAGGAAAGGATTCCCTGGCTGGTGGGCTTTCTCACCTTGATCCCACTTCATTTTGAAGCTGACATCAAATAAATATCACAAGATACACTGATCACAAAGAAGTAGCCAACATATTTCTGCAATTTTTACAGGCAGAGATATACATAGCTAAATAGTGTTGTAGAGGATGGGACTGGTGGACAGGGAGCCATTCAGGATATGAATAATTTGGAAAGACAGTTTTTTTTAATGCAACATTAAACACATATAAGAAAATATTATAATTTTCTTTTATATGTTTATAATGATTTCAAAATTTAAAAAAATGATTTCAAAAGAAACACATTAGGAAATATAGTGCTAATATAATAAAATGATACCTACAAAGTCCTCTGTCATCCTCTCCTTAACTGTACATGTTTACCCCTCTCCTACTCTAACTCTACATAGGTAATCTATCTTGATTATGCTTAATATATCCATATTTCTTTTAATATATCCATATGTCTTTTTGTGACTTTAGTATATATTAGTATATGAGTATGATATATACACACACACATATACACACACAAGTATAATGCATATATATGTATTCTTTAATAATATTTGACTTTGCATATTTTTGAACTCCATATTCTGCATGAACTTATCTGTGATTTTTTTTTGTGCTCAAAATACTCTTTGTGCAACATAATAATACATGAACAGTAAGTATTTTATTACAAGAATATATTATACCCAGAGGGAGAGTAGTAATGTGCAAGCATTCTGGAAAAAATGGTATTAAGGAGTGATTTTAAACATTCACGTATTTACTAACTCCATTTTTGGAAAAGACCAGATTTTCATGAAGAGATTAGCATATTGCCCAAAGTCACATAAGAGAACCAATATTAAAATATCAGAAGTCTTTTCCTGTACAGACTAGTATACTGTCATCACTATGCTACATTGCCTCTGCAGTGTATTAACCTTAAGTAATATTATAACAGTTTTTAAAAGAAAAATAATACCTCAATATGGAGAGTATTCAGGTAAAGTGAACTTTGTTTTGAATGGTTTATTGTTCACAAAAATGAACTGTTTATCATTCTTATTAGTCAAATAAAATTTACAATATCCTTCCAAAACTAAACATGTCTTACTTTAAAAAATATATATATATAAAATTTAATAATATATATAATTATGGGTCAATCTACATACTATAGATATCTATATCTATATACATATACACACACACACACACATATATGGAGAGAGAGAGAGAGATTTTCAGGGTGAGTAGAGGGAGAGACAGAGAATCTTAAACAGGCTCCATGACCGCATGGAGCCCAACCAGGGATTCCATCTCACAACCCTAAGATCATGACCTGAGCTGAAATCAAGAGTTGGATGCACAATCGACTGAGCTATCCAGGTTCCCCATTTAATTTAATTTAATTTAATTTAATTTAATTTAATTTAATTTAATTTAATTTAATTTTTTTAAGATTTTATTTATTTGACAGAGATCACAAGTAGGCAGAGAGGCAGGCAGAGAGAGAGAGAGAGGAAGGGAAGCAGGCTCCCACCGAGCAGAGAGCCCAACGCGGGGCTCGATCCCAGGACCCTGAGATCATGACCTGAGCCGAAGGCAGAGGCCCCAACCCACTGAGCCACCCAGGCACCCCCAGGTTCCCCATTTTAAAATACATTTTGAAATTATCTCAGGACATGTATTATTCAAAGACCAATGCCTTGTAAATAAATGAACCAATAACTTAACAACTGAGAACCAGGTGGAAATGGTTACTATTTCTATTCTAGGTTGTTGTTTTATAAACGAACACTTTGAATAGGTCATTTTACATATCAAAATTTTTAATGCTTATGTAATATACTTTTGGAATTAATGGATTTCCAGAATCCAATGATTGTTCATCGTTTCTTTTCTTGTCATACTTACTTCTCAGCACCATTCCTCAGTCTGGCATTCTTAAAGCCATGTTTTCTCTTGGCTTCTTGACATTACACTCTTAGTATTCTTTCCATCTTACTGGGCACTCTTTTTCTTGATTTTTCTCATCATTAAATACTGGAGCATCCTGCTCTGCTTTCAGTTACAAGTTCTCTTTTCTATAGTTTTAAACAGAATCTATGTAATCGTGAATATTAAATCTATATATGTCTAGCCCAAATCTTTCTGGGTTTGTAAATGTTAACTTGAATTTCTACTTGACACATGTCCTTGCATGTCTAAATAAACACCTCAATCTTAACCTGGCCAAAACAGAACTCTTTTTTCCATCCTTTGTCACACAGGTTACTCCTCTTCTACTAGTCCCAGTCTCAGGAAGTGGCAAGAACAGGCCCATTACTCAAATTAAAACTTTCAGTTATCCTTGCTTTTTCTCTTTCCATCACCACCCAATTCCAATTCACAACAATTATTGTTGGCATTGTTTTCAGAACACATCACACATCTTTTCCCTTCTCACTGCCTCAACTGCTACCACCAGGGTCTGTTACCATCATTTCTTACTTGTAAAATCCTTTCTTATATATTGACTGAAAATAGGAAATTCAACTGACATGTAGTAGGTCTATTGCCAAAGAATATCAGTTCAAATGTACCATCTCAACTGAAAGACCAGAAAACCATAAATGACAATACTTCTACCTTTAGTTTCAGCAAGTATAACCTTTATTAACACCGATTAATATTAAATTATTATTCAATAATGCAACACTTTGTCCTACTAAGAACATTTACCAGTACATTTCCAAGTGTTTAAGAAATCTCTCATATTTGTCACCTAGTTTGACAGTCATTAATAATCACACAAGCAAAATAATTACAGTAGCTCTTGTTCATGAATACTTTCCCTATACTCTAACTGTGATGACCTATTATATATATTTTATTGTTTAATTGTCCAAATAACTCTATGGGATGGTTAGTAAAGTTACATGTGATGAAAGCGAGACTCAAAAACCTTATCAACTTGTAGCAGCTATTAAGTGGCAGAAGTGAGAACCACCCCTAGATCTTCATGATTTCAGACACTGGTGATTTTTACCAATCTAATATACTTCCCTCCAGCGGGACTTTGTTAATGAAATGGAGCTGGGAATTAGGAAATAATTTTTCTCTCCCTACTCTAATCTCTCCTAAAGGGCTGTTGAAAGTTAAGGTTACTTAAATAACAGAAGAGCCATGAAATTATACTTTTTCCCCTTCTTATCTATTTTCCATATCAGTTTTTATAGCCTCATAAAAAGCCGGGCCTCACAAAAGCAGAACATTCTTATTCAGAAACCTATCCATTCTCGGTGAATCTAAGATATGCCATTATCTACGTTAGAGATTTCTTCAAGGAGTATGGAATGGATCCTTTGCTTGGTATGAATATTGTGTCATATTGTTTTTTTTTTTAATTTACATTACTCTAAAATTAGAAAATTAAGCTCTCATACAACTTGTAAGAATTGACACTAGTGCCCTAACTTCATCTGCATGATAAATGGTCATACTTCACTTACAGGTCTTGCAAAGGAAGGACAGAGATTGCACAAAATGGAACCACTAACGATGGAGCTATCGGTTATGTGATGATATTCCATGTATTGTCACATTAAGTGTCTATTTTGATGAACTCTGATAAAAATATAAACCTATGCAACAACTATACCAATCCAGATGTAAACAGTTTTTATTACTGTAGAAATGTATTTAGTAGATGTAGAGCTATTCTGAAAGACAGAAAGGCAGTGCTGAAGAATACCCAGTTCAGCCAGACAAACAGTATCCTGTTGAAGGTTTTAGAATATGTCTCCCAGATCCTCTCAACCAAATAATTAAAATGTTAAAAGCTTAAAGGGGTTGGTTCATCAACTACTTCAAGTTAAAGAAGGGCTTATTTTGAAGATATTTGTAGATGTGGCTTTTGTCTAATGGAATGCCTAATGGAATGGATGAATCTCTAATAAGAGCCACAAGAAATCTAAAAGTAATTTAAGAGAATTCTATTCATAGAAACACTCTGCAATTGTACATAAATGGACAGAAAGAGTGCAAAATGAAAAAAGGCCTCTGGAAATCTACACCTACAAGCACATAAGAATAAGATAACTATTCAGAAGTAAACATGTGCTAACTTCATTTAAAAAAAAAAAAAAAGGAAGAATGACTTGGAGGGAAGAACCAAGAGTACAAAAGACAAAACTAAAAGCTGTGAAGAACCATTTCCAGGATTTAAGTCTGAAACAAGAAACTGCTAACCTATGAATTAGTTTACAGGTCTTTAAGCAGAGAACTAAACTTGGGTTGCTATACTTAAGCCTTATCTACAACTCTGCAAGCTTTACATGATGAGATTCTAATACTCTAACAGAATGATACCTTGGGTGGCCTTTGGAGGGGTAAGTGTACTTTGCACTGTGAGGGATCCATCATTGGGGGCCAAAAGGTATATTATGGTAGCTTGGATAGCAAAGGCCACATTTTTCACCTCCTGGTACCCAGACCTTTGTATAGTGCCCTCCCACACTAACAACAAGGCTATTCTTTATTTCCAATAAATTTCACAAAAGTGATGATATGTTACTTCAGAGACTAAGGTACAAAAGTCCTTGCTCAAAAAAAAAAAGGGGGGGAGGCATTGCTCATTTTGTGTCATTCCCTTTCTCTTGGATTGTACACTCCTGGAAAGCCATTTGCCTATTTCTATTATCTCTATTAGCTATTTTCCTATTTCTATTATCTCTTTTCAATTTTATTAAGTTTGTTCTTCATGTTTCTTTCTATTTCTTCCTTTAGATTTCATTTGCCCTTCTAGTTTCTTAAAGAAGAAACTTAGATTATAAATTATAGCACTTTCTTCCTTTAAGTATAACTTCTAAAACTATAAACTTCTAAGCATGGTTTCAACTATATACCACAAATGTGTTATATTATCAACATCATTATCATCTCACATGAAACACTTTAAAATTCCCCTCAAAGTTTTCAAATTGACCCATTAGGTATATAGTAATTTGTTGTTAAATTTTCAGTATTTGATGGTTCTCTAGTTAGTTAATCATTTCTGACTCCTATTTAATTTCATTTTATATATATATACTTATATACATACATATATATATGTATATATGTATGTATCATCTACATTTCAAATTTATTGAGACTTTTTTTATGACCTAGCATATACTCTGTCTTGGTGATGTTCCACATGGATTTGAAAAGATTGTATAATTCTATTATTAATTGCAATAATCTATAAATCTCAGTGGGGTTAAAGAACTTGATGACGTTTAAATCTTCTGAAAATTTTCTTATTTTCATGGTAGCTGTTTTATCAATTCTGAGAGAACACAGTTAAAATTATCTATGATGTGAATTTGTCTATTTCTTCATTTAGTTTTGTCAGATTTTTGTTAACATATATTTATAAGCTACATAAATAGGCCATCCACATGTATAATTATGTTTTCCTGATGAACTGACTCTTTCATCAGTATGAAACACAGGCCTTTGATTCTGGTAATACATCTTATTTTATACCTATTTGACGGTACAGCCATTCATTTTCTTGTGTTTGCAGTTTTAATGGCACATTTTTTTTTCAATTTTTACTTTAAACACATTTTTTGTGCAAGCACAAATAAACATAAAGCAGACAGACAGCAGAAACTTGTGATTTTGTTATTTTGGAAAAATAAATATAAAAAGAAGTCTAATTATTAGACTGCTATCTACATTTACATGGCTAACTGCTTGCTTTTGGTAAACTTCCCTACTTTGTGACTATTCACTGTTGCTTTCCTCCCAGCTGTAATTGTCCATTGCTGGAATTAGGATTCTATAGGCTTTTCATTTGCTCTTGATATGTGCGGATAGAAAAGATGTCAGTTATAAAATCACTGAAATCATTTTACTGATATGTGTTTAAAAAAAAAATTCTTAAATGCCCATTGAATAATGATGAATAGTGAAGTTCAAAATGCTCCAAACTTCAACATATATGTGTGACTTATATTTAAAATAAAAAAATTAGAAAAATACCTTTGAAAAATTCCCATTATTATTTTTGGAGATAATAAAATTCAATAGTTTGAACTATTAGGTTGTTGTGACAAGAAAAAGGAAAATAGGTAAGAACTCTACCACCAATTACAAACCTAAATATTTATGGCTTTGTAAATTATATTGATTCTCAAATAAATGGTATTCTGATCTTCACTAATTTAGCTATATTATGAGAATAGACTCATCTCACAGCATTAACTATTTTTTTTAATTTATCTAACTTTTTTCCCTTCTTTCTTTCTTTTTTTTTTTAATGCCTTATAATTCAGGAAATTTGCTAGGTATATTCCCAGTTCTTTTTTGTTAGATATAAGCTAAAAAGGCATGAATAGTACCGGGGGATTACAAACAACCTTAGATAAATGTTCTTATTAGCTGTTATCTTTCTAGAAACTATACTACTCATCTTACTTGAAATCTCTTCCCAGTAGTCTTCTCAGTTAATTACTACAGTATGAGCAAACTTCATGAGAGAGTGACAAAAGAGAACAGAACAAACTAAAAGGAAAGAAACAGAAACTTTCTCTGTAGAAATTAAACATTCTCTTCTTAATAGAATTATGTGGAAAAAATAACCAAAAAAAGGAAGAAATAAAATGACATAGTTTTCCCCTTGCTACAGTGACTTTTATCACTAATGCTGAAGAATAGTGACAATAGAATTTCTAAGAGCCCAAAGTCGGTCTTTTTTTTTTTTTTTTTTCAAATAAAAGAGTTAACGTTTTCGGAGCTGTTGGAAATATGCATGTGCATTTTAATAATAGCAAATGATCTTCAAAAAGGGAGAACAAAATTAAAAGTATGAACTTCCACTCAAATTATCCACATTTAACCCACCTCAAAATTAAAATTTAATACAACAGAACACCACTGGGAAAAATCTTAAGTAGGAGCATGTTTTAATGTGATATATTAAACTAATTCCTTTTCATTTTAAAAATCAAATAAATAATCAAATCTGAAAAACTGGGTCTTTCTTAAAGTTAAAAACTAATCTGTATAAAAGTGGGACTGCCATGCAACATAAAAAAGTAACTGAGAAGTAAATTGCTGTTTGAAAATTCCTGGCTTAGAGAAGACTTTTTAAAGTTTATTTAAGTAATCTCTGCATTTAACATGGAGCTCAAATCCCAACTCCCAACCGTGAGATCAAGAGTTGCATACTCCACTAACTGAGCCTGGCGCTGGGTGTGTTGACTGCTTAGGATGCGCTCTCTGCCTATTCCTGTGCCCCTCCTCCCTCCTCTCGCTCACTCTCTTTAAAAAAAAAAAATGAAGTCCATTTAATAGGTCTCTCAATAGCTTTGTAACAACATATAAACAAACATAGGTTAAAAGCTGATGGCCATTTCTCTTTAACCAACTTTGCCCAGATTTGGTGTCATTTATTCTTTTTCAATTCCTTCACAGAATCTTAGAATTTTAGAGCTGAAGAGTACCTTATAAACTGGAGCTCCACATCCTTCATTTGACAAATGAGAAAATCTAAGCTGCAAGAGGATACTTGACCCCTGCCCAGTGCCATGCAGTTAATTATTAACAGAGGAGGGACTAACCAGCCTGTGGACTCTACCGTCTACCAGCACTGAAAGACATTAATCTTAGAGTAAACCATTACCTCTTGAAGAACTCTCTTCATCTTCAATAATAACGTCTTGACGGCTGTGCAGTCCTGTAACATCAGTCTGAAGGGCAAAGAATCGAGGCCTCCATTTTCTTCCACACCTTGCAGGGGCCAGTCTGAGGATGGACTGCTGGGCATTCGGCTGATATGGGAGCACCTGACTTCCTGATCAATGTCTTTTGTTAATTTCAGGGAAAGATTCCTAACAAGAAAAAAAAATTACAATGTAGCATATTTAGAGAAGTATTTTCCAAACTGTTGATCAATGTCAGGAGTGAGCTAGAAAAAATTCCTTGTGACTGGCATTTCCTCTTATTAGTCTTTGAAAATTCTGAGACCCTTTTGTCAAAATTATGAAATAAATCAACTGTATTTTTAGTAGTAAGATTCAACGATAATCGCTACTTTAGAATGTGATTTTCTTCCCTTACAGGAATTTCACTTATATATGATAACAGTATGTTTATACTTTCTTAAATTAAGTCTTTTAAAAATGTTGAAAGTCAACAGAAATCACCAAAAGAGAAATTTCATATCTTTTCTAAAAATGTTTAAAAATTAATTGGAAATAAAAGATTAAGAAACCAAAAGTTAAGATAAAATAATTTTGTTAATTACAATCAATAGCCATTTTTGGACTTAAGAAAGACTTGTTTGCATAAGATTTTCTGTGAAAATAGTAAAATAAGTGGAAGATGCATAACTTTATATGTAATTAGTCTGTTTATCAAACAATCATTAAATTTTTAGCAGAGTAATGTGTGGAAAAACATACCCATATATTTACCCTGTTCTAGTTGATAATCAACAATTATTTGAAAAGAATTGCATTTTGGAAATCCTCTAGCATGGCTTATATTGATAATATATGTAAAAGTAAAGATACTAAGGTCGACAATTTTCCAAATGTGCAGATCAGGAATCTAAAAATAGTGCAAAAGAGGAGCTAATGGAAATAGTTTTCTTCATTGAGTTTTTCTGAATTTGTTTCCATTTCTTAAAGCCAAAGGGCCTATACAATGAAGACAATTAACACGATAGCACAGCTCAAGCTATTTATAAAAAAATAGTTTAGGACTTGTGCTCAATTTGAATAGCTTTTATGTATATTATTTACTGAATTATATGACAAGGTCACTTAGCAACCTAAATGGAAAAAAAAAAAAATAGAGTAGCCTTCTAGCTTGCCACCAAGACTAGGAAAAGATAACAGTAAGAAATATACCCTCAGTTAGTTTTATTCATTTCTGATTATTCATAATAGTAGATTAATTTTTTAAAGATTTTATTTATTTATTTGAGAGAAAGAGAGAGAGAGAATGTGTGAATGGTAGGGCGTGGGTGGAGGGGCAGAGAATCCCATGCAGACTCTGTACTACGGAGCCTGAGTCTGAGCTAGATATCCGGACCCATGAAATCATGGCATGACCAAAATTGCAAGTCTGATGTTTGACCAACTGAGTCACCCAGGTGCCCCCACAACAGTATAATTAATTTTTAAAGTATCAGATAATTAGTAAGTAAAACACATTTTTGGATTATACTAAATTGCTCACTTGATCTTCACAGATACATCCATTGATCACACCTATTGTTTGAAATGGTAAGACAGTAATTACTGTCTTCATTTTGTACTTATAGTAAAATACTAAATAGTATCAGGGATGCTTGGGTGGCACAGTCGGTTAAGCCACCAACTCTTGGGTCTGGCTCAGGTCACGATTTTAGGGCGTGAGACCAAGCCTCACACTGGGCTCCATGCTCAGCTAGGAGTCCGCTTCTTCTCTTCCTCTCCCTCCACACTCACTCACGCTCTCTCTCTCTCCAAAATGAATGAATCAATCTTTTAAAAAAATGGTAACAGCTAAAAATTTTTGAGGGCTTACTTATAGGCCAAATACTATGTTAATCATTCCATGCGTGTAATTCATTAAAACTCTGCAAGTCTAAGAGGTAGATGTAATAAATATCTTAATCTTACATCAGGAAACTGAGGCCCAGATAAGTAACCTATCTCAGAGTTAAAAAGCTAATAAGAAGTAGACTTGGGATGAATCAATCTAGGCACTCTTGCAAGGCTTTTGTTTTCCTACTAAACACATAATAAGCCTATATATAATAACACTTAATTCATCTCAGGTGGTCTTATAAGGACTTTTACATGTTAAACCAGTTAATACAACTCTTTTAGGTAGTATTATGATCATCCCCATTTCATAGCTGAGGAAGTTTAACATGGAGAGGTTAAGTAACATGCAGATGGTCATATAGCAAAGAAGGGACAGAGTTGAGATTTGAATACAGACAAGGCATTCAAGCTCAAAGCCACTACATGAGTCTATATGTCATGTGAAAAAAAAAGTAAATACGCCAGAAACTAAAAACAAAAAGCCAAAAAGATAAAAACAAATGAAACACCCTACAATTACACAAAGAATCATTTATATTTTCACTTTTTTAAAAATATTTTATTTGTTTATTTGACAGACAGAGATGACAAGTAGGCAAGAGAGGCAGGCAGGAAGAGAGAGGAGGAAGCAGGCTCTCCGCGGAGCAGAGAGCCTGATGTGGAGCTCGATCCCAGGATCCTGGGATCATGACCTGAGCCGAAAGCAGAGGCTTTAACCCACTGAGCCACCCAGGCGCCCCTATATTTTCACTTTTACAATATATTTTATGTAATATGACATTCATCTTAGTTATGCACAACTTGTGAACTATGCAGTCATTCATAAGGGTTTCCATTTTATTTTAGTGTCTTCTGTCCTATTTTCTCCAAGACTGATTAGGAATAAAATGGAATATAAAAATTAGATTTCACAGTATATGTAATAGTTTATTTAAGATAGAATTTTCAAAGATTTTTCAGATTTTAGTTGTGAACTACCCTGGTGTCTGGCTCATAATAGGTTGACTTCGTAAATTATACAACTGAAGTTGAAAAAATGAATATAATAATGAGTGAATGAATAAAACATTTTAATAATCAATGCACTATATCTCTCATTTGTATACATAAATTTTTATGAAAGGTAAATCGCTATGCATTGCAAGTCTGCTATCCACAGTTCAAAATTTCCTAGCACTCTTACAATAAAGTAATTAAGCTAATGTTTTTATAATTCCTTTCAGTTAGATTGCTACTTCTTTGGACCTGTTTGTCCAATCACAAATCTAAACATCAGTGAAGACTGACAAACGTTTCAGAAACCATAAAAGTGTGAAGTTCTATGACTAATTTCAGGAGTTTACTGAGGTTCTGTGGATTATAGCTTAACATTTACAAATCTAAGAAACCCTGTAATTTTTAGATAGTTAAGAATGGACCATTTATAGAAATGCTTGAAGAAAAATTAACCGTTTGTTTTATAATTCCAAAAACTGAATGTATTTCTTAATTCCAACAAGGGAGAATGATGGCATGTTTTTCACAATTACAGAAAATATCCATATTGTATCCAGCAAAGGAATGGTGGCTGAAGTTGCTAAGCTTAATAGGAAACGGTCACTGACCTCAAGAGGCTCATCACAGCTATTAACTTTTAATGAGTGAACCAAAAAATTTATTAGTTACAGTTGAACCTTGCACACCATAGACTTGAACTCTGTGGATCCACTTATGTGTGGACTGTTTTCAATAATTACTGTACAGTATATAAATGTTTTATCTCCTATTATTTTCTTCATAACATTTTCTTTTCCCCAGCTTACTTTATTTTAAGAATACAGTATATAAGATACATAATATACAAAGTATTTATTAACTGACTGTTACTGGTAATGTTTCCATTCAATCTTAGGCAATGAGTAGTTAATTTTGGGGGGAATCAAAAGTTATACACAGATTCTTGACTGTGCAGGGTGTCAGTGCCCGCAACTCCTGGGTTGTGTAAGGGTCAACTGTAACATTCTTTTGCACATGAAAAACGAATATTTTCACCTCAAAACATTTTATTTGTACGTGAAAAATAGTTACAAGACCACTAAAATCAAAATCATTCTTAATTAGGTTGAGGTACTTAGTGAAGTGGGCCATTAAAAAGGACGACTACTCAGTTGCGTAGGTTAGCACAGCCATCCTGTTGTATGTGAGTGACCATTATATTTCTGACTGATAAGTCCCTGAGGCTTACAACTTCTAATATTTTAAATATCAATCTTTTTAACAATAGGCTTTCATTGGGCCAAAAATACCCAAGTGTCTCTGGGTAAATTCAAATTAAAAAAAAAAATCCCTGTAGTTGACCAAAAAAAAGAGAAAAATCTCTACTATGAAGCCACAGTTTCCCCTCTCACAGGCCACTCATAAGGCCATGAGGGGAAAGCTAAGTTCAGGTACTCCCCTGTTCCTGCATTAGTAGGGATCACTAGACAATATAATCTGTGCACTTTGGGACATATTCTCTGTCTGCCAATGCTCTGAATTATTATAGTTTCAGAAAAGTGAGCAAATGGGCATTATATCAAAAAAGTTAGTCCCTTAACTTGGCCAAAAAATCCCAGCAGAGGTTGGGGGTGGATACTGAGGCCTGATAGAGCGGTTCATTAATCACCATAACTAGTATAAACAAACAACAACATAGTAATCTCCACCAAACACATTTATTTACAGTTCACCCTCTATGTGTCAACTTCATGAATCTTCAGTAGAACTCAGTAATTTTTACACATGCCCTGTTGCTTATGAATGTCGTTCATCTTTATAAATTAAAATTTAACACTTAGCTTTTCCACAGAAAGGAAGCCATCAACAAAATGAAAGGCAACCTACTGTACAGGAGAATAGATTGCAAATGATATATCTAATAAGATATATCCTAACTAATAAGGAATTAATATCCAAAATACATAAAGAACTTATAAAATTCAACCCCCCCAAAAAAAATCCAATTAAAAAACAGGCAAAGGACCTAAGTAGACATTTTTCTCAAAAAGACATACAGATGACAGACACATGAAAAAATACCCAATATCACACATCATCAGGGAAATGCAAATCAAAAGATGTCACCTTACACCTGTCATAATGGCTAAAAGCAAAAAGACAAAAAAATAACAAGTGTTGGCAAGATGTAGAGATAAAGGAGTACTTATATACTGCTGTAAAGAATGTAAATTAGTGTAGCCACTGTAGGTTATAGTGTGGTGGTTCCTCAAAATATCAGAAATAGAAAAAACATAGATGCAGTAATTCTACTACCAGGTATTTACCCAAATAAAACAAAAACACTAATTCAAAAATACATTTGTACTGTTATGTTTATTACAGCATTATTTACAATAGCCAAGATATGGAAGTAACCTAAGTGTTTATCAATAGATAAATGGATAAAGAAGATGTGGTATTTGTATATAATGGAATATTACCCAGGAATAAAAAAGAATGAAATCGTGTTATTTGTGACAACATGGATGGACCTAGAGGGTATTATGCTAAGTGAAAGAAGTCAGAAGGAGAAAGATAAATATCATGTGATTTCACTTACATGTGGAATTAAAAAAATCGAACAGAAAACCAAAAAACATAAACAGCAGAAATAAATACTTAAATATAGAGAACTGGTGGTTGCCAGAGTAGGGGGATGATGGAGGAATGGGCAAAATGGGTGAAGGGGAATGGAAGATACAGGATCACTGTCATGGAATGAATAATGAGTGATGGGGATGAAATATACTGCCTTAGGAATATGGTCAGTGGTACTGGGATAGCATTGTAGGGTTACAGAAGGTAGCTATACTTGTGGTGAGCACAGCATAATGCATAGAGTTGTCAAATCACTGTTGTACACCTGAAACTAATGTAATATTGTGTATCAACTATACTTCAATAATTAATTAGTGAATTAATTTTTAAAAATTCACCTCAATAAGAAAGCACTAGCCTCTGTGTTCCAGACAAAATAAATAAAAAGAGAGAGAGAAATCAAATCATTTTGTCAGCACAGGAATGAAAAATTAAGCTATTCAGATAAAGAGAACATGGAATCATTCTGTATTTCTTACAACTGCACCAAATCTATAATTATCTCAAAATAAAAAAGTTTATTTAAAAAAATTACCAACATTTAGATAAAGTTGAAACTTAGGGCCTTTCTCAGTCTTGTAAGTACCACAAAAATGAAGGTTTTGAGTAAGATTAACAGCACAGGTCATAAATGTTCTATTAAATGTATTCTTGAAAGTTTCAACTGGAGAAACTTGAGTTTCAACTGGCACTTTAAACATTTAACTAAAATTACTATAGAAATTCACTTTGACTTTTGTCACTGGAATTCTTTGTGTGAAAGGAATTTTCTATCAAGCTAGTTCAAAATTTCTGCTGCAATTCTATTTTCACTATGACAGACAAGTTTAATAAGAAAATATATATCTTGACATAACCTTAAGTGTGATTAAAGGAGTTTCCTTCACCAGGGAGAGAAACCAAAAGATTATTTTCATGATATTTTTCCTCATTCCTTTGTAGGAAGCACTATCAGTTTGAGTGAGAAATTTTACTTCCACCCACATCATTTGAAAACTTCCCAATATAATGTCCAAATGACTAACGAAATACAAGATCATGTCATCTGCAAAGAATTGATGCTCTTAGCTGTTATAGGAGCTATTCCTTATTTAGTGCACTGATACCCTTCATTATAGCAAATGTCTATGTCCATAAGGGATCTCAATGATTTACACTTTATATATAATGTGGCTGTGATTTCTGTAGCCGATTTCCAAAGAATGGAAAATAAAAGTGATCTCTATTTGTCCACCATAATAAATAAGCATATGTATACATCTGCCTTCCAAATCTTCATTAAGCAGATCTGCAAAAAATAATAATTTCTAAAAACTTAACTTTTGGAAACTTTTATATTTAATTTGCATTTAAAAAACCGGCTGGGTTATTTACGGTGAATTAAATTTCAGCTTGAATAATTCTAAGACAGGCACAAAGATACAAATCTACATTAACAGATTGGCATTCCAGAACTAAAAACTGTTTGAGAAACTAACTACAAAAAGGCTATTGCTGACAAATAAGCTATTCTCCTCAAATTTCCTTTAAAAATATATTGTTGATCTGAAAGTGTCATTTTAGGGGGGGGAAAAATCTTGTATGTCAAGTAGTCTTATGGTTGGATATTTAGCTGTATTACTGAAAGGGACAGAACCAGCATCCATCCCTCCACAGTAGTAATAGAGTGGTTATAATAACTTTTTAACACTTAACATTCAGATGTAAATTTACATTTGAGAAGGACTTCACTACTACCTGAAGTGATGGGTAGAAAAAAAGCAATATATGGAGAAAGGCAAGCTAAAATACACATACCTTAACATAACCATCAAGGTCCTCCATAATGCAGTAACTGTAGTAACTGCCTCACCATACCTTATTTTATAACAACTTGTCTCCTTGTTTTTTAAGCTTCAATTACACTGGCCTTCATTTGAGCTCTGAAATGTACCAGACTTCATCCTGCCCCAGAAACTTTGTATATGTTTTCCCATCTGCATGAAAAAGTGTTGCTTATCCTTGTACCTTGAGATCTCCCTTTAACATATAACAGTTCTTAAGGAAACCACCTTTGCATCTCTCCAAACATACACAGGTTCCTCAAATCTATGCTAAGTCTTCTTTTGTAGCACTTACCACAATGCAGTTAAAACATTAATTTGAAAAGACCTCAGAGAACACAGCAGTGGATTGAGCTGAACTACACTCCACCTCTGTGTCAAATACGAAGAGATACTGGATCAATTATTTATTTTTAAACATATTGCAGTGCAGGAGGGAAAGACAGAAAAATTTCCAGATGCCAAAAGGCAAAATTAAAACAGCAATAATTATATGAGTTACCACTGTAGTGGTTTCAGAGGGTTGAACTTGGATGCAGTCTGCAAAAACAGAAGCTGCAGTTTTGATGCTGGTGCAGATTTAGGGGAGTATCTGCCAGTAACAAAGAAGTCTTACCGTACTGGGAGACAAGAGAGTTCCAAACTTAAAAAAAAAGAAGCGCAAATATCAATCTGATCTACTTTAAAAATAACTCCCAGCTAAAACACTCTTCTTTCTTTAAAGGAAGATCATAAAATACAGATCCTCAGAAATAAGTAATCCATGACATCTGGCAAATATTCAAATGAATAGACATGCAATGAAGAAAAACGGGAGACAAAAACAATTCACAGACATTATGAGATGACCCTTGTGTTGCAATTATGACATGGATTTTAAGCAGTTATGATGATACCTATGTTCAAAGCCTTTAAAGAAAAAGTTGACATAACGAATAAATACATGGTTGATCTCATCAGGGAAATGAAAACTATAAAAAGAGAATGAAAATGGAAATTCTAGAATCAACTGATGCAGTTTCTGAAAGGAAAAAAATATTTTATGTATTTTATATATATTCTATATATTCATATATACATATGGCAGACATTGTAGGTTGTCTGCCCACTATTCATTCACACCTCCTTCCTTCTTTAAATTAGAAACAAGAAAAAAAAAATAAGCCTCCCCAACTTATTTAAATGCTGGCTCTATTATGGCTTCAGGAAATGACAGAAAGACTGGTGGGGTGCTTCCTCTCTAGTAAAAAGAGACACAGGAAAATACAGCCATCCTTCCTTTGGACATTATTTTGACTTGATGTACTTTTTAAAACTACTGGTGGATTCTGCATAGGAAGAGACTCAACTGTGAAAAAACTGAAGAGAAAAAATTTGGGGTAGACCTGGCTCCCTGATAATGTCATTGTTTCTTTGAATCAACCAACACAGAAGACTTGCTACCTGTAGATTTCTTGTTAACATATTTTTTGACTGTTTAATGAAACTGGAGTTAGGTTTTTCTTTTACTTGAAGCTGAAATCATTCTAACTAGTATAACTATTAAATAGATTCCTAAGAAAATTAAACCTAGAAATAACAGTGAGATTACATCATCACTTGTGTAAAATTTCTGTGTAATAACTATAATTGGGGCTCACATGTTCCAAGGAAGTAGGAACAATACTTACCTTTCTCATTGATTAATGTATCCACCAACCTTTTTGTACAATTATATGTAATACTCATACCAATAAATAATTACATCAATACTAGAAAAAGCATTATAGGACATCTAGTTTAACATTCACATTTAAAAAAGAAGTTCGGGGTGCCTGGGTGGCTCAGTGGGTCAAAGCCTCTGCCTTTGGCTCAGGTCATGATCCCAGGGTTCTGGGACCGAGCCCCGCATCAGGCTCTCTGCTCAGCGAGGAGTCTGCTTCCCTTCCTCTCTCTCTGCCTACTTGTGACCTCTGTCTGTCAAATAAATAAATAAAATCTTTTAAAAAAATAAAAAAGAAAAAAGTTCAAGCCTGAAGTGTTTCTAAGTGCCACACACTGGAAGGTGAGAACTCAGGTCTCCTGATTTCTAGTCCAGTGTTCTTTTCTTCCTACAGTATCATCTTTTTTTTTTTTTTTTTTAAGATTTTGTTTATTTATTTGACAGACAGAGATCAAAAGTAGGCAGAGAGGCAGGCAGAGAGAGAGGAGGAAGCAGGTTCCCCACTGAGGATAGAGCCCAATGTGGGGCTCGATCCCAGGACCCTGAGACCATGAACTGAGCCGAAGGCAGAGGCTTTCACCCACTGAGCCACCCAGGCATCCCTGCATCATCTTTTAATAGTATTAAAATTTCAGATACACCTACATTTATCTCTACTTAGCTGTATGCTGGAATAGTGAAATATTAAGTTACAGTCTTAGGGTATGATACTAAATAGTAAAAACTCTACTTCCATAGAAAAGTTTTCATTTCCTTCTCCAAAATTTTAGAGTAAGTAAATGTTTCATGAGTGCACACCTGCTCATACAAAGTGTGAAAGTACATGTTTACAAAGAAAAGTCTGACTTGATTGTCTATGTTTAGTACCTTTCCTTCATGCCATTAATGTCATTCACATTTCTCCCTTTCATTTTCTACTTCTGTTTTTACATGTGATTTAAGATTCACCTTAAAAAGCATTTCACACTACTGAAAAAAATTTGAATTAATGCATGTAGAGTTAAGTAGAGACTTGCCTATTGTGAAATTCTTCCTTTTTTTAAATAAACTTCTTTTCAACAATAAGAGTCATATTTTTAGTGTGGTAGTATCAATAAGATGAGTATTATTTTTAGACACTGAAATCACATTATTGACAATAATTTAATTTCCAATGCTATTTGTTGCCTGCCCTCTTTCCTTCAATATCAGGATAATAAGCCACAAAAATACAATGTCTTGCTTCAGATCCATATCATGAAGGGATATGATTAATCTTTTGGAACCAAACCAGCACCATAAAATGCATCCTATTTCATTATCACGGAAAATAGTTAGAACCTACTGTTTTTGTTTTAAGAACTTGTATTTTAAAATTCTCCATTTCTGACCATTTTAGGAGAGCATGTAATTCTTTTTAAAATATATTTTAAAAGGAAATTTTAAAAATATGTTACGATATATTTGCTTTTGAAAATTTTTGTTATATAAGAACTTCTTAAAAACAAAACTATAGAATGCCTCTATTTTATCTCTAGATACCTAAGCAACCTTTATAAAATGCAGTATTTTAAAAATACAAGCAGCTGGGGTTGATTACAATGTATTAACATAGGCTGTAAAGTTGTCTCTAAGTAAAATTTTAATAAAATATCTAACATTAATGATATGTTAAAAGTTATACAACCTACAGGCAACTATCTAGTTTTCAATTACTGTATGCCCTTCACCTTTCAAAAATATTAGAGATCTGGCAATCTCAATGTGATAAGTGACAGTCATGAAAATATAATATAGGAAGTCATGTTCTCCATAATGTTCCCAACATGTTCTCAAACAGAAAATCAGTTCTTGCTCTGTAGCTTGGCATAAAGGCAATACCTAAAATTATTGACATAATACATACAGTTAGGAAACTGTAAAACTTTCAATACTTTCAAAGCTAAAAGAGTCAGAGATAATGACTCTGAGTAAATTTTAGAGCCATAGAATGTTATCAATTTGAGAAATATTAATAAAAACCTACATTAATCTTATCAGCTAAGTTCTCCATATTCCATTCTTGAGGTAACAAAAGGCATTGTGACGATCTATACCCAATTTCAACTAGAAAAATAAGATTTCCTATATGATACAAAATCAAGTATTCTCAAATATCTTGACAGACCCACTCACACATACCCAGAAATGATGTGGGTTACTTTTAAATACATTAATTCCAGAGCTAAATCTCTAGCCCCCTGTTCCATAATCTCATCTTGCTATGTCACCCATTTAGACTTTGCAAGACAAAACATGAAGCACAATAGCAGAATAAACATATCTTCTGATGTTCACTGTCCATAATTTTTCCCAGTATATATGTGACATCTGATAGAGCAAGGCTAATTTATATCTCTCTTTTAAAGCTGGATTACACCCACCTCTCTCCTAGAATGCCATCTTCAACCCTTCCTCCTACTTCAGGCTCTAGACTTGCCTTTTTGCTAGTAACACTAAAGAAGGTGGAGACCCTCTTTTAGTGATCACTGTATTTCCAAATGCCTTGCATCAAGCAGTCTCTCAATAGGCATTTGTTAAATTAACCAGTATTTGTTGAATGAATTACTTAGTACATGGTCATCTTACATAAACTAAACACATGTACTAAGAATTCTACATTATTAACCCTAAGCAATAGGTTTATGCATCACAATTTCTCATGAGGTACTTTTCAGATTTATCTTTGGAACCTTCCCAAGGCAAAACTGTTCAAGGTTGTAAAAATATTCCGGGCCAGCGGATTAGGGTTAGACAGAGACAGGAGAGATTAACATCAAATACAATGAAAACAGTAACAGTGAAGGAAGTACCACTACTAATAAAGAAAAGTAGGATGGAATATGAGTATAGACCTCAAGCGGATGCACAAGGAGAAAGTGTAGGTGGGAACTGTCATGGCTTCTGGGTTTAAATCTAGCTTCTGCTGAGTTCTCAGTGTGAACGTATTCATGTTAAATAAAGTGGTAGTGGGGGCACAGTTGCTGGAGTGAGGATAACCTCATTTTTAATAATATCGAAAACAATGTAGCTTCCCACTTATCTTGAAAATCTTTCCCACTAAACGAGAAGTGTATAATTTTGTTCCAGCCAATAAGCTGTCCCCAAACTGTAATTCTAGATATTAAGTGGCTTTTGGAATCATGAGTATACTGGAATATACTTCTGCCTGAAGTAAGATTCAGAAAAATTAGAAAGCACCTGAAAAATCAAGAATAGGTTTATTTTCTTTAAATTTATTTTCTTTAAATATCGGTCCTAGTTGAATCTTAAATTATATCGATGTTTAAGATATTTTATTAGTTGGCTATGATATCAGTAACACACTGTGAGTTGTAATTCAGTTAACCAAACCTACAGAAATCTTTCAAGTTGGATTACAAGTGTGTTCAACCTGTTGATGGCTGGTGCGGAGAGCAGTTGTATTGTGTGAGAAATCGACACGACTGGGCCATCTGAAAACAGAGCTGGACCAGTCACTGTAGTGAAATTGCCTTTCCCATCTTTCTTTGAAGTGGTCCAAAACCTTTGGGCTGGGTAAAATGGCAATTGTTTTAAGCATCTGCTTGAGAAGTCAGTAGGAGAATGAATATCCTGATCATAAGAATTAGTAGTCAATCAATGTATAACCCACACTAGCTTAGTTTGTAATGCCCACAGAAAAGTTAGTTTCTTTTCTTCAAATCATGTAATTGTCCCCTTTCGTTCTTCCTCATGAAAGCCCTTGGTTTCACCCTACAAGCAGGACATTATGAGTTTCAGCTTGAATCTCTGCTCCCCAAATCACAATTCTTTGATCCCAAATAAATGCAGATCCTAAATAAACACTGGCTTGTGTCTTTTGTTTTCAGGTTAACAGTTGGGTAGTTGCCCTGAAAACCCAACACTGTAATAGATTGCTCCTAACAGAACACTCAGGTGTGGACTTGGAGAATAAAAATTCACAATTCTTTTATTTTTTAAGAAAATTAATGATTCAATATGTTTAAATCTTTAGCAATTCCTGGTGTAGTATTAACATGATAATAACTGAAAAATCCTGGCAAATAATCCTCTAACTTTGCTTAAACCTGTATTTTTCTAAGCTCAGTTGAACATTCATTCATTTCAATACATACTTATTAATCACTCATAAAGTTGTTAATGTCCTAAGAAAGTAGGTATATAAAATCGTAATAAATAATTTCCTAGGAAGATGTCTGGATGGCTTCTTATAAAATTGCCACCAAAAAAGTGCTGAATTAATTTCAAATCTCAATGCTAGATGTATAATAATAAACAGTATGATTAGCAAAAAGACACTGGGAACACGAAGCATCACCAAATGGTGCTGATTCTAAAAATGTAGTTTTTGGTAAGGAGTAATAAATTTAACCATGGATGGGCAAAAAAGATAAGGGATGTCTACCAAATTTTTTCCCTCTGAAATAGAGAAACTACTGGGCTTCATATCAATAACAGGCCAGATTATTGGTGTAAATGAAAAGCATATAACATGGCTTATACATAATTATACATCACAGAACTGTCAAACTATAAATATCTGTTGCAAGGAACAAACAAAAAATCCTTGAGGCTAGTAAAAAAATATGAGCCCAGACCTTGAAAGGAATGACATGAAGTGAGAATGCCATTGCTGAAGTGATTTAAATGATTCAGTTTAAAGTAGCTGAATTACCTTTCCATTATTCATAAGAACAGCATCAGCACAAATACTACAATCATACATATAAACATGATATGTGGCTATACATCACAAGGTTAGATAAGCTAGAAGCTGCAAAATGTTTTAGGTTTCTGTTGATGAATCTTTTCCTAACCCCTGTCTTGAAGACACAGACACATAGATTGTCAGACTCTATCTTTGGCTCCAATATATTCCTCTTTGGATGTTATCTCAGATTCTTTCTCTCTATGCTGAAGTGTACTTGACATTTAAAACCAGATAACAGTGGTTGCTGGTGGCATAGGATGGCTTCTCTTTTACACAAGCAACAGAAACACAGATTGGTATCAATGTCCAATTGCTTTTGAAACAGAGATGATGATGAAAAAGAAAATACACAGCCCTTTTCTTTATGCAACTGAAGAACCACTGATAAAAGAACACCTCCATTTTACTCCTTCCTCTCCAGAGAAAACTATCCACTTAGAAAGGGTAACAGGAAAACAAATTCCTCAGAAAGAAATGAAGTTCTATTCTAAAACACATCTTCCCAAAATGACAAGGTTAGGTTGTTTTAATTATTTTTTGGTGCCTAAAAAAAAAAAATAAATAAAATTTGTTTTCTTTAATCATTAGCCCAAATTATACCTTAAATTATGTCACCTTTTAAGATATTTTAATAGTCTGGGTGCCTGGGTGGCTCAGCTGGTTGAGCAACTGCCTTAGGCTCAGGTCACAATCTGAGAGTCCCAGGACCAAGTCCCACATCAGCTCCCTGCTCAGGGGGGAGTCGGCATCTTCCTCTGACCCTGCAGCCTCTCATGCACTCTTTCTCTCACTCACTTTCTCTCTCTCAAATAAATAAAATCTTTTAAAAAATATATTTTAATTGTCAATTATTGCATTAATAATTTACAGAGGAGGAATCTCAGGCACAGAGACTGGACAGAATGTAAATAGCAAAACTGGTTTTTAAATCCAAAGATTCTGTTTCCACAGTCCATATCCTAACCCTCTGTTCCTTCTAGAGACAGCTTCTTGGAAAAAAATTCAAGGAAATCACTAAGCCAGACTCTCAAAGTCATATATACATACTGATTGGAAAAATATAAGCTAATCTTACCTGAGTGATTTTTATGATTTTTTAAAATTTCTTTTTTCATCTAAAATATTTTTTCAACACTATTCTTCAATAGTTTTATGAAAGAGTAGGAGATTATAGTAATTGGTATTGGGAAATTTAAATAAAATAATTTTGTTAAAAGAAAGACTCTTAGAATCATTGAAGTTACATATTTGGGATACTTAAAGCAGATTGTGTATGACCCATGGGAAGTACTACTAGAGAAGTGTTACAAATAAACTATTCATGTTCTTAGAGACAACCTCTTAGAAGCTGATCATAATAGTCTCAGAACTGATTCCCTATTTCCTCTTTCTTCTTATGTGAACATCTGTTTTTTGGGTTTTTTGTTTTGTTTTGTTTTGTTTTTTCCTGAACAGGAAGAAATTCTTCCCCTTACTTTGATAATAATGCCTTTACTTTCCTTTACAAAAGTCCCTCCTCTCCTCACTGATTGCATGCTGTTTTGATGGGACTGCTTTGCAAGGTACCACTCCCCCCAAACTTGTTCCATGTGGTAATGTGACTCAGACTTGGCCTACAAACTCTAGTTCCTAGAAATACGGATTTTGAGCACACAGCACAGGGACAGAAAACCATTTTAACTGACTTACCCTAACAGTCTTGAAGAGTCTTGAAGAGCTAATCTATTCATTCACATAACCTCGGGCCAGATTCATGGCCTTGCATCCTGTCCAGTCAAAGCATCTGGCCCTTAGAAGGGTCCTACCCTTGGTTTGATGGTCTGCTGTACCACCTTGAAATTCTCCACAATTTTTGAACAAGGAATCTTGCATTTTCATTTTTCACTGGCCCCTGCAAATTATATAGCTGCCATGCTATATGACTTCCCTAAGATTATCATGTTTCTATTCTTCTTGAGGGCTGTTTGGCTTTTCCTTAATTCTTCAAGGTACTGTATATCGTGTGTGTGTGTATATGATATGGTACATATATGATTATGCATATATAATTATATCATATTACATAACTATACATTTTTTTTTCCTTAAATGAAAGTGAAAGAAGGTTTCTCGGGCTTGTACCGAAGACCCTGTATTTTACATTTGTCAGGCCCAAGACTAAACTGTAAAATGTAATAATAGTTTCTCCAATGCCCTCACACCCTTTAGTGCATTCCTGTCATGTCCCTTTTTGTGATCTTGAGATTTGGTTTAGAGGATTACTGCTCCCTGGATATTTAGAATTCATTACTGGGATGCTGTAAGTCAGAGGCCATTTACTTTTTGTAACTCTTCTGTCAAACACACTGATGCTGTGTCCTGGCCCTCACCACCCTGACCCTTCTTAGGTAATTAATCCAGCATATGTGTTGGTAGCTGATAAAGGACTGGTACAACATTTTTAACAGATCACTTCTTGTTCAGAAGGAATAACTCCACACACAAAAGTTTAAGGCATACTGTCTGCTTAATACATTTTGTGGCTTTAGTTTTCTCAGATCTCACTAAATAAGGAGCCACGTATTCTTATAATTTCTCCTGCATTTAGAAGGAAAAATATATAAGTGGTTCTAAGACTAGTGTTTCCTGACCTTTTTCACCAAGGAAAATAAAGTGGCTAGAGGTTAGCACTGGAAATTATACAAGTTTTGTTTTAATGTGGAATTTTCCTAAAATGAAGTTGCATGTATTATAAATCTTTTAAGTTTTGTTACATGGCCTAAGTTTCTTTGTACTGTTAACTTCAATAAATTAACCTTAACTCATCTTCTCTTTTTATTCATTAGAAAGGTAAAAATTGATGGTTGCTTTCTGTGATTACCTTGTCTTTCAAATGATAGATTATTTCCTTTTCTCCAAGTATATTGCCCAATTTAATTATCGACAGGAACTTTAGGATATGTTTCCAGTCATTTTTTTTACATGATCTATTTGGTACGCCCCTCCCCCTTTTTTTCTATATTCCTTCTAAAAACTTTTCCATAAACTAAAATCTTATCTGGAGATAAACAAAAAAATGATCAAATGCAATTAATTTAAATTGCATTTTTATTGAGCTAGCAATAGAAATATCAGCCATTGGCCTATATGTAACTGTAATTGTTATCTAAAAGAAAATAAAAGAAAAATTGACAAAGTGAAAGTAAAGAAGGAATATATCTAATACATATATATTATATACACATTATGAATATATATATGTTCATATATATATATATATATATATATATATAAAGTGGGATTATATAAATATCCCTATTCCTATGCATATACACATAAGTGAAATATGCGAATGATATAAGAGCTGAACTTGTATTTTGGAAAATGTCTGTCTTTGGTTTTAAAACACCAGACAGACTAAGCAACAGTGAATGAATATCTTCCACTCCCAGGATCATTTTGCTCTTTCTCTGCAACCAACTGAGATCTGAATAAATCCCACTGATCTTACAGGGATGTTAAAGCATCAAAGGGATAAAGCATTCTGCCTTCAACCTCTGGCTCATGTACTAAAAAAACATCTCCTGATTTACATCTCAGATCCTTTAGGTCACAAGAAAGAAACTAGAAAACATTAGTCACCAAAATAGGGCAATCATTAAAGAAAGATGACATATCTTCATTTTTAAAAAATAACTTTATCATTATTGACTGTTTTTGCTTGTTAAAAATATTAATGGATGACATTGCTTTGAGATAAAATTTTTTAGCTGCACAAAAATACAATTCAATCTATCATCTCTACTATACATGCTACTTTTATCCAGTTCATATTAATCAATATGATATTTGCCTGCATAAAGGGCAACCTCTTTTTTAAGTCAACAACTAAAACGTTTAAAATAATTTATGTAAAGATTTATTTATTTGAAAGAGACAGAGAACGCGGGGGAGAATCTGAGGGAGAGAGAGAAATCCTCAAGCAGACTTCCCGCTGAGTGTGGAGAGACTAAGGGCTGGATCCCAGGACCCTGAGATCATGACCTGAGCCAAAATCAGGAGTTGGACACTTAAATGACTGAGCTACCCAGGGGCTCCCACAATAATTTTGATAGACAAAGTTTATTGTTGTACTGTTTAGAGTAATTACTGGCTTGACATATAGGTATTCTTACATTTTAAGAAGCAAATTATTCAAGTGGTACAATAAATAGGATAAAACTTATCTGTTTTAGCAACTGAAGTAGATCAATAGCCTCACTATCAACTTGCTAGTCCTAAAGAACAAAAACACTTACATTGTTTGTATCATACTGCATTTATTAATTTATCTATACATATACGATATGTATAAGCACAGGCTATAAAGTAGCTCTTTATAGTTGTTTGGAAATATTCTTCCCAAATGTTTAAGATCCAATCATTAGACATGACATCAGAAGAACAGCAGAATTTTTGACTCTGACAGAACAGCAGTTTCCTTGTAATCTTTTGTGATTAGTGTTTCTTGAAATCACATATTTTGTGTAAATATGACTTTTTCTTCTGTAAATAATACCTTTTCCAACCAAAACCACATGAGTCAATATGAATCGTATGTGATTCAAATGAGGAATAAAATAATTTGAAGCATAAATTGAATATTTTAAAACCAATGACTCACTCTGTGCCAGTGGTTACTAAAGCACAAGTCCTATTGGATTGCATTTACCTAGGTTCAGTAGTCTCACCTGCTTTTATTTGTAAATATTTTCTGAGTGTTCACCTATACAAAGTATTTCTAAGATAGCTACATAACTGGCTACCTAGGTACATATCTGTTTGTGTGTGTATGTGTGTGTACAGATAGATATATCTGATCTCTAATAGCTATCCTAATTGCACGATACATGAATGTTGTAAGGCATCAGATACCATATACTGATATAATGTGCAAAAGTTATAAGAGTTGTGCCAAGTGTCCCCATTGCAATTTGAGGTTTGTTTTTAAATAGATTATTTTATTTCTTTTCCCAGAACATGTTCTCCTTTCTCTGTCGGGAGGAAAAGTATACAGAACTACTCCTTTTTGGTGTGTCCCCTCCCTTTTTTTCTGACAAAGGAGTACCAGTATAGTCATCATATGGCAGACTGGAAAATTTCACATTAGTATTTAAATATAACTAGCATATAGTTCTTTTTAACAGCATGTCAAAATCATCTTAATTCTCTTATAGAGGAAATATATAAGCCAATCAGTATCCATTACAGTGAAGAGAAAAATGAAACAATTTAAAATTTATTAATGCCTAGAGAATGATTCATGGTCCCAATGCAGCCTGATTTCTATCCTCAATATTCTCATTAAACTAGCAAGGGAGGTGTTCAGAACACATATCTATGTATAAATATATGGCAGAATAAGAAAAACTGATCACACCTCTTCTATGACCAAGTACAGTACACATCCAAAATCCAGTTATTATAGGTAACTCCAGGAGCCAGGATTCTGTCTGGAAGCAGCAGCATTTGAGGCAGGTATAGGATGTTAGTATTATCAAAACAAATGGGGCAAAGTGGGGCAAGAATCCCATATAAGAGAGCACAAAATGAACAAAACCATGAGGTGAGGGTATGTGTATAGAGAGATAAGTTTAGAAAATTAAGATTGGCATGAAATCATGGCAGGCCATACATGCCCAGACAAAATTTGTTTGGTTTTAGAGCTAATGAAGCAATTTTTTATTTTTAGAAAAGAGGAGTTAGGGGTTTCATCTTTCTTTTAGGAAGATAAGTCTGAAGGTAATAAGAAGAAAGGCTTAGAGTGATGATGGTTATTTGTGAAAGATAATTTTTCAAATATAACTGATGCAAAAACACTTTGAGATATATGAAGCACTTTCTAAATGTAAGGTAGTAAAAGTCAATAGGGAAATACATAACCCGATTTATGTCAAGGTTAACACCATTTCAAATATTAAGGACACCCGTATTATTGCATCTAACTGATAGACCTATAGATCAGTGTTTTTCCAAACCTACTTTCCAGCAAGAATCACGTGAGGTTTTCGTTAAAAACATGAATATCAAAACTTACTGAAGCAGAGTCTCCTGGGTAGGCACCTGGTAAGCTGAATTTTTAACAAGTATTTCAAATGATTATTAACTAAAGAATAAGAGAAATACTGCCATCTAGGTTAGTGCTTCTCAACCTTGCCTAATGGAGATACTGATGCAGAAGAATGTGTCATGGCCTTTCTGGGTTTTTACTGAACTCAGGTGATATAAATGCTGCTAATCACACAGCCCACACTTTGGGTAGCTAGGGACTAAGTTGTTATTTCTCTCTCACTGAGGAACTTACATGAGTTACCATCACCCACAGATAGTCTAGCTCTGTCCAATAAGAATGCCTAGAAGTGATGATAAACAAAAAACAACAAACACATCTAGCACCCAGATCTTGGTTTCCAAAACCATTTTCATACTCTTTGGCTCTTTAGGAAAAACCACTTTGGAAAAGTGGTTGATTCTAGAACTGGAAAGTGGAAGTACAGGATGAAGAATTCTGTGGTGCCAGAAAGTAAAAGATGCTCAAAAATGGATGGTGATATGTCAAAAGGTAACAGAAGCTAACCTAAAAAAGCTCCCAATGGCCAACGCTGAAATAATTTGAGCAACAAAAGAAACATCAAAATATTGGATTGTATCGACAAAATACAATAAATACCATGAACCCATACTAATAGAAATAATTGAGTAAATATATAAATAGGGGAAAGGGACAGTCTCCCTTAAATTCCAATTTCCCCCATTTCCAATGAGGAAAATAGAAAATCACCAACAAAACACAATAAAACTATTGTGGGAAGCAAGGTCCACCCATGGATGCTAAAAGAGTGGAGGGAAATTTGAAGAGAAATGGATATGCACATAGCTTAAAATATCTCCCCCAGGATATATAATATTTAAAAAGAACACAACAGTGACTTTATAATGAAGAAATCTGATAGGCAACATCTTCACCAAATGATCAAGATTAAGATCACCATTTACAGATGTATCAATATCATAGTTTATATTAGACTATATTAATTCTTTTTTTCCCCAAAATTAATAACTTCAAATATAATGAGAAAAAATACAAGGCAATTTCAAATTGATTTATAAAATACCTGGCCAGTCCTTCTTAAGAGTATGAAGGCAAGGAAAGACTGAGAAATTGGCACAGAATGGGGAAGACTAAGAAGAATAGCAAAACTAAATGTGATGTGGGATCCTGGCTTGGATTATATAACAGAAAAAGGAAAAAGCTGAGGTGATCCAAGCAAGGTCTGTGGTGTAATTCATATATTATACCAATATTGATGTATTAATTTTGGTAACTTTACTATACAGTATGTAAGATGGTAACATTAAGGCAATCTGGATGAAGGATATATGAGAACACAAATACTCTTTTTTTTACAATTCTTCTAATTTTTTTATTTTTATTAAAATATTCTTACAAGATTTATCTATTTATTTTAGAGAAGGAGTGTGTGTGCATGTTGGGGGAGGGCCAGAGGGAGAGAATCTGAGTGTGGAGTGCCATGAGGGCCTCTATCTCAGGACCCATGAGATCACGACCTGAACTGAAACCAAGAGTGGGATGCTTCACCGACTAAGCCCACCAGGGACTCCTAAGTACTTTTTTCTTTCAAAATAAAGTTACAAAGGGAGTTAAAAGTAATTAGTCATGTTATTAAAGAAAGAAGTTCTCAAATGTCTTAGTTTTAAAGAATTCCTAAGAAACTGACTACTAATCAGTATAGTCAGGTTCATTTACTTCTTTCCCACACTTACACCTGATTATTACCAAAACTGTTCTCTGAGTAAGTGAACCTCATACCATTTAAATTTGAACTGTGAAAATGTTAGGCCTTCAATTAATGATGAAGAAGATTATCAGTGACATACAAAAATAACATTTTCTTATTTGCTTCATAGGCATGTGAGAATTATTTCACATATTATAGTTATGTTTTCCTTTCATGTTATTTGGAAGATTTGTAAGTGTGAATATACTTTTAAAAGGCAGTGAAAAGATAAACTGCTTTATAATAAAATAGATGTTTCTAAAGAATAGGCAGTAGGAGAAGGCCTATAATAAAAAACCCTTCTGCAGGGGCGCCTGGGTGGCTCAGTGGGTTAAAGCCTCTGCCTTTGGCTCAGGTCATGGCCTGAGGATCGAGCCCCAAATCGGGCTCTCTGCTCAGCATTGAGCCTGCTTCCTCCTCTCTCTGCCTGCCTCTCTGCCTACTTGTGATCTCTGTCTGTCAAATAAATAAATAAAAATCTTAAAAAAAATAAAACAACCCTTCTACAAAGTAGAAAATAGGGATCAAGTAAAATAAAATAAAGAAAAAAGGAAATTGGAAAAGCTATATAGTGGGAACACATTTTTAATATCAACACTGCATATGAGGAGTTTAATGGGAATATGACGTTTGTGTAGTTTTTAATTACATATCTCATTTTTATTATACTGACTATTAAAATGTATATTTTATTGCTAACATATTTATTTGTTATCATACTAGGTAGAATTCTTAGATGGCCTCTAAGCTTCCATTTGCTGGTGTACATGCTCTGTATGTTCTCTTCCCCTTTGTGAGAGGAGTCTGTGAATATGATGGAATATCATGTGATCAGTTTGATAATGAGATGTCCTTCATGTGATTATAAAAACAAAAACAAAAACAAAAACAAAAACAAACTTATTCCAGTGGGCCTAACCCAATCAGAGGAGCCTTTAATGGAAGCCTTTAAAAGCATCAGTGACATGGGCCCTTGCTGCCTTTGAAGTCAAAGTCACTACAAATTTTTCAGATACTGGGAAATTAGTTCTGCTAATGACCACCTGAGCTTGGAAGAACAGCCTCAGATGAAACCCAAGCTGGCCAGCATCATGATTGTAGCCTTGTGAGTCCCTGAACAGTGGACCCAGCTAACCCCTGTCCAGACTCCTTACCCACGGGAACTGCGATCCTTGATCTAAATGTTTGGAAATAAGGGGTATGTCATGTAAATGTGATTCTTCCTATTAGTAATAGTAAGTAATGAAGCTTTTTGATTGTCCACATAAAATAAAAGTTTTTTTTTTTTTTTTTCCAGAATAAAGACATGTCTTTCTGTCAATAAATTCGAAAAGTCTTGGCGCTCCTGGTTGGCTCAGTCAGTTAAACAAGCAACTCTTGATCTTAGTTCAGGACTTGATCTCAGTCATGAGTTGAAGCCCTGTGTTGGGCTCCACACTGGATATGGAGACTACTTAAAAAAAAAAAATAGTCTTAGTGTTAAGATGCTCCATAATGAATTTAAGGAGTTTAGTATTTGTGTAACATACCACCATCTAGAATAGCACCTGCCTGGATTGAAAATGAACTTTCATTACATGTTCTCCATTGTCTTAGAAAAAAAGTTAATATAACATAATAAAACAGGTACTTCTCTACCTGTGCCTATTTATTCATTTACCAAATATTTGTTGAATGCCTGAGTCTAGTTTGAACTGTCCTAGGTTTCACTATTAAATGTGTGAAAATTATCACAACAAATACGACTTTCTGAGTAAACATTCATCTCTATAGTGAAAAAATTATATATATATACACACACATATAATGTATTACATATATATGTAAAATTATTATTTTTCTCATAAAATTGTCATATGATATGAAAGAATTAAAATTGGGCTCAAGTTGTAATCTAATGTTTTAGATATAACTGATTCCAAATTTCAAGTTCAACAGTCATGGTATGAATTTTTTTTCTAGTACTGTAAACATTCTTAAAAGTGTGTTTTTGTAAGTACATGACACAGATAATACAGTAGAAGTACATATTAGAATGTTAGTAGAAATATATAGAAAAAAGATAAAGACTTTAAGTCTGTGCTGTCCAATAACACTATCACTAAACATAGGTGGCTACTTAAGTTTAAATTAATTAAAATTAAATAAAATAAAAAATTTAGTTCCTCAGACACACTTGCCATATTTCAAGTAGTCTCTGTTTATAAGAAAAATGTCCCCCAAACTTTCCAAGTCAATTTCAGTTTCATATATATTTATATACAATCTATGTATGTATATTACATATACATATTTGTAAATACAGCTGACTCTTGAACAACATGGACTTGAATTCCAGAGTCCATTTACTTACACATGGATTTTTTTTCAATAAATAGTGGCAGTACTGCAAATACATTTTTGTCCCTTATGATTTTCTTAACATTTTCTTTTCTTAGTTTATTTTATTGTAAGAATATAGTACATATGGGGCGCCTGAGTGGCTCAGTGGGTTAAAGCCTCTGCCTTCGGCTCGGGTCATGATCCCAGGATCCTGGGATCGAGCTCCGCATCAGGCTCTCTGCTCTGCAGGGAGCCTGCTTCCTCCTCTCTCTCTGCCTGCCTCTCTGCCTGCTTGTGATCTCTGTCTTTCAAATAAATAAATAAAATCTTAAGAAAAAAAAGAATATAGTACATAATACATATAACATATAAAATATATGTTAATTACTATTTTTGCTACTGGTACAGTTTCCATCCAGTAGTAGGCTATTAGTAGTTAACTTCTTGGGGAGTCAAGTTAAGCTCAAGATTTTTGACTATTCAGAGTGTGTGTGTGTTAGTTTCTTCAATCCCCACAGTGTTCAAGGGTCACTGGAAATAACACACAAATATAGAACTTATTTTTCAGGTATTTTCTTTTGGAAAATGTTATGCTGGTATTACTTATTAAAATGTAAAAAACACTCCTGAAGATAAAAAAAAATCAAATTTTCAATGCTTGCAAAATATTTTATAAATAAATAACATAGTAACAACTACCATTCTTTAATTCCTACTATGTGCTAGACCTTGTATTATTTACCTTTAATAAATATCTAACTTGATGATCTATATGTACTTCTACCTACCTAAGGAAGATCTTGATAATTTTGGACTCCCTGTATTTACAAAACATAGCTATTCACAGAAAAATGAGTAATAAAAACTAAAAGCTTTTACCTGGAACAGTTCAGTAAGTAATCATGGCCTCATTATTTGAAACACATAAAACCCAATTTATTTTTAGGAGAGCAATTTAGAGCATGACTGTATAAACAAATCTCAGTTTTATTTTACTAAATGATGTCTCACTCAGATTTATTTGCTCTTTTAAAATGAAGAAAAGTAGAACTCTTAGACACTTTTTTTCCCCCAGAATACTTTATCCATGTCCTTAATGGTACAAATATAGAATCCATAGTAAAAGCTTAACTTCAATCTTCATATTTTTACTTTATGAAATGAATATAAAATACCTAAACACTCACTTTATCCTTTGACATTAAATCTGAGACTTGAGAAGTACAAAAGAAACACATTGTCTTTTCTTCTTGCAGGAAACACAAAGAGTGATTCTTTATATTTTTCATGTATGTATTAATTAGTTGGGATTATGTGTCAAAAGGAAAAGTCATGACAAGCACAGCAACATTTTAAATTTCAGTTGTAAGGACTATGACACTATTATGAATTATAAAAAACAGAAGAAATAAGTAACAAAAAATGAAGTTAACATTCTTTGTTTAAAAAAAATGCAAGCCTTTAGATTTGATCAAGAGTTCATGACTTTAAATTTAGGGGTCAAGTGAATAATATAGTTACAATTAAAAGACATATGTACATGTGGTATTGTAATAATTCTGTTTGGATATCCAATCAGGTTGAGTCCAATCATATTCATCATTCTGAACTTGAATATCAACAAAGAAAAGGAGAAATTAGGCCTTTTTTTTTCCACTTCAGACTTTCGAAGGGAGAAGGGAGAAAGGGAAAGCAGCCTAGACTGAATAATTGAAAATAAGGTATTTTAGGCTTACTTCATTCATATTGAAAATCTTCTGATTTGCAAGGGAGCTGATAGGTCACTAAAGAGGGTCAGGAGAAAGAATCATTGACAATTTGTCAGCAAACTGCATACCATGAGATATGAATACTAAAGCAGATGATCAGAGCTTTTCAATGAATTTATTAGTTAAAATTTCTAATTTGGCTTAAACAATAAATAAATGGCCAATCAGACTGGCAAGAAATTCCACTGGTATAGGGCTTTTCTTTGCTTTATCTAATCCTATCCTTATTTATTTTTGTTTTCCAAGATCCCAAAATAACATCAATTTGAAGAAAATACTATGAAAAATAAACATGTTTAATAGCTTTAAAAGTACTTAAGAAAGTGGGGAGTCAACATTATTAAAAATAGCTTTGGAATGAGCACTGGATATGGACTCTACCTTGACTTCAGAGTGCTGAAGTGTTATTTTCTGCCTTGAAATTTGAAAGTTTTAAGTTCAGTCTTTCCTTCGAGTTCTGTCATGTTTTGAACTGACATTTAGTTCACAAGGAAGAAGAGATCAAGCTGAATTTCAAGATCCATCTTTAAGAAGGGGGTAATTACTAGTACTTAATATAATCTTAATTATGTTGAATTATTCCTCCTCAAAATTTATATTGAATTATTAATCTGCAGAACCTCAGACTATGACCTTATTCAGGAATTGGGTTTTTGCAAATGTTAAGACGAAGTCATAATGGAGTAGGGCAGGCCTCCCTCATTTCAGTATAACTAACTATTACTTCTACAAAAAGGGAAATTTGGACACGAACAGCACACAAGGAGAATGCCATGAAGACAGAGATAGGCCGAAGCTTCTATAATCAAGGCAGGCCAAAGATTGCCTGCAAACCACCCAGAAGCTAGGGCAGAATCTAGGACAGACTCTTCCTCACAGCCCTCAGAAGGAACCAACCCTGCTGACAACTTAACCTTCGATTTTTTAGCATCCACAACTGTGAGGTAATAAAATCTAACTTACACAACCCACTTTGTGAAACCTTGTTAGAGCAGCCCTAACAAATTAATGCATCCTCCTTCCCTAAGAGTTTGTGATATTTATCATGTTTAAGAGTGACCAAATCTTATCACCAAGATTTAGTCTATTAAATATTAGGTACATACCAAAATATACACGAATGTCCAAAACATCCAACTGATTTTCATACTGCTTTTTAGATACCAAGTCAATTTTACTAGTGTAAAATATTCTCACCTTTTGGCTAAAGAGCAGTTATCTTTCAGAACATCAGAGGCACCCATAACTAAATGCATAACTAAAACTATATTTAACATCTTCCCTCCCTCCAAGATTGGAATCAATTATACTCCATACCCTTCCATTAGCATTGATTATGATGATTTACTAGAATCCTTTATTTCACCAACAACATATAAACAGAAGAGTCATGAAAGTATCTTCAGACCAAATTTTATCTATAACAGTATTTATCTGAAAAATAACTATTTGCTGTGTGTAAATGCAAAAACTCAGCCTGAATCTGAATGCCAGTGCTAACATTTATACATTATGACCCGATTTATCTCTCTGAGTGTCACATTAACCCTCGTTGCTTAAGATGCCCCAATGTTGTCTTAGAGCAGGACAGTACATACACCACTGAACATTATTACCTCTGAGAGACATAATAATTTCAGGAAATGAACCATTAAATTACGTTTTTTTATCCACTTTGGCTGCATACCATGCCATTGATTTTCTATGAAATGATGTATAGTTTAAGAATAAAATAAAAAGTTATTTATAGACATATTAGAAAAATAGTTTGTTCATAATCATACAGTGAAAAAGTGAGATACAAACTAGTCAGTGCAAGTAAAATAACTGGTAAAATATTACTTCTGGCAAAGCAGAGATAAAGGCATAACTTATTGATAATAGGCTCTAAGAATATACATTTATTTTTTCTATATTTGAAAAATTTAAAGAATTACATATTCATCAGGAAATTATACTGCCTTCCTTTCAGAAACAAATTTCTAATGCAAAAAGAAATTCTGAGCAAATTATCTACATATTATAAGCTAAAAAATGTAGTACCCTTTTATATGACTCCTTAGGATCCAGAAAATTATCAAAAGAAAAATGTATAAATGTAATTTAATCATTAAATTTAGCATAATATGTTAATTATAGTTGCATTCAGTTAAGTTTAAGTGCTATGAAACTTGAAATATATTGTTAAGATAAGCTGTAGTAACCAAGTTAAATATTTTTATCTCAATATTCTGAGAAAGATAGAGAAAGAAAGAAAGAAACCCACAAAACTTGCACCAAAATTTTTGGCCAGTTTAAACACACTGGTACAAATAAGTTTAGAAAATTCAAAAAGTGCACTTACATTTTCAGCAAGCAGTCAAAGGTACACATTTTAATCTAATACCAATGCCACTAGCACATAACCAAGGTTTTCAAGGTGTTCCTGATTTCCTATCTCATCTGTATTAGGGCAAGATGGAAAAAGACATAATAAAGCACTACCAGCCAATTTTCCTTATTATAAAAGGGGAAAAAAAGGATATAAATTAATTATATTTTAGACACAAATTGTAGCCTTGTATGCACATCCTATTCTAGTCTATATATTTTTTAAAATTTTCAAATATTTTTCCATTTTTCTTCTCAGCTTGTATTGGTTTGCAAGGAGATAAATATATTGGGTTTAATACACAGCTTTGAAGACTTAGAATTATCAACTTTAGTAGTCCATACTTGCACCACTATATACATGGTTTACAGCAGCATGCACACTTTTGCATCTGGTTGCACGATATCCAACATCACCCTCTCACCCCAAGATCACAGGCACATGCAATTAATGCTCCTAAGCACCCTGCTTATGCTATCTCTAATCCTCACAACCACCTTGCCAGTTTTGCATGATTAGATCCGTTTTATAGATACTGGAACTAAACTTCAGAGAGCTCAACTGAATTGCTCAAAAATCTAGCAGATAGTAAATGGTGGAGATGGGATTCAAAGTTTAATTTAAATTCAAGTATTTGCACTGAACCTAGAGTCTTTCCAATACACACCGGCAGCCTTGAGGAGAGTAAAACAGCAGTAAAAACATAAAGCTCAAGGATGTTTATCAGGAAGGAAAATGTCTGTGGCATAAAGACACAAACCAAAACAAACCAAAACAAAAAAATACATAGGCTTTGCAATCTTTCACAGCTGTTTTTGAATCTCATCCCTACCATTTTTAAATGTGTGATGAACATGTTATTTGGCTGCTAAACCTCAATAGCTCCTCAGGGGGGATGATGAGAATCATATACTTGTTCACAGAATTACAATGACAATTAAACTGAAAAGCCATGTGAAAGCTGCTGGAATAAAGCTTATCAGAGAAGACACTCAATCATTTATTTCTTTTTTCCGTCTGGATAGTTAAGGGATTGATGTTAGATACCAGGTTTTTAATAAAGTGTCAAAGGGCCACAATACTTCCCTCTCATTGGCTCAGTCACCACCCAAAGGGACGGAATCAATGCCCAGGAAGGAGAGACCTGGGTACTAGCTTTTGCTCCTAAATCTTCCACAAACAGGCTTTTCGGTCCTCCATTCTCCTGTGGTTACTCCCTGGAAAGCAATTGCTTTTGGAGAGTAATTTGGTACCATCCATCAAAATGTAAGATAGGCACACACTGTGAGCCATTCCATTTCTAGGAATCAATCCAATGGAGGTCCTTTTACATGTGCCAAAAGGGAATGTACAAAATTATTTACTAACATATTGTTTGTAAGAGAAAAATGATTAGAATTTACATTAATAAAGACTTTGATGGATTATTTGCTGTCAATTCAGCATCACCTCCCTTCATCTAGACTCCCCCCTATTATACAGAGGAAGAGTCTAAGAGCTACCCTTCCCCAATTCCCAAAGTGCAGGAAAGTTTTGCTAATGAAAATCACTTGAATGAGATTTGGGATGTGAAAGAGTAAGATAAGCCATTATTCTCTGGCTCTGCTGAGGACAGACACAAGGGCAGTGGCAGCAGCAGGCTAAAGACTTGGGAGTTTTGCCAATAGCTTTCAGGCATCCTCCTGAGAATTAAACACTTCTATCCTGTAGGTAGCACAGATCTATCTGCAGCATCAGGTCTCCTGCTCTGCCTGCACTTCCGATATCCTGATAGTGAATCTGGGGCCTCTCTAATATTTGCCGTCCTCGCACTTCCGATCATTGCATAAGCCCATTATTTTTTATACTAAATCCTTTCTTACTTAAAATACTTAGAGTGCTTCCTATTTTTCTGACAGAACTCTGACTGATACATGTATATTTTAGTAGATAATTCCCTGAGTCTGCCATTTCTGCCTAACTTCTGAACAAAGAGCATTGACAACTTTGGTCAAGAATATTTGCAAAGCTACTCCAGGGCAGGAAACAAATTTGCATATGTTCCTCAGTAATAAAGCTAGAGTTTCTTCTCCTACCCACAGGCATTCCAGAATAACAAAGTGAATGTCTCCCTCCAGACTAAAGGACAGGTTAGATTCCTGCCCAGTGTAATAAAGATATTTCTGAAGGTACTGTGCTAAGCTTGGAAAGATGGCGGAGAAGGAGGACCTTAAGCTATTTCTGTCCCATGTTTACAACTGGGTATCACGCACATTATGTAAATAAACCTGAGAGGGATCCCAAGACTGGCAGAACAAACTTCACAACTAAATAAATGTAGGGAAGAAGATGCATCTGAGAGGTCAGGAAGGGCAGAAATGAGGTTCGGAGCTGCCCACAGGAGGGAAAGAGCTGTGGGTGCAAAGAGGGGAGAAAAACAGTTCCTTGCATGAGGGAACCCACACTGAGAAGACAATTCTCCATAATGTTTGGCTCTGAAGACCAGAGGAGCTGAATTCTGTGTTTGTATAAGCAGAGGAACCTGGAGCCTAAAGCTTTAAAAGTCAGCTGACTCAACACTAGGCAAATGGGAAAAGTGAGTGATAGCTGTGTTTCCACCCTTAAAGAGACAGCACCCCATGGTAAGGCTACATTTCTATGGCAGTTTGCACAATATCTGGGGTAAACAAGATGGAGATCTATTTATATGAGTTTCTGAGCCTGTTGGGGGACTTCTCTGGGAACAAAGAAGCTGGCAGGTGTCATTTTGCTCCCCTACCCTCCAGCATAAACACAAGGCCACCTGTGGGAAGCAGCACTGTACAGCTACTTGCTACCTAACCTGCTATCAGGGCTCCTTGCTTATGAGTCCTCCTGAGGACTCACTCATCCATTCCAAGCCTGCTGGCCTCAGCCCTGAGCTCAGGGAAAATAAAATGTCACATGTGTGCATTGTGCCCAGCCAGTACTTGCACAGCCACTTGGCACTATCAGTCACACCATGTGCTGTGCCCAGCTACCACCTTGAGCTGCACCCAGCCAGGGAGCTTTGAGATAGATCCAGCCTAGGAACAATGGCTCAGCATATATTTTGCTAACATCGCTGCCTTGCCCCAAGTTCCCCTGCAGACATGTCCCCTGAGACCTGGCCTGCCTGGGTCCCGCAAACGCCATAGAGGATTAGCAAGGGCCCACAACAGGCAGAGAGTCAGGGCAAAAGACTAGACTGAAAGGAAAAGCAAATCAGACACTACAGCAGGATGCAAGCAACACACAGGACACTCCCTTGAAGTGCCAGGATCTGGTGACCAGGGACACTGCACTGCAGGGCACTACAGGACCTCTTCTTCATAAGGCCAGTACTTTCAAGAGCATAAGACATAGCTGACTTTCCTAACAACCAGAAACAAACATAGACAAATACATAAAGTGAGGAGACAGAGGAATATGTCCCAAATGCAAGAACAGGCCAAAATCACTGCAGGGGGGATCTGAGCAAAACAGAAATTAAGTAATATGCCTACTGGAGGAATTAAAGCAATGATCATAAAGTTACTCACTGGACTTAAAGAAAAGAGTGGAGGACAGCAGTGAGATCCTTAACAAAGAGATAAAAAATAAGTCAATGAATGAAATTAAAAATACAATAAAAGGAATACACAGTAGGCTAGAGGAAGCAGAGAAACGTATCACTAGCAGGATACAATAATGTAGGCTATGGTAGGGGAATACAGTGATGGGAAGCAATCAGGCTAAACAGGTGACAAGCAAATACTGCTCAATGAGAACAGACTTAGAACTCTGGATTCTAAGAGTTCTAAGAATTCTAAGAACAATGGATACATTGGGACAATGAAACAGTGACTTTGAATGTCAAGCAAAATACATTTGCATTATAGGGACCAAAGAAGGAGAAGAGAAAAAGGGGAGCAGAAAATGTAGTTGAAGTAGCAATAGCTGAAACCTTACCAAATCTGGGGAGGGAAAAAGAGATCCAGATTCTGGAAGCACAGAGATCTCCCAATAAGTTCAACCCAAGGAGGTCTACATCAAGACATAAAATAAATTAAAAATGGCAAAAAATAGTGATAAAGAATTTTATAGATGACAACAGAAAGGAGATATGTAACTATCTATATGAAGATTCCTATTCCTATATGTAACTATAGGAAACCCCATAAGGCAATCAGCTGATTTTTTAACATAAAGTTTGCAGGCCAGAAGAAAGTGGCACAATATATTCAAAGTGCCAAAAGGGAAAAATCTACAGCCAAGAATACTCTATCCAGCAAGGGTATAACTGATAAAAGAAGGAGAGATAGTTTCCAGACAAATAAAAATTAAAAGAATTCATGACCATTAAACCAGCCCTTCAAGAAATGTTAAGGAGGATTCTGTAAATGGAAAGCAAAAACCATAAGTAAGAGTAAGAAAAAGAGGAGGCACAAAAGCAAAATAAATAAATAAGTTTATCTGCAAAAATCAATCAAGAGTAACAAAAAATAAAAGGATGCTAAAATTGATATCAAATATCTGAAAAGTGGAGGGGAGTAAGGTAAAGAATGGGTTCAAAATTGAACAACCATCAACTTAATATAGACTGCTATATGAAGAAGATGTTATATATAAACCAAATGGTAACCACAATTCAAAATAACAATAGATATGCAAAAAATAAACTCACTTAATCAAATATTATGCTAAGGAAAGCCAACTAATCATGATAGAAGAGACCAAGAGAAGAAAGGAAAGAGAGGAACTACAAGACAATCATAAAAGAAGTAAGAAATGGCAATAAATACACACATGTCAATAATTTCGCTGAATGTAAATGGAATAAACACTCCAACTAAAAGACACAGGGTGATAGAATCAATGAAAAACAAAAACAAAACACAGAAAACAAAAAACAATTTTTAAAAAGACCCATCTATACATCTATATGCTATCCACAGTAGACTCATTTTAGACAGAAGACACATGCAGATTGGAAGTGAAGGGATGGGAAAACATTTATCATGCAAACAGATGTCAAAAGAAATCCATAGTAGCAATACTTACATTGGACAAAATAGAATTTAAAACAAAGGCTGTAAGAAGGAACAAATTAGGACACTATGTAATCATAAATAGTACAATCCAACAAGAAGATGATGATTGCAAATATTTATGTGCCCAACATGGGAACATCCAAATACATGAAGCAGGTAATAACAAACATAAAGGAAATAACCAACAGTAATACAGTCATAGTAGGGGACTTTAAAACCCTACTTAGACCAATGGACAGAGCATTACCTGGATGATCTCATCCAACTAAAAAATAGACAATGAAACAGTGACTTTGAATGACACACTGCGCCAATGAATCTAACAGATATATTGAGAACATTCCATTCTAAGACCCATTCTTTTCAAGTGGACATGGAACATTCTCCAGAACAGATTACATGTTAGACCACAAAACAAATCTGAACAAATTCAAAAGGACTGAAGTCATACCATGCATCTCTTCTGACCACAATGCAATGAAACTAGAAATCGACCACAAGAAAACAACTGAAAAGCACACAAATAAATGGAGGTTAAATAACATGCTACTGAACAATGAAGAGATCAACCAAGAAATCAAAGAAATAAGAAAAATACATGGAGACAAATGAAAATGGAAACACTACAATACAAAATCTTTGGGATACAGCAAAAGCTGTTCTAAAAGGGAAGTTTATAGCAATACAGGCCTACCTTGAGAAGCAAGAAAAACTCCAAAAGAAGAACCTTATCTTACATCTAAATGAACTAGAAAAATAACAGCAAACAAAAACCAAAAACAGTAGAAGGAAGTCATAAAGATTAGAGAAGGAAAAAAACAAAGTAGAAACTAAAAAACAATAGAACAGATCAAAGAAAGTAAGAGCCAGTTCTTGGAAAAGATTAACAAAACCAAGAAACCTTCAGTCAGACTCATTAAAAAATAATAATAATAAAATAAAGAGAGAGGACACAAATAAATAAAATTAGAAATGAAAGGCAAAAAACAAAACAAAACAATGACTGACACCACAGAGACACAACATTATAAGAGAATATGATGAAAAATTATATGCCAACAAACTGGACAACCTAGAAGAAATGGGCAAATTCTTATAAACATATAATCTTCCAAATCTAAATCAGGATGAAACAGAAAACTTGAACAGATTGATTACCAGCAATAAACCTGAATCAGTAATGAAAAACCTTCCATCAAACAAAAATCCAGGGCTAGACAGCTCCTCAGGTAAATTCTACCAAACATTTAAAGAAGAGTTAATATCCGTTCTCAAACCATCCCCCAAAACAGAAGAGGTAGGAAAATTTCCTAATTTATTCTAAGAAGAGAGCATACCTGGATAGCAAAACCAGATGAAGACACTGCAAAAAAAGAAACTATGGGTCCAAATATCTGATGAACATAGAGGCAAAAATCCTCAACAATATATTAGCAAACCAAGTCCAATAATACATTAAAAATTATTCATTACAGTCAAGTGAGATGTATCCCTGGTATGCAAGGATTATGCAATATTCACATGGCAATCAATGTGATACACCACATCAATAATAGAAGGGATAAAAACCATATCATTTGAATAGTTGCAGTAAAAGGATTTGAAAAAGTACAGCATTCCTTTGTGATAAAAACCCTTAATAAAGTATGATTAGAGGGAACATGCCTCAACATAATAAAGGCCATATATAAAAACCCACAGCTAACAACATACTCAATGGTAGAAAACTGAGAGTGTTTCCCCCAAGGTCAGGAGCAAGACAGGAATGACCATTCTCACCACTGTTGTTTAACACAGTACTGGAAGTCCTAACCAAAGCAATCAAACAAGAGGAAGGAATCAAATACATTCAAAGTAAGGAAGAAATAAAACTTTCTCTATTTGCAGATGACAAGATACAACGTACACAGAAAACCCTAGAAAATCCATTGAAAAAAATACTAGAACTGACAAATTCAGTAAGTGTCAAGATACAAAATCAAAGTACAGAAATCTACTGCATTTATATACCAATAATGAAGCAATAGAAAGAGAAATTAAGAAAGCAATCTCATTTACAACTGCACCAAAGATAATAAAATACCTAGGAATAAACTTAACCAAGGAGATAAAAGACTTATTCTCTGAAAACTATGAAACACTGACGAAAAGATAGTGAAGACGACACAAACAAGTGGAAGACATTTCATGCTCGTGGATTATAAGAACACTGTTAAAATGTCTATAATATCCAAAGAAATGTACAGATTTGATGAAATCCCTATCAAAATTCGAATAACATTTTCACATAGCTACAAGAAACAATATGAAAATTTGTATGGAACCACAGAAGACATCGAATAGCCAAAGCAATATTGAAAAGGACAAAGAAAAACAAAGCTAGAGGTATCACAATTACGTATTTGCTACTTGGCAAAATAATAATCATGTATGCATTAAAATTAATAGAATCATACACTAAGAAATTGAGAAGCTAAGGTAGCCCAAATAAAATGCAGACATCAAACTGAATCAATCTGGAAGACTTAACTCTATACCACCTACAAAAACTAACTCCAAATATGAAAGCATAAATACACTTTAAAAATGAAAAAAAAAAAAAAGATACTATGCAAACACTAGTGAAAAGAGAGGCTATCAGAGCAAAAAATATTACCATGTATAAAAAAGCAAGTTTCATATTCATAAAAGGAGCATTAGTTAAAAAGGAAAGAAAAATTCTAAATATTTTTGTGTTAAAGAAGAGAATTTCACAATATATAAAGCAAAAACTTACAATGAAAATCCATAATTAGAGATTTCGATATCCCTCTCTCAATACTGACATAAAAAATAGACATAAATTTAGTAACAATGTAGAAAACTGGCACAACATAATCAACCAAGTTGGCCTACTTGAAATTTATAGACCATCCATCCAATAACAGCACAATACACATTATGTTCAAGTTCACATAGCAAATCTACCAAGACAGACCATACTCAGGTCTACAAAACAAATATTAATAACTTTAAAGGAATTCAGCTAATATGAAGTATGTCTCTGACCAAAATGGAATTAAAAAAGAAATTGTTAACTGAAAAATCCCAAAATGTTGGGAAAATAAATTGCACACTTTAATATAACCTATGAGTCACATACGAAATTAAAAGAGAAATTAGAGAGTATTGTTAACTGGAATAAAAATGAACCATATAAAAATTTATTGGATTTTTCAAAAGTAATATTTAGTGGGAATTTAGAGCAATAAAGAACTATTTTGGAGAGTTAAAAAAAAATCCCAAATAAACACATCCAGCTTCCATTTTGTACTACTGAAAAAAAGGAAAGCAAATAAAACTCAATGTAAGTAAAAGAAATAATGTAGAGAAAAATAAAAATAAATGTAATAAATAGCAGAGAACAATTAGAGAAAGTAAATATAACTAATGGAATGGAATATTACTCAGCCATAAAAAGAATAAGATCTTGCTATCTGTGGTAACATGGATGGATCTAGATAGTATTATGTTCACTTAGTAGTAAGTGAAATAAGATGGAGAAAGACAAATACTATACGATTTCACTCATATATGGTATCTAAAAAACAAAAAAAATTAATAAACAGACAAAAAGCAGAATCATATATTTAAATATGAAGAAAAAACTGATGATTGCCAGAGGAGAGGGGCTTGGGGGACGGGCAAAATAAGTGAAGGGGAATGGGAGATAGCTTCCAGTTATTGATTGAATAAGTTATAGAAATAGAAAGTCAGAGCATAGGGAATATAGTCAGTGATATATTAATAGCATTGCATGGTGACTGATAGCAGGTACCTTGTGGAAAAATTAGCATAATGTATATAGATGTTGAAACAGTATGATGTACCTCTGAAACTAATGTAACATTGTGTGTCAACTATACTAAAAAAAAAAGAAGTGTATTTTTAAAATGGGTAATATTTAAATAGATACTCCAGCAAAGAAGATATATAGATAGCAGGGCACCTGGGTGGCTCACTCAGTTAAGCACATGACTCTTGGTTTTGGTTCAGGTCATGATCTCAAGCTCCTGAGATCAAGCCCTGCCTCAGTATCCTTGCTCAGCTTAGAGTCTGTTTCTCTCTGTCTGTCCCCATCCCACCTCTCTTTCTCACTCTAAAATTAATAAATATATCTTTCATGGAAAAGAAGATACACAGATGACAAATAAATGCAGAACAAAATGTTCAACAATAGGAAAATGCTAATGAAAACCACAATACATATTTCTTTGTGTATGAAATATTTACATACTGATGAGAAAAGCTTGAATTAAAAAGACAGTGCATCGAGTGTTAACAAGGTAATCTTATATATGCTGGTGGTAATTTAAACTGGACAACCATTCTGAAAAACAGTTTAATAATCTTAAATATTTAAACTTACTTCTCTTGTATAATTCCAGTCCTAAGTATTTATCCATACAATGGAACACTACTCAACATTGAAAAGGAATCGACTAATGTATAAACACTGCAGTATGGATGAATGTCAAAATAATTATGTTGAGTGAAAGTTATTCTATCTTTAGAAGACAGAATATACATTCTATAGAAACCATTTTATTTTAGAAAACTTCTGTGTTTGAAATTGATAAATTTCAAAGGGTGAAATTGTAGGTCAGTACTAACTCATCATGTGAATAAGAGTGATTGAAAAAGTCATAAAATGCTGCAAACTTTTTTAAGTTTTTAAGTGGCCTATGACAAATGACTTATTCTTTTCATTGTCTTTTGTTGATAATATCTGAGGTCCATTATTTAATGTTTGAGGATGTCACTTACACATTCTCTTACTTCAGTATCTTTGACATATCTTAAAATCATGGTCCTTTCCAAAATTGTTACTCTCTGGAATAATCTTGTGATAGATTTTAATCATTTAATATTGTATATAAATTATTTTTCATACCTTCAGGTCTGTCTTTTTTAGTAGAGAAGAACATCTGGTTTAGCAATTATTTCTTATGGGGATATATTCTTGCACTTATCAGTAACCAGAGTTTTGAATCCCTTCTGCTATTTCTTCATATTGATTGTACTTGACTCTCACTAGGAACTCTTAAAGCAGTCAACTCTGCACTGTACTAGTTTATTAAATTGATACTTTGAATTTTCTAGGAAAAATCAAGTAGACTCATGGTCAGGATGTGTTTTATAGCTATGTATTGTCAATACAGAATTTATCTTAAAATTATGTCAGTGTTGGTATTTATCCTATACTTAAGTCAGTGTATATCATATGTACATCCTTTATATTTCACCATAATATTAGAATATTATTCATGGGACGCCTGGGTGGCTCAGTTGGTTAAGCGGCTGCCTTCGGCTCAGGTCATGATCCCAGTGTCGTGGGATCGAGTCCCACATCGGGCTCCTTGCTTGGCGGGAAGCCTGCTTCTCCCTCTGCCTCTGTCTGCCTGTGCTTGCTCTCTCTCTCTCTCTCTCTGACAAATAAATAAATAAAATATTAAAAAAAAAAAAGAATATTATTCATATTACATATGAATAAACTGAAAAAATTTAATTACTGACTAAACTGAATGAAGGAAAATATTCTCTACTCTGTATAATTAACATAAATGCTTATGTATATTTTTATATGTTTTTAACTTGTTTTTATTTTTAATGTGCATATTTTAATTTGCTTCCTTTCAATTCTTGAAATTTGATTTCAAAAAGTTTTGCAAATTAGGTCTCCATACATACTATTCAAATGGTGCTCCATAGACCACCAGCATCACCTGAAAGTATGTCAAGAATGTAGAAGCTCAGGACCACATACCAAATCAGAAGCCCTGGTCATGGGGTCTAATTATCAGTCAGTGATTTATCAAACTCTCCAGGTGATTTGTATGTTATTTATTTTCTTGATTAAAAAAGAAGACAAAACAAAACAAAAACAGAAAACAAAACTTCAGACGATTAGCTTTCCATTTAGTCAACAAGCTGTCACAGGAAAATTGTATGGACACTAAAGTTTGTGAATATGTTCTATATGGCTGTTAAGAAGGTTTTTCTCTCTTTTCCTATAAAGTGTACAACATAATCTGTCCACAAATACATGGGAAATATGCATTGTCCAATATCGCATGAGTAAGTAATAATGTCAGGTTCCTTATTATTACTTATTTTTTGTGAAATGACTGTTTCAAAGAGAAAACACCTAGGTCCGGGTGAGGGACACAAAGAAAATATATAGTTTTAATACTAAAAACTGAAGTATATTGGTATATTTTACTACAGATGAAGGTCAGAACTAAGAAGGGCCTTGATTTCACAATCTTAGTTACATTCTTAAGGCTGACATATGCTTACAGTTATTTTATTCTTTGGTGAAATTATTTGAATTATGTCTGAGAAGCCCAAACCAGGAATATTAACTTTTTTTAAAAGATTTTGTTTATTTATATGAGAGAGAGAATGGGAGTGGGGACAGGAGCAGAGGTAGAGGGAGACGGAAATCGAGAGGGAAAGAATCGCAAGCAGACTCTGCTGCTCAGCACAGAGCCCAAAGTGGGGCTTGATCTCAGGACCCTGAGATTATGAACTGAGTTGAAACCAAAAGTCACACGCTTAACTGACTGAGCCACCCAGGTGCCCCTAGGAATACTAACTTTCTAAGGCCCATTAATTTCAAAGATACAAAATATATGACTAAGTTAACAGAATTCCTTCTAGTATTTAGAATAAGTATTTTATAAATATGTTCAATCTTGTCTGAGTTGATATAACTATTAATATATAAATATTTCAAGAGACTATCATCATTTTCAAATACTAAGTGTTTCTTACTTCCAATTTACTTTTAGCATTAAAAAAGTCAGTTGTTGGGATGCCTGGGCTGTTGGTTAAGCCGCTGCCTTTGGCTCAGGTCATGATCCCAGGGCCCTGGGATAGAGTCCCACATTGGACTCCTTACTCAGTGGGGAGCCTGCTTCTCTCTCTGCCTCTGCTTGCCACTCTGCCTGCTGGTGCTCTCTCTCTCTATCTCTCTCTGACAAATAAATAAATAAAATCTTTAAAAAAAAGTCAGTTGTTAAAATAACTGCTTGAGCTGACATTTTTTTTTTTTTGGCCTTTACTTAAAAACAACTATAGGTTTTAATTTCATCTGACATCTGAAAAATTCCAGCCAAGATATTCTATGCTTCTGAAACTTCACTCTGAACTGAATTCTATCATATTAAAAATTATATGATCAGAATAAATGGATGGAATCAGGTTTAATTTAAGAATTTATAAGAGAAGGATAACATTATGGATAAAAGGTTTAGTACATATGTCTTGTGAATAATTCTGTGATAAGTAACTAAACTGGTGTATCACTTTAAGGCATAAAAATGCATTATGATATTAAAATATAAGCACATATGATGGGTACATTACCAATAAAATTGAGATTACCTAAAATCTAATGCTCCCCTAAGAAAATAATTTCTTTTTTTTTTTAAAGGCATCTAATAATGTAACTGTTATGGCTGGATATCTAATATATACTTAGACCAATCTTTTAATTCTGGCAGGTCATTTGTCTCCTGTATGTTCAACCTTTGGACAGAAAAGTCATCTCATCCTATAGGATCCCAAGCCCTAGTTACTAAGCACCATTATTTTGATTCAACTTATTATGTTATATATTTTTACCAAATACTATGACATAAACAAAAGCAGATTACTTTGCAAAATTTTTGCATAATCAAAACAATATTTCAAGAAAAGAAAGATAAAATGCAAATAGCAATGGTGAACTTCATCCAGACTCTCCTGATGTTTTACTTGATATTTTCATTTTATTTTATTTTATTTATTTATTTGACAGAGAGAGAGGTCACAAGTAGGCAGAGTGGGGGGGGGAAGCAGGCTCCCTGCTGAGCAGAGAGCCTGATGTGGGGCTCGATCCCAGGACCCCGAGACCACGACCTGAGCTGAAGGCAGAGGCTTAATTCACTGAGCCACCCAGGTGCCCCAATATTTTCATTATTTTTAAGCAGATTTCTAAAATGAAAAAATTTGCCATTCCATGTTCTGGTGGTAAAAGCCTACGTATTATCTCACAAGTTATAATGGCATAAATTAACACTTCAGTGGAACACTTCTAATTAATTTCTTTGTTACATAAAGGCAAAATTAAGAAAAACAATGTAGGGGGGGAAACACATTTTTCCTGTCTTTCTGGCCTTTCTTACAAAATAACTCCTTTCTCAATTTATTTAGTCCTGTGAGACTGCCTTCCATAGTGATAGAATGTGATCAGAGTTTTTACTAACATTGCCCTATCCATACGTTTGATGTGGCAATTGGTCAAAGGATAGGCACTAGAATCAAATGGCTACTTAAATTCTTTCCTAAATATTTATATAAGTACCTTGGGAGAGAGGGCCTATCTTCTAAATGAATTATGACTGAAAAGAAGCAAGTCTGGCTCTAAGAAAAGCCATAGTTTTCTCTCATGTGGAGAAAGCTTATCTGAGAACCCAAGGCAACACATGGAGAGAAACAGAGTAGACAAAGTCAGAGACAGAATCACATCACTTAAGCCATGTCATACTCATTATTTGTTGGTTAAAAGAGTCAATAAAACACCTCTTTTTCTTAAGCTAGCTTGAGGTGTTTTGCTTTTTGTTTTTTTGTTTTTATTTTTTAAATGGAATCCTAGAAAATTTGCCTACTGGATGTCAACAGACACATTCCCAAAGAACAAGCTGCAAAGGCTTTATTTACATTTGGATTGTAAAGATGTTTCTTCCTCTAAAGTAAAGCTATTTTAAAATAACAATTATATTTAACTGGGGTATAAATCTAAATTTATGTGTAAGACAAAAATATTACTAAGTCCCTACTATCGTGCTACACATTGAGCTAAACATTTTGGATATATTAGTGAACAAGGTAGTATGATCCCTTCTCTCACAAAGCTTTTAGTCTTGCAGACCAAATAATCAAGCACACAAAAATATGAATACACTACAATATAAAATATAATAAAAATATCTATGTTGTTTTGGGACCACAGAAGAGAAGCATCTAAACTGAGTTTAAAAGTAAAGAAAGAAGGGATGCCTGGGTGGCTCAGCCATTTAAGTGTCTGCCTTCAGGGTCCTGGGATGGAGTCCTAAATCTGCCTCTTTGCTCAGCAGGGAACCTGCTTCTCCTTCTGCCTGCCACTCCCACTGCTTGTGCTCTCTCTGACAAATGAATAAATAAAATTAAATTTAAAAAGTAAAGAAAGGCGACATGAATAAAATACCCAGGGGGAATATACAATAATATATACAATACAAAAGAGTCAGTAATTTAGATAGAATTGAAAGAGCCTCTATAATTTAACTGATAGCTCTAGATTCACAGGGTTTTATTTGTTTTCTATTTGTTTTTTAAGTTAGGACAACTACTAAATGTATTGAAAGCCTATTTAGTCATTCCGTGGTCTGATACAATACAATAAATCCAGAGTAAGTTTTATGGAGATAGCAACATTTTGCAAGCACTAACAATATCTATACATTATTACTTATTATACTCATTTAACATAAAAATTTTAATCTAATAATGAATTCTACAATATACATTGAAGCTCTCTGGAATTCATAAAATTATTTTCTACAAATATTTTCATTTGATCTTAAGAGACTGCTATTGACCTTACCCAACTTAATATTGTAGAAGAGCTCAACAAGAATGAGATTTTCCCGTGTACTGAGTTAACACAGAGAACCAGAATTTGAATTCAAACGTTCTAAACTTCAAACTACATTCTTTGACGATGTATCAAATAGCCCAGTATGCACAGAGTACTGTACTGGGTACTTCAGAGGAACTAAGATAAGCACTATAAGATATCATCATTTATAATAGCCAAGACAGAGAAATAACCTAAGTGTCCACCAAAGAATGAACAGATAAAGAAATGTTCACACATACACACACACACACTCTCCCTCTCTCTCACACACGCACAAAGGAATATTATTCAACTATAAAAAAGAACAGGGATGGACCTTGAAGGCATTATGCTAAGTAAAGTAAGTCAGACTGAAAGACAAATACTGCATGAGCTGTTTTACATATGGAAACTTAAAAAAACAAACACAAATTTGCAGGTACAGAGAACAGTTTGCCAGAGACAGGGAATAGAGGGTGGGAAAATGTGTGAGGGGGATCAAAAGGTAAAACAAATAAATAAATAATCTATGAGCTTCAAGTTAGATGGGGAAAAATGGAAAACTAAATAAAAATATAAAGTATGGAAGCATGTGAAAAAAAGCATTATAATTAATCATTATTGGTTATCTGTTAGGGAAGGAAAAGTGCTGTAAGAGCTGGAGAGCTACTTGTTGCCATTGGCCCTAAATATTAAGGTTAATAGAACAAATAAGTTTATGTATCCTCAGAATATATTCTTCATTAATTACAAGGGGGGTAAGGTCAAAAAATTAAACATAATTACTAGACAGTATTTCATATGCTCACCCACCCTCATACAAACGCACCTCTAACAGTTTTTGTGTATCTTTATAAGCATTTTTGAAGCTGTTAAATGAACACAGAAATACGCAGAAAATAAATGAGTAAATACTATTGACCCATATTCTAATAACCCTCTTTAAGTTCTAATCAAAGTTTCAAGCCTGCTATGCAGGAGACACAACGTGTGAGTTCAAATTCAATGTTCTCTTCATAGAGTAAGAAATACTCCATAATACACGAAGTTCCAATAGGTCACATAATACAATTGGCTAATACATAATGGAGCCATCCTCATAATCGGCTATATTTCAAGTTAAGATAAATATGAAAAAATATAAACCATAGCCAGAAATCTACTCTATCCACTATACTTCCCTGATTTTTATAGGAACTTTCTAGTTTAAATAGCATATAATAATATATTATAGAACACTGAAATAGGCTACACAATATTATAAAAATAAAAATCTTTGACAAATTGTATTTCCTTATAGCGTGTCACTATTATTATTGGATACTTGGTGTAATGGGAAAAACATGCCAGGGTTTTACATGATGAACTCGGGAATAGCAACATTGTAATTTTAAATAATGTAAGAACAGATCAATATTTTAATATTCATAATGTAATATATCTGAATGTTTTTGGAATTTAACAAATATGTCAATTTCTGCTATACTAGTGCTGTGCTTTTCTTTAGATTTTTAATAAACTATTAAAATCTGTGTCTTCAAATAAGGTATCTGTCATATTTTAAATAATGTCTTAATTACCATCATTAAATTGTTCTTCATACATGGCACTGCTTTTCAATCTAACTCATCTATAGATTAAAAAAAGAAGAAGAAATACAAACACATACACTTTGATGACAGTAAAGCATATACTGTCTTTAAGTTTTCAACGTGATAGAAAATACAGTAAAGAAACTCTTTTTTAAAGATTTTTGTTTATTTATTTGAGAGAAAGAGAGAGAGAGAGATGGAGAGAGAGCATGAGCAGGCAGAAAGGCAGAGGGAGAGGCAGGCTTTCCATTGATTAAGGAGCCTGACATTGGGCTCAATTGGGCTCAATCCCAGGACCCTGGGGGTAATGATCTGAGACAAAGACAGATGCTTAATAGACTGAGCCACACAGGCACCCTATAGTAAGGAAACTCTTATGCAAATAAGAATCCTGAAGATAAGTAAAGACTTAAACTGAACCTTTGAATTAATGTTTATTAAATGCCCACAATGTGTAAAGTGCTACTTTAGTAGTAGGAATATATACACATATTGTAATCTTTCCCCTTTAGATATTATAACATAAGAAGATAAAAGATAAATGCTAGTGGCATTTGGGGATAATGGTAACTAGAGTGATTCAAAGCAATTACTTTTAGAAATTTAGAAAGAGCAATCACATTTGTTTTTGCCTATGGATAGCAAAGGAGAATTAAATAACACAATACTTCATTCTGAACTTTGAGGACTCATTACTGACACCTAGAGAAAAATAGATTACAAAAAAATCCTGGCGCAATTAAATATTAATACTCCATTCATTAGGGAGTTATTGAAATTTTGTGCTTAACAAAGCAATACAAATGAAGGTGTGTTCTAAGATGAGTAATCTAGCTGCAGAAAAGGGAACAAATATTTAAATCAAAGGATGCCAGTTAGGAGGCCATTGCAAGAGACCAGTTATGAGACAAAAGGGGACTGACATTAGGCAGTATGAATGAATACGAAGGGTTGAATGTGACAGCCACTGTAAGAAGTGAATCAAAATCACCTGAATTGGAAAAATTCAGTCGGGTAAAATAATCCCCAAGTGTTGAGTCTGGATCAAAGATAAAAGAAGCTAGTAAAAACCAAATATGAAAAAGAGAGAACAAAAGTAATCGGGAAGGAAGATAACAAAGAACGGAGAAAAAGACAAGCCCAGAACTGGACAGCTTATTCTCAGCAAGAAAGGTTTATCTTACAGTTAGAAGCAAAGAAAATGTGAAAAAGAAGCATGAAAAATATAGAGTAAAGAAACATATTTGAAATGATGAGGGGAAAAATTTTGAACTACTTTCTGTTGGGTGACCTTGAAATTTGCACTAAAGCAGAAAATTAAGTCATTTTCTAAAGGTATAGTACTATACTAGGATTATTCTCCTTAATCTTATCATCTATTCTTCCTCACTCACAAATTGCAACAAATCCTTCAAACTTAATTGCCACTCTGACTTCTTTTCTAATTATAATAAATGCCTTCCTAGTCTACTCAACTGAATAATTTCTCCCTGTGACTCTTGTGGCTCTGTACATTCACTACTCTTTTGCACACTGTCCTTGTATTTTAGTTACTGGTATTTTGGCCTTATTGCACCAATCCTTACTAGATTACAATCTACATCAAGGTTAAACTGTTCTAGTTCAATTGTTATTAGAATACCATGACACAGATTGTGCTTTTCACAGACCAGTCATTTCTTTCTTATTAACGGTCAAACAGTGTACCCAGGTGCCTCCAACATCTCATTCTGAGTCTAACTGCAACTCAGAAAAGCATCATCATACTTCTTTATGGGTATTTTTCTTTACATTTATATGTATATATATCAAAAAGTTTTATAATATCATTAACATTAAACTTTGCAAGTTGTTATCACACATGCCTATCTTTTGTTGATGTTTATTTTTATAATAGGTAGACTACATATAAAAATAAGCATCTAAATATCTATTTGATTTAATATACTCAGAACTATTAATAAAAAATTGCTAAAAAACACAAAAAAGGTCCCTTTTCATTTACTATATAATCTATGCATTTCAAAACATTTAATACTTACTATATATCAGCAAGTGAACTAGGAATAAAGGATGCCATCTTTATTTTAAAGAATTTATATCCCATGAGAAGAGAAAGAAAAAAAATATGATTTAGCATTACAAATTAGTTCTTAATCCAGTTCAAGCTCACAAAGTCATGACCTTCAATAAAGCTTTTATAAATATCTTATCTTGATTTTCTGGAATTGATGTTCACAACTAACAAACGAAAAAAAATCAATATTTGTAATTTTTTCTTTTTAATATTTTAGTTTTTTTAATTTATATAATTATATAATTATATATAAATTATATATAATATATATATTATATATATATTATATATATATATAATATATAATAATAATAATTAAATAATATTTAGTTTTTTTAATAGTATTTTGCTAATTACACCATGTTTTATTATTACTTAGAGAATTATTAACAAATATACTCTAAAATAATTCAACTTTTAATTAAAGTATTAGGTGATGAAGAGACAGGTTTTTTTTTAGGTACTTACTAGTTAAAATGTGGTATTTTAGAATATCTAACACATTTGTGTATAAAATTCTAGAGTGTGGTTTTATTTTAAGAAAACAAAAAAATGTATAAATTTTACGTTTTCTTTAAAATCTATGCCATATTGTTCCAGATTGAAGGCTATGAAATTGAAAAAAATAAAAATCCTTTTTCAAAGTAGAAAATTATTGGAAGAAAGAATCTTTAAAACCTAATGTGCACTAAAGTTCTCAACCTCAGAATTTTATTTCAAAGTCTAAAAAGTATATATTTTTTTTTTTTTTTGAGGGAGAAAGAGACAAGGTGAGTGGGTGAGGAGGGACAGACAGAGAGGGAGAGAGAGAATCTTAGGCAGGCTCCACAGTCAGCACAGAGCCTAATGCAGGGCTCAGTCTCATCACCCTGAGATCATTATCTGAACCTAAATCAAGAGTTGGGGAGCGCCTGGGTGGCTTGGTTGTTAGGCATCTGCCTACGGCTCAGGTCATTATCCCAGGGTCCTGGGATCGAGCCCTGCATTGGGCTCCCTGCTCAGCGGGAAGCCTGCTTCTCCCTCTCCCAGTCCCCCTGCTTGTGTTCCCTCTCTCCCTGTATCTGTCTCTGTCAAATAATAAATAAAATCTTAAAAAAGAGTTGGCTGCTTAACAGACTAAGCCAGGCATTTCAAAATAGAATTTTCTTCTTTTTTTTTTTTAAGATTTTATTTATTTATTTGAGAGGAAGAGAATGAGAGAGAGAGCAAGCACAAGACAAGGAAGTTCAGAAGGAGAAGCAGACTCCCTGCCAAGCAGGGAGCCCGATGTGGGATTCAATCCCAGGACTCCGGGATCATGACCTGAGCCCAAAGCAGTTGCCCAACCAACTGAGCCACTCAGGCACCCCCCAGAATAGAATTTTCTGATGTAATAATTAAAACCCATCCTTGAAAATACAGAAAATAGATGCATTATAGGATGGTAACAGTGTCAATATCAGCATCATTAGCTTTCTACTTACAGTGATAAAAAGGAAACTATAATTATAAAGCACCCTAAATAATTGCTTTTCTATTTTCTAAAAAATAAACAATGGACAATAATATTGACTACAAACCATTTGCTTACTAGAATGAAAGCCTAAGAATTTATGGCCTTCTACATATTTGTATGTGTTATTCTTCAGTAAAGAACAGTCTCGGGGAATAATTTAAAGAATACTATAATGACTACATAAGAAACTGAGAAACTTAGTGGGAAAAAGACAGGTTGTGGGTGACGGCCAAATGACTTTACAAAGGATCCATTACTTAGTAGCTGTGTGTCCTGAACAAGTTACATTTATTCAACCCTTGACTAGTTCATCTAGTCAGCAAATAATTATTGAGCATGTACTCTTATGTTAGGAATTCCTATTAGTCTTCTATGGTTATTGTTAAATGACCACAAACTTAGTGACTTAAAATTATACAAACATATGATTTTAGAATTCTGGAATTCGAAGTGTTACATGGGTCTCACTGGGCTGAAATCAAGGTTTTAGCTGGGCTGTGTTCTTTTCTGGTGGCAATGGAGTAGAATACCTTGCCTTGCCTTTTCCAGCTTCTGGAAGCTCTCTGCATTTCGCATTTCTTATCTCATGGATCTTTCCATTTTCAAACCAGCAATGGAGGGCTGAGTCTTCCTCGTACTGCTTCATTCTGGCACTGACTCTTCTTTCAAGGCCCCATTCCATTTTTAAGAAACCTTACAATTGCACCAGGTCTAACCAGATAATCTGGTATATCCATCCTAAATTCCTTAACACATGTACAAAAGTTCCTTTTGCTATGTATGGTGACATATTCATAAGTTCCAGGAATTAAGTGTGGACATCTTTGAGGGGATGTTATTCTGCCTACCAAACCACTGTAGTATTAGTATTGATATGGTTCTAGGAAAGCTTCTTGATTCCATAAATGTATCCATAATTTATCCATAAATAATAACATGTGAAATTAATTGTGGAAAACTGTTAGCAAAACAAATGATTATTCTCTAAAAGCAATGTAAATTTTTACTGTATATAGCAACGTAAAGTACTGTTATCCATTATTGATCTGATTTTTATCTCGTAGAAAGAATAATCCTAAAACCTACAGCTGTTGTGTGTAGGATACTGAGTTGTTTTGCATCTATTAGGAAATTTATTTCAGTATTCCCTGGTTGCCTACACAAATCCCTGTTCATCAAATTCTCCTATAAACCAGTTTTAGCGTCTCCTGATTCTCTCATTAATTAACTAGTTGAATAAAATCACTGTTTATTTTATATTTATATGAGGGTCACGTTTCAACTTTTTGAAAATTATACCTTAGCAAACTGGAATAGAACTGTGTTAGAAATTATTATTTACAAATACTGATCTTCTGGACATTTATTTATTTTTATTTTTTATTAACATATAATGTATTGTTTCAGGGGTACAGGTCTGTGATCCATCAGTCTTACACAATTCACAGTGCTCCCCATAGCATATACCCTCCCCAATGTCCATCACCCAGCCACCTTATCCCTATCCTCCACCCCACAGCAACCCTCAGTTTGTTTCCTGAGATTAAGAGTCTCTTATGGTTTATCTCCCTCTCTGGTTTCATCTTACTTCATTTTTCCCTCTCTTCCCCATGATCCTGTCTTATTTCTCAAATTGCTAATATCAGTGAGATCATATGATAATTGTCTTTATCTGACTGACTTATTTCACTTAGCATAATACCCTCTAGTTCCACCATGTCATTGCAAATGGCAAGATTTCATTTCTTTTGATGGCTGCATAGCATTCCATTGTATATAAATACCACATCTTCTTTATCCATTCTCTGTTAATGGACATCTAGGTTCTTTCCATAGATTGGCTATTGTGGACATTACTGCAATAAACATCGGGGTGCACGTGCCCCTTCAGATCACTACATTTGTATCTTTGGGGTAAACACCCGGTAGCACAATTGCTGGGTCATAGGGTCACTCTATTTTCAACTCTTTAAGGAACCTCTATACTATTTTCCAGAGAGGCTACACCAGCTTGCATTCCCACCAACAGTGTATAGGGTTCCTGTTTCTCCTCATCCTCGCCAACAACTGTTATTTCGTGACTTGTTAATTTTAGTCATTCTGACTGGTGTGAGGTGGTATTTCGTGGTTTTGATTTGTACTTCCCTGATGCCGAGAGATTTGGAGCACTTTTTCACGTATCTGTTAACCATTTGGATGTTTTCTTTGCAGAAATATCTGTTCACGTCTTCTGCCCATTTCTTGATTGGATTATTTGTTCTTTGGGTGTTGAGTTTGATACGTTTTTATAGATTTTGGATACTAGCACTTTATCTGATATGTCATTTGTGAATATCTTCTCCCATTCTGTCAGTTGTCTTGGTTTTGTTGGCTGTTTCCTTTGCTGTGCAAAAGCTTTTGATCTTGATGAAGTCCCAATTGTTCATTTTTGCCCTTGCTTCCCTTGCCTTTGGCGATGTGTCTAGGAAGAAGTTGCTGCAGCTGAGGTCACAGAGGTTGCTCATTGTGTTCTCTTCAGGATGTTGATGGATTTCACATTGAGGTCTTTCATCCATTTTGAGTCTATTTTTAAGTGTGGTGTAAGGAAATGGTCCAGTTTCATTCTTTTGCATGTGGCTGTCCAATTTTCCCAACACCATTTGTTGAGGAGACTGTCTTTTTTCCATTAGACATTCTTTCCTGCTTTGTCGAAGATTAGTTGACCACAGAGTTGACAACACTCTATTCTGTTCCATTGATCTATGTGTCTGTTTTTGTGCCAGTACCACACTGTCTTGATGAGTACAGTTTGTAATCATCATTTGTAATAGAGCTTAAGTCTGGAATTGTGATGCCACCAGCTTTGCTTTCCTTTTTCAAAATTCCTCTAGCTATTTGGGAGTCTTTCCTGGTTCCATACAAATTATAGGATTATTTATTGCATTTCATTAAAAAAAGTTGATGGTATTTTGATAGGGATTGCATTCCTATCTTCTGGACATTTATATATTTGGTACACTGTAATATCTAAATGAACATCACATTCAATGAGTTTTTTAAATTTTTTTTCTCTTTTGTACAATGGGATAGTAAGAGAAAATAATTGACATGATTTTTTGTGAGGCTGAAATAAGATAATGTATTTAGCACTGTATCTGGCATGTAGTGAGCCTTAAATACATAATTGTTATTTTTATCAGTAATATTAATACTAAAAAATACAGCTAGAAATTAATGTGCTACTGGGATATATGTAAACATAGAAATAGGGCTGAAAAACCATAGCTTTGACATTAATGTAATTAGTCAAACCTTACTGTTACTTTGACTACTATTTCTGAACCATATCTAAGCTTTATTAGCACGAAATGGAAGAAAAGTAATTCAATACAGTAACAAAATTCTATATTGATAAGATACACTTTTAAAAATTCAAGTAATAGAATTATGAATGGTAATTCTTAATATAACATTAATTGTTTAGGTTTACAAGAATAAAAAAGTATTAAAAGCATTGAAACATTTGTTTAGTAAGTAATTAAGTAACTAAAGAAACATACATGTTTTAAAAGTTTTTCTTGTCATTTTTGTTATTTTGGTTTTTACATCAAGGCAATCAATCCCACTCTGCATTTTACAAAAATAACTGATATATTAATCAAATTTCAATTATAATGCTAAACATATTATTAGGAGTTTTACTACACAGAGGATTTTCTATTAAAGAATCTTTTTGTAATCCATTTTATAATTTATATAAAAAAGTCAAACTAAAATATGGCTAAAAACATATATACTGCATTTAACTGCAATTAACTGGATGATTTTTAATTTTCATATTGAAACCTGTTATTAAATACTATGTTACATGGCATATTTCCTTGGATAAATTTACAGTAACTATATTAGCTTTCTAATACTGCAAACAAGTCACCACAAGTATAGGAACTTAAAACAACACTCATTTTTTGGGCAACAAATTCATTGGTTAAAAGTCTGTCATATACATTTGGTTTCTGCTCAGAATATCACAAAGCTGAAATTTAAGTGATAGCTGGTTGTATTCTTTTCTGGAGTTTCTCAAAGGAAAAAAAAATCACTCCTAAGCATTGACACACACTTCTGTAGCAAGAGAGAAATTCTTTGCAGTTGAAGTAACAAAGTCTTTATTTCCCTACTGACTCTCAACTGCAAATAGGCAATAGAGGCTACTGTCCATCATTTTCTCTTGTAATGTCCCCCTTCTTCAAGCCAACGAATGAAGGGCAAATCCTTCCCATGCTTGGTATCTCTGAGTTCATCCTTCTCTAGCCTTTAGACTAGAACTCAAAAGTCTCCCATGATTACATAAAAAACAAACAAACAAAAAAAACCCAACCCTGGTGCCCTATTTAAATAGGGCAATATTTTAAATTCTAAATTCAATAATTTAGAAGAGAGGAAGATGGCAGTGGAGTAGGAGGACCCTAGACTTGTCTGGTGCCAGGAACACAACTAGATAACTATTAAATCATCCTATATACCTCAGAAATAGACCTGAAGACTGACTGTGGTCCTTTTCACAACCAAAGGGAGAAAAGAGGTCACACTGAAGAACATAGGAAGTACAGAGATGTGGTTTAGGGAAGAAATAGACTGTGGGTGCTGGGGAGGGGAGGGAACCATGGTTGCAGAAAAGGTGCATGTGAGAGAGAGAGGGAGGGAGGAGCAAAGGAGGAAATGGACAAGGAGAATGTTTCCCAAAAGCCACTGGCATGGAAAATGAGAGGGGCTGAATTTCGTGAATTCTTGCAAACAGTGGGGCAAGAGTTCAAAGGTCTAGAGTTTAAAAAGCCTAGAGTTTAAAGGTCAGTGGGCTTGGCTGGGATAGATATGAAAGGAACTTCATTGCTCTTGAGAGAAGGTAGGTAATCAACCTGAGGTCAGACAGCATGTGAAATGGCAATACAAAGAGTGCCTGTGGCACACAATGGGAAGATTATTTGTTCTTCTCAGAGTGTATCCCTGAGAGGCAGCATTCATGGAGATAGCTCTTCAGGAACCAAGGATTTGGCCAGCACCATCTCACTACCCCACTCCTGGGCATAATTCTGGGAAGCAGTTCAGTGTCTACACTGGCTGCCTAACTTGTACACACCAATCCCTACCCTGATGTGGTATCAGCATTATCTACAATAGCCGAATTATGGAAACAGGCCAAATGTGCATCATTTGATGAATGGATAAGGAAGATATAGTGTATACACATGCACACACACACATTCACACACACAGTGGAACATTATTCACCCATAAAAAAGATGAAATTATTTCCATTTGCAAGAACATAGGTAGAGCTAGAAAGTATTATGCTAAGCAAAATAAGTCAGTCAGGAAAGACAAATATGATATGATTTTACATACATGTGGAGTTTAAGAAACAAAACAAAGAAGCAAAGGGAAAAAAATGAGAAAAAGACCATTAAGAAACAATCTCTTATTTATAGAAAACAAACTGATGACTACCAGAAGGGAGGTGGGTGGAGGATGGGTAAAACGGGTGATGGGGATCAAGGAGGAGGGCACTTGTGATGAGCACTGGGTGTTCATGAGCACTGGAAGTGTTGAGTCACTATATAGTACACCTGAAAGTAATATTACACTGTATGTTAGCTAACTGGAATTTAAGTAAAAACTTTAAAAAGTCAATGACTTAGAATATTAATTACAAAATGCCTTCTTCTTTATGACTTACCCTTATCACACACAGTCCTAGGGATATATAATGTATATATACAAGAAGTGAGAATCTTGGAGACCATCTTAGAATTCTGCATACCAGTAACATTTGGCTTAAATGGAATAATGAGAATATTGATACTTTTTTCTTTTCTGAACTTATATGGTTTGTATTTGGGGCACTAATGATGAAAATAATATGTTCCAATTAAAAGTAAATTGCTACATATTTCTAAGAGAACATGAGTTACATTTTATTTTAAAGATATTTTTATTCAACATTCATAAGACTGTCCTTTGATATTTGAAAATCAGAATCTGACTTTTTCCTTGAATATTTTCATCCATGGCTTTTAATCTCTTGTATTTAGCTGAAACTAGAAACAGATGTGCTAGAAAACCATATACGCATGTGCACACCCGCACACACACACCAAAGTGTTCTGATTTGAGAATTGTGACCTTTGAAATAGAGACAAGCTTAGTTGAAAATCAATACTCAGGATATTTCTCAACAAAAAACACAATTATTTAAAGGTTCAGTCTATCAGTAAAACATGGGTTAACATTTTACCACATTTGACAGAAAGTTTATTTTTTATAACAACTTTTTATAACAACTATAAAAAAGTATTTTGTGCAAATAACATATTTGCAAATCTTAAAAATGTGAAAGAATGTAATATAATAAACTGAATAAAAAAATACTGAGTACAGGAGGTATACCAGTTTGGGTTAATGCGAAGTACAAGAAAGAAAAATAAAATCTACTAACCACAATGGGAAATAAATCCATTACAGACAAAACAGTGTAAAGAACTAAAAAATGCAATTAATGATTCTTCAGAAGATTACTTATCAGCATATGAATCTAAGAAATTTCTTAAGAGTTAAAAGTAGTGAATTTGTAATATTAGTCAATTTTTCATAGACTATGCAGAAAGTTGTAATTTGTCTCAAGCATGAATTAACCAGATAATTAGATCAATTTTCCACTTCACTCTTGATATCTTAAAGTGTGAACTTTATCATCAACATAATAATACCTGAAAGAACTTCTTTAAATAATACCTGAAAGAAAGTCTTCTAGGAACTATTGCCAAATTTTAATTACAGTTACTTGGTCAGGTGGTCCATAGCTAAGAGAGCAGAATGAGGGAAAATCCTGTCATTGAGAGTTTCCCTGACAGATATGGATGGAAAGGATGATGGAAAGGTTGATGGAAAGGTTCCAGTTGATGGAAAGGTTCTTCGGTAGAACATGTGTTCGACTGTATGTTCATATTAATCAACTGTAAATAATGGTAATTTTAACATTACTTAACATAAGTGTTTTTAGAGTCATAATCTAATTTGACTTTTATATTAGTCATGAAGAGTAGTAATTTTATTCTCATGTAACACATATTTTACCAGCCACTGTGCTACCAACTATTATAGAAATACAGATTCAACGAATTTCTCCTCTTCCAAATTTTTAAGGTAATCTCTGGGACTCCTGTATACAGAAAAACAAACTCCCGTATACAAAACACAACACAAAACAACAAAAAACTGCTCAGTGCAGGAAATTCATGTACCATCCCCTATATGGAAATATCCATCCAATCAGATACTGCCCAAGTATGACCATACACATGCAGAATCACTGCCCCTTCTACCAAAACTTCACAAAGTATCACTAATTTCCCCCAAACACCAAGGCTTTACTGTCATGTGAAGCTTTTTTGCCTATTTTCATGAGCAAGTTCTCATGTGGATTAATTAGTCCTCATGCAAATGTACTTTCTGCAGGCCTCCCCTGTCCATTTGTCATGTAGGCAAATATACCAAGGAATTTGTAAATTCCAGGACTGAATGCACTTTAGATCCATGTCAGGGCATGACTTCCTCTACTTAAACTAAACTTCCTAAGGGCGACTGGGTGGCTCACTTAAGCATCTGACTCTTGATGTCACTCATCTCAGGTCTTAATCTCAGGGTCCTGAGTTTGGGCCCTGCATGGGCTACAGTCTGGGTGTAGAGGCTACTTAAACAAACAAACAAAGTTTCCCAAACTCAACTGAAATTACAGATGAGGAAACTGAGGTCAAGAAGGAGGTAAATACTTTGATCAATGTCACACAGAAAGAAGGAAGCAGCCACGGGACACATATTCTGTTACCAAAATCTAAGCCTTTTCCCTTAGAGGAACTTCCCCCAAAATAGTTCTTGACAATTCTTAAGGTACTAATTATATGGAACCGCATAATATATGTATTTCTCTCTCTCTCTCTCTCTCTCTCACACACACACACACACAATGTCTGTCTTCCTTCTTAATAATACCTTTCCTTAATGAACTTTAATCAAGTGGAACAAAATCAAACAGATCTGAAACACGTCTTCCCTCACTGTCTCACAATGATTCCCCATCTCCCAATTTTCCTTCAAATGTCCTCATTTTGGGGTGCCTGGGTGGCTCAGTGGGTTAAAACCTCTGCCTTCGGCTCAGGTCATGATCCTGGGGTCCTGGGATCCAGCCTCACATGGGGCTCTCTGCTCAGGAGGGAGCCTGCTTCCCTTCTTCTCTCTCTTCCTGTCTCTCTGCCTACTTGTGATCTCTGTCAAATAAATAAATAAAAATCTTTATTTATTAAAAAAAAATTTTTTTAAGATTTTATTTATTTATTTGACAGAGAGAGATCACAAATAGGCAGAGAGGCAGGAGGAAGCAGGCTCCCCACCGAGCAGAGAACCCAATGCGGGGCTCGATCCCAGTACTCTGGGATCATGACCTGAGCCGAAGGCAGAGGCTTTAACCCACTGAGCCACCCAGGCGCCCCTAAAAATCTTTAAAAAAAAAAAAAGTCCTAATTTTTTCCTTGAAAGATTATAACTTATCTTCCGCATGTGTTCCTACTAAATGGTTTAAAGAGGTTTTTTTTTTAAGATTTTATTTATTTATTTGACAGAGAGAGACACAGCAAGAGAGGGAACACAAGCACATGGAGTGGGACAGGGAGAAGCAGGCCACTCTCTCTCTAGGTTAGTGGTGATTCATCCATATATTCTATGATAGCTGGTGAGAGTGATTTTGAGGTGCTACAAATCTATAATACAGATTTACATATTAAATTATATATGCTATATATATTCATTAACACATTTTGTTTCATATTTTTCAGCTGTTTGAGTTAATCTTAATGGACAGAAAATATTATGGAATTTGTTAAAGATATTAAAGCAGATTTTTTGCAAGTAAAAAATAATTCTAAAATATTTTAGAGTTCTTTTCAGTAAAGAGATATAAATAAATGAAAAGGTCTTTCCAGTTAACTCTTTGTAAATGAAGTACAGAATTAATAAGAACTTCCTTTGGTATTCTGGATTTCAAGGATTCCATTACGCAAAGTATCTTAGTTTTATTTGTTTTCGGTATTGTTTTTTTGGGTTTTATTTTCTTTTGTTTTGTTTTAAGAGATAGAAAGTGTGACGGGGGAGGGGAGGGGCAGGAAGAGAGGGAGAGAGAGAATCTTAAGCAGGTTCCATGACCACTTTGGAGCCGAGGCAGGGCTCAATCTCATGACCCTGAGGTCATGATGTGAGAAGAAATCAGGAGTGAGAACTTAAAGAACTGAACGTCCCAGGTGCCCCATTTTATTTATTTTTTAAATTATTTTTTCTCAAGTTTTTATTTAAATTCCAGTTAGTTAACATTCACTGTAATATTAGTTTCAGGTAAAGTTTCTTGTTTTAATCCTTAATTTCCTTTCTTAAATCAAATGCATTTTTCAAGTGAAAGAAATATACTTGGACAGTTTTCACCAGTAGAGGCTAAAATATATTATATACAGTAATAGAAATTTAAATGTTTTTTACCCAGTATCTATGTCTTTGCTCTTGACTATTTTTGATAAAATTTTTAGCATAAAGAGTTGAAAAGTTTATTCAGGGGGTTTGTGAAGAAAAGTGTTAACTCAGCAGATCTGTGTTGTTGTTCAAACCCTGCACATTGCCTAAAAGAAGGCATATCATCAGGACTGGCACTTGGCCAGCCCCTGAGAGATTAATTCAGAGCCCTTAAAATATTCTGCCTGACAAGAGTTTTTTTGTATGCCTGAGGTCTTGGGCTGCATAATACCAGTTTGGTCCGATATTTAAGCTAACAATGTCATTTACAGCAAATGCTTGTTTTGTGCTCCTGGCTGGGGTGGGGGAGAGGTGTGGAGTCTGAGTAGCTGAAGTCAGTCACACAGGTGCTGCATAGTTAAGCATCAGACCTGCAATAAAAACTATGGACATCAAGGTTTAGGTGAGCTTCTCTGGCTGACAACACTTCAACTTTTACACTTGAGGAAATCAAAGTGCATAAAGGTTAAATAATATCCCTCTGGTCACATAGTAAGCAAGAAAACCTGGAATTGACATGGATTGGTTCAGCTCCAGATAGAGTCCATTAACAACACAGATGATAGCATTTACAATACTCAGTGGCACAATTATGCATGTGTATTGATATTTATTTATATATTATGAAAAACAGTATAATTCCACATCCCCTGCATTCTAGCAAACAAGAAATGCAAGTGAGGCACAAACAAATCTGATTTTATTTGGTATATAAAAATTATTTTTTTAAAAACTGCTGTGACTTTTTTCTTTGTTTTTATTCTCTATTACTATTAAATGTGCATTTTTGCTTTAGACGGACAAAAAGGGAAGAAGAAAGAAGATCTGTGTAATTCAATTTACAGAACCATGTAAGACTTAACTCATCTTTTTCTTTTAAATCTTTCATCCTTATGAATGAAGTTACCCTCCAATCCCCACAAAAACTACTGATTTTCCAAACTGCCAAAAAGTTCAAGTATAGGAGGAAGTGAGTTGGGAAATGAATTACCTTAATACTATCCTTTAATATCTAAGTTTTAGAGATTTACAAAAAGATTTGCATGTAATTTTTCATTTCTGAAAGCCTATAACTTCCCCAGGTGCTATATATTAATATTTTATAACATCTAGTAATTATATATTGCTTTTAAAAATAGCTATGGGACATGAATGGAAGGAGGTATGGATAATCTTTCTGAAAAATTATATATGAGCAGATGGATACCACATGAAGTAGATTAATATGTTAATTGTCTAAATGGAAAAGCCTGTCATGCAATTTTGGGCTATTAATGAGATCAAGAATCCCAACTCCTAAACAAAGAAGTGATTGTATGCCATTGGTAAGTAGATTTTTGCCCTTGCCACTCTGTCATTTTGTAGAATAATTGCTCCCATAGGAAAAAATAAAACTGTTAAGTCAGAAAACAGTAGAGCTGTTACCTCTGCATTGCTTATAATGACCACGTTCATTGCAAGAATATTAGCAGACCGGCTAGGCCTTCATTAAACAAAGGCAAACTAAGCCCTTGAAAATATTATTTGAGTACCTCAGTTTCATTATTAAAAAGAGATAGTCTGAACAATGGTAAACTTTTAACTCTGCATGTGTAAAACAATTTTCTCTGCTAAAACTGAAAATAAGCATTACCAGTTTTTTCTTTACTTTTGGATTTTAAAAATATAGATTTTTTAATAGTAAAGAATTTTACTACTTGATAAGATTATTTTCTTGATATTTTCTTGATAAGAAAACTTTAGTCGATTAGCTTTCTATTTAGTCAACAGTCATAGACAACATAATATTTATAACTTTTATAAGCACTTAACGTAAGTAGAGAGGATGATGGTCTGCATTCCCCTATCACAAGTACCAGTGTCTTAAATCAATTTACAATCAGTATTGTACAGCTAGAGTAATATGTGCCTTGCCTACCTCCAGGGTTCCTGTGAATTAGATAACTAATGAAGATCTAGATAGCACATATGAAATTAGGATTTAATAAATATTTTGTTCAGTGACTAGTAATAGATTCCACTTACTGATAGTCTATGTCAGGAATTTTCAGAGATACTTGTGGTCAGCAAACAATGCCCCCCCTCCTCCAAAGATATCTATATCTTACCTAATACCTAGAACTTGGGAACACACTATGCTACAAGACAAAATAAATTTAAGGTTGTAGATGCAATTAAAGTTGGTAGTCAGCTGACCTTGAGATGGGAGATTAATCCTGGATTATCCAGATGGATCCTCTGTAATCCCATGAATTCTCAAATGTGAAGAAGGAGCAAAGAAAAAAACCAGGGTGGTGTAACATGACTAGGACTCAATCTGGCTTTGCTGGCTTTGAAGATGAAAGGAGAGGGCCATGAGCCAAAAAATGTAGGTGATCTCTAGAGGCTAGAAAATGCCAGGAATGGATTTTTTTCCCTAAAGCCTCCAGGAAAGAGAACAACTCTGCTGATACCTTGATGTTAGCCAAGAGAGACCCATGTTGAAATTCTCACCTATAATAAATTTATATTGTTTTAACCACTAACTTTGTGCTAATTCATTATAGAAGCAATAAAAACTAACACAATAATATAAATATATTACTATTTAAGTCTCCAAAGTATTTTTCTTTTATCCATAAGTTATATTTAGTCTCAGATATTATGTTATTTCTAAAACTAACATAAGTCTAACCTATATTTTGCCAAACTCAAAGTCAATTCTCTGTCTACCATACCACAGTACTTCCTTGTTGAGTAAATATTAGATGAAAGAGTTTTGATAATACACGGCTTGACAGTAGTAATATTTTTAGAGAAACAACCTCATTATATAACATGAAAGTATAAATCCTGAAATCTCAGATGTGCATCATAAAATGAAAGAAAAATTATCTGTTAAATAGTTAACATTTCTCATAATAGCATCAAGAAATCTCCACCAAATAGTCCTCAAACAAGTAGGATATTTTAGAAAAATAAAACTCCTCAAATTTTTAATCAAGTAGTCCTGGGAGATAAGACATTCCTCTTTTTTTTTTTTTTTTTAATTTGACAGAGAGAGAAAGAGAGAGAGAGAGAGAGCACAAGCAGGCAGAGAGAGAGAGAGGAGAAAGCAGGCTCCCCGCGGAGCAGAGAGCCTGATGCGGGGCTCGATCCCAGGACCCTGAGATCATGACCTGAGCTGAAGGCAGAGGCCCAACCCACTGAGCCACTCAGGCACCCTGACATGCCTCTTCTTTTTTTTTTTTTCTCATTTTGTGAAAATGGATAGGTAACATCTTGCAGAGTTTCATTTTTGTTGTCTTCTCAATGAAAATACTGTCAATTAAAGCATAATTGGGACAATTACGTAAGATTATGTATAAAGAGTTCTCTTAAAAGGCATAGATAAAGATGTCAATGACTAGAGGATATTATCATTGTCTTCAAAATTTACTCAAACCCATCCTACAGTATTTAAGTGACATATGATAGGGGTGCCTGGGTGGCTCAGTGGGTTAAGCCTCTGCCTTCAGGTCTCAGGATGGAGCCCTGCATCGGCTCTCTGCTCAGCAGGGAGCCTGCTCCCCCCACCCCGCCTGCCTCTCTGCCTTCTTGTGATATCTCTCTCTGTGTCAAATAGATAAAAGTCTTTAAAAAAAAGAAAGGAGTTATAATAAAGCATAATTTTAAAAAACTACCCTCTTTCTATTAAATAGGGAGCACTGACTAAATGCAAAATGCCACTGAAATGATTGCAAAGACTAATCAAAAAAGGTGTTAGCCATAAAGGTTAAAAAGAAAGAAAAGAAATATAGGATAAAGAATTAAAAAGGAAAAACTGATATGAGTGGGAACTGACAGCCTAGTAAAGAAAGTTATAAATCTATGGTCCTGCAGAACAGAATTACCACTAAGAAGAGAGTGAAATTAGCCTGCCCAATACCCGGGAGGAGACTGGACAAGTCTCGCCAGAAAAATAATATTATATATCGTGCTGAACTATTCATTAAATGAGACAGTATATGAAAGCGTTTCTAAACACGTAACGATTAAGAATGAGAAGGAAAATAGTAGTGAATTCAAGGAGAGAGAATATTTGTATTATTATTTTAAGGTGAAATAGACAACAATAATTAGATAAAAAAAGTCTTATGTAGCATTGAGGGTACATTTGGAGTTCAGATCAGGTATTTATTGCAATGATATAACTGCACATGTTAACAGAATGGGCTATCACTGACAACTGGTGGCTAAATTGAATCACAGATAGAATTTAGTAAGAGAGCAGGTCAAAAGTAAAAGAAATAAGGAGAAACTGATGAACCATGGAGCAGTAGATAGAGAAAAGCTAAAGAAAGGAGATAGGTAACAGTTTGAGAGAAAATGGTGCAATCAAGGATTTGAAATTCTAGATATAAAAATATCTCAAAAGGTTACACTGGATACCTACAGTTCTTCTCTGTATGTTCTTGCATGAGAAGGGAGGAAAACATTCATTAAACATTGCAAGTTTATGATATAAGGGAAATTACTATATCATATTTTTATTTATATAGTTGTAGTTTGGGCAAAATAATTTGTTTAATATTATATCCTTGAAAACACTACAGATAGTATTCCTTTTTCTTTTTGGGGGGAGGGGGTAGAGAGAGAAAGAGAAAGAAAAAGCAAGCACAAGCTGGGGTGTACAGTGGTGGTGGTGGTGGTGACGGTATGGGAAAGAGCCAGAGGGAGGAACAGAACCCTAAGCTAAGTGTGGAGCCTGATGCGGGCCTTGATCTCACAAACCTGAGATCATGAACTGAGCCAAAATCAAGAGTCGGGCATTCAACTAACTGAGCCAACCAGGAGCCCCAAGATGGTATTCTATTTTATTCAAAGATGCCTTACCATCAAGCTGTTTTGTAACATATTTAAGTGTTTATAATTCACATATTTATTGAGAAACTTTTATGCATCACAAATTCTGCTAAATTCTAGTACATAGTAATGAACAAAACAGATATTCTTGTACTCACAGTGCTTCTAACACCTTACAAATTTAGGAAAAATTTCATGTATTTCTCTGGTTTATATGATATCATATTAAACAATATTTATAGTTTATCATTTGAAAGTAGACTCAATCCATTTCCTGGCTTGTAATTTTGTATATCTATTATGGCATTAATAAAATTCATAGAGATAATGTTTCATATTAAGTCTCTAACACTAAATATATTAAGCACTCATCATTAACAAGCTAAATAACTGCAGCATTCATTTTAGACAAAAAGAAGTATTAATTTATAAAAATAAATAGACAATTTGCTTTAGAATGTATCAGTACTGATTTAAGGAATGAAACCATCATGTTCTATGAAACTCTGTTCAGGTAATATTTCATTTTTGCTTTGTTAAACATATACTTCATTTTTCCATAGTCTTAAATGGTGTCAGCAAAAGGAAGATGTTTATTAAAAATCTTTATAATGAGGTAATTTCCAAAAGATACATGAAGACAAACAAACATGGAACAGAATTTGGTGTCTTTATGAACAATGAATTGATGTGGTATAAACTGTATTTTGGTGCCCAAAGAAATAAAAGCAGCTGCTTTATTCTTTTGCTTGTTTATTAGGGGTAAATTAATAATTTCTAACAAATATGAGTAATCACAAAATAACTATTAATGGAATATCTTTTAACACCGCAACATACCAAAACTCATTAATATTTTTTACAAATTGTAACACTTCACAGAAAGTTAAAAAAGGGCATGAAGTTTAACATTGGTCTTTACACTGTAAATATGACTATCGTTTAATTATTATAAAAATTTCTCCTAGCCTTGCATTTTGGAGTAAATTTATCAATATCCCTTCCAACTTTAAAATTAACTTTATGTCTTATTTCTTTAAAAAACATGCATTTGTCTTATTTTAACTTTCATTTTATTTTGAAAGTAAAGAAAGCATATGATAATTTTTAATGGAATTCATAACATTAAAATATGCCTTACCAGGTGTTTTCCTTTTGATTTTTAATTCTGTTTAATATAAGGAATTTCAGAATGACGTTTGTTAAAGGAGGTAGATAATAGACCAAACTAATGAGTGAGAAGCAACTACAGAATGTGTCAGTCATTAGTAATGTCAAACAGCAGGTCTTCAGCAAAAACCAATGAAGACTATACCACATGTGATACATATTGTGATTCTGAATTCTTCACAGCAATCCCCACTCGCCAAACATGGTGATCATTAGCATTAATATTGGTTTTCAATCTTGGAATAATAAAGTAAAAATAAAGTCCTGTGATGAGTTGCATAAAATGGGTAAATATTATTTATAAAGACAGACATATACTTAACTGCCCTCTTGTGGTCACAGAAGATTATTTGATGAATTTACTTTAATGGCCACACCACTGAAAATAGCGAAGTAACCCAGAGGAAATCTAGATAGTTAAAATAATCTTTGTAAGAACAGGGCTTGGCTCAAATAAGCCTAGAGGAAAATATCAATTGCTCTTTCACATTTTATAATCTGAGTATATAATTCAAAAATAAGTTATTGGGCATAAATTATGATTGATATCTACTAGAAAAACGTGTTTTAATCCCAACTTTGTGTTCAGTAAAGAGGGAGCTATTTGACTTTAAAATATTTTACACATCTTTCAGCTAAATTAAAAATACAAACATTAAAGCTAACACTTAGGACATCATTAAGATTTGTGATACTCTCCAGGGCATCATGCATCAACAAAAGCATCTGTAAATAAGCTATTTCCTTCTTGGACTGAGTCTTGGTGAATGTCTTTTAAAATAATTTCAGAAGGCCACTAAGAGTTGTGTGGCATAGAAATTACAGAGGTGAAGTAGGGGATAGAATGGATGTGAAAATAATGAGAAATGTTGTGTCTTCCTTCTGTTTCTGAATGAATCTATGAAAGATGAGTTATAACGTATTCATTGTATTTTATCTTGTGAAAATCCATTGCCATGGATTTCTAAAGTAGACTTTCTGCTATTTTTATATTAATGTGATAAAACTATAAATGAGAACAAATACCCAGTGAGGACAGATTAACACTAACTCAATTAACATGTTATGATAAAATGAACAACTAACCAATTCCTTATTACATGTTAAGTCACCTGCCAAATGATTTAAGGTAAGCCTCATTTCACTTTTCTTAAGGCTTTTTTAAACAACCAGATACAAATTTAAACATCCAGAGATAAACTAAATTAACAACATTTTCAGTCATTAAATAAGCTATAGTATTAAAGAGTCATAAAAAGAATATCAATATGTTTTTTAAATATTTAATTATTTAAGAGAGAGAGAGAGAGCATGTGCACACACTAGTGAGCAAGGGGAGGGGCAGAGGGGAAAAATTCTCAAGTAGATTCCCCACTAAGCATGGAGCCAGATGCGGGGCTCAATCCCAGGACCCTGAGATCATGACCTAGGCGAAATCAAGAGTCAGATGCTTAACTGACTGAGCCCATCTAGGGGCCCCAAGACTCATGTTGATAAGGTAGCTAGAAATTTAGTAACAAGTCAGGAAATGACAGGTGCTGGCGAGGATGTGGAGAAAGGGGAACCCTCCTACACTGTTGGTGGGAATGCAAGCTGGTGCAGCCACTCTGCAAAACAGCATGGAGCTTCCTCAAAAAGTTTAAAATAGAGCTACCCTATGACCCAGCAATTGCACTACTGGGTATTTACCCTAAAGATACAAATGTAGTGATCCAAAGGGGCACGTGCACCTGAATGTTTATAGCAGCAATGTCCACAATAGCCAAACTATGGAAAGAACCTAGATGTCCATCAACAGATGAATGGATAAAGAAGATGTGGTATGTATACACACACACACACACACACACACACACACACACACACACAATGGAATACTATGCAGCCATCAACAGAAATGAAATCTTGCCATTTGTGACGACGTGGATGGAACTAGAGGGTATTATGCTTAGCGAAATAAGTCAATCAGGGAAAGACAACTATCATATGATCTCCCTGATATGAGGAAGTGGAGATGCAACGTGGGGGGCTGAGAGGGTAGGAAAAAAATAAATGAAACAAGATGGGATCGGGAGGGAGAGAAACTGTAAGAAACTCTTAATCTCACAAAACAAACTGAGGGTTGTTAGGGGGAGGGGGTAGGGAGTGGGTGGTGGGGTTATGGACACTGGGGAGGGTATGTGCTATGGTGAGTGCTGTGAAGTGTGTAAACCTGGCAATTCACAGACCTGTACCCCTGGGGCTAATAAGACATTATATGTTTATTTTTTAAAAAGTAGCTAGAAATTTAGAATAGTATTAATATTATTGTTCAAGGTAAAGGTATTAAATAATTTAAAATCATATGAGAAAAGCATTTCTGATAATCAGGTGAATTCACGACATATAATTTCTAATAAATCATACATTTAGAGTTTAAAATCCCTATAAAGTGCTTTTAGGGGCCCATGAAGATAACGTTCATGCAGATCAAGCACATCTTCTTTATAATGGGCACTGAGATAGCAATAACATGGAGAACAATTCCTATAAAACAAAATTTAAGTGTTAATTAAAACATTATTAAAGGTAACTGTGTACCTAGCCCATCAGGTTTCATCCTTGTCTAGACTGGGCAATTTAAAGCCACTTGGTCAAGATATGAAGTCCAGCCTGATAACTGATTGGGCAAGTCCTATGTCTGGGTGGCAATTTCAATACAGTAACTACAATTGCAGAAATCTCTGCTTATTCATTATCCATTTCCCCAGCCCAATCCAGGCTGTTTAGAGCTTTGAATTTAGAGAATATGTGTGGATTCAGAAATACACCTTGGTTTTCTGGCTTCTTGACAGAGGGTAGATCATTACTTTGTGCTTTTGTGCTCTTGTGCATTTTGTGTTGCTCCTCCTCTACACAAAACATTGCCAGTCCATTTGAGAATTACCAACTGTATTGTATTTCAAATCTCCTTAAGCAAGAAGTGTGGTATTACAGGTTTTTACTCTAACAGTGAATGTGCTTCAGCCAGCAGAAAACCTTCAGCTATCAACTCTCTACAGAACCAGCTGAAGAGAGAGCCCCAGAGCAGCCAGATCCAACCATTGGTCAATCCAAGTATATAAAGGCCCAAACTCCTCACCCCAGCTTGGGCCATCCTAGCTTCAGGGTAGCTGAAACCTTTGTTAAATGAAACTGCACCGCAAGTCAACTTGGCCCTCTACCTACTCCTGCCTTCTTCCCTCCCATTCCAGAGATGGTGATGCCCAAATCACTCATTAGTACATATCTTATGTATTATTCACTATCTTGGGGAGTAGAACCCATGAAAATATTAAGTTAAGGAGTAATTAATCAAAGGGCAACAGCTAACTTTGGACAGCATTCAGTTTGATTTTATTTAGAAATAATTTTATCTAGAAATGTTCAGCTGCCTAGAAATAGGAATGTAGAAATCAGACAGTGGTGTTTACACAAGGTGGGAGCCCAGAAAGACAATCTGGATTAGAGGAAAGGAGAGCAGCGTACCCCAGCAGACCTGGGCTGGAATCACTTTGCCACCTAATAGCTAGGGGACACCAAGGGTCTATAAAATTGCTCAGGGCAGACATCGAAAACTGACAACCTTGGTTTTGTTTCATCCACAAGTCAGTCAAAAACATGATCCAATTGCCAATATTAATATAGGACTATCTCAGATAAAACGCCATATATCCAGATTCTCTTTTGCCTAGTCCCATGAATACATACATAACAATCACTGTAGCTAAGCAGCAGCTGTCCCCTCCCCCTAAAGGAAAGTATCCTCTCACACTGATACCATGTCTTGTTTCACAGCTGTTTCCACCATTTATTTCACTTGACCAATTCTTCTGCATTTTGAGTTACATGAGGATCACGTTATTTACTTTTTAGACAAAGATATTGGGAATAAAACACCCAGCACAGTTCCAGGTGTGTAGTGGATACTTGTTAAGGCCCAAATTGTGCCCCTCTCACCCCAATTTACATGTTGAAGCCTTAACCCTGGTGTAATAGCTTTTGGAGATGGGTCCTTTGGGAGATAATTAGGCTTAGATGAGGTCATGAGGTAATGACCTCCTAAGAAGAGATACCAGAGAGACAAGGTTAGGTTTAAAAGTTAGGTAGGAAACAGGTGAGTCCAAAAGTAAGGCAATGTCCTGGAATTTATGAGAGATTAATGAATGAAACTCATATTTGGAAGAGGAAAATTTTTTTCAATGATTTCTATGTATTAAATGTTAATTTTATTTCATGTTTACTTAATGCGTCCATTACAAATTCAAGTTTAAATAAGAAGAAGAAATGTTTTTATAGAGAGCATTTCAGAATCTCTGATTATTTTGATGATCATGATTCGTTCTCAGGCCAGAAAAAGGAACAAACTGCTACCATATGGTAGCAACTACTCTAAATTGCTGGCAATTTTTTTTCCTGAAATAATCATTAGTCAATAGAAGATGTTCTTTGCCAATTCAAGCTTATCTCAGTGTCGGGGGAAAAACAGAAGTTACAACGTTCTTAGATGCATCCTTTGTCTGATATTTAACAGCAAATAAACTCTATATTACCATTGTTTTAAATAACACAATTGGAATTATGCTTGATAAGAAAAGAAATGTTTACAGAAATAAAGACTAAATAAATAAATAATTTTTATTAAAACAAATTTTTAAAAAATACATATTTTAAATTAAAATCCACTCTTTCATACTTTCTCATACTCCATGACACAATAATCACATATTGAGAATATGGTAAAACTTTTAAAGTATTCACACTTGAAAATATGAGAAATGCTGCCAAGTCATATCACATTAATACACGGCCACCTCTGTAGAAGTCCTTGCTGAGAAACATATTCAGAGTTTGTTACAGTATCTTTCCAAGAAAGAAAATAATGTCAAATTGATAATGCTACACAATGTTTAGCTTTATACCTATTCTTCTCTTCTTCATTGCTAATAGAATCCCAATTTGTCTGATTTTATACTGAGTGTCCAGTCCACACCCTGGGTCAAGAATCATGGTCAGTCTAGTCCACGTATAACGATTCTATGACCTGATTTTCTAGCTGCAGTTCTAAGTGCGGTTATCATATGATTCTATTATTACCAATAAAAACCTAAGTGTACTTAGTTGTAGTCAGTGATTTAAGGTACCTTGAAAAGCTTCCACCATCTCAATAAGAGGATGGATGTAGCTGGTACAGTCCTTTTGCCTTTCCTCATCCTCTTGCTTTGATCTGGGTTATGATCTTTGTTGCTGAGGCAGTCTGCTACCTAGTAAAACCAAATCATTCCACTTTTATTTTTAAATAACAGCCAATTCTTCTTTTTTTAAAATATTTTATTTATCTATTTGACAGAGATCACAAGCAGGCAGAGAGGCAGGCAGAGAGAGAAAGGAGAAAGCAGACTCCCCGCGGAGCAGAGAGCCCGATGTGGGGCTCGATCCCAGGACCCTGAGATCATGACCTGAGCCGAAGGCAGAGGTTTTAACCCACTGAGCCACCCAGGTGCCCCTAAATAACAGCCAATTCTTATAAACAACTTAGTATACATTGAACAGCATGCTATGTGCTTTATTTGCATTTTACCTTATGGAATCTCAATAGCCCAAACAGTAGATATAAATATTGCTTATCCTTGTATATAAGGACAGTGAAGCTCAGTAAGAAAAACATTGGCTTGCCTATGGTCACAAAGCTACTCAGTGGAAAAGCTGGGATGTGAACCCAAAATCATTTGATACTAATAAGATGATCTTATGCATCATAATGTCATGCTTCCTTTATTTACAGCGAAAATGCCCCCTGCTCAAGAAACACATAAAGTCTCTGAATCATAAATAAATTAGTAGACTGTATTTCTGCTGGCAGCTTACATTCACCATAATTTTGTATGAGTGACTAGCATCCTCATTATAAGCTACTAGTAGATCTAAACAGTTTTCCTCTAGTTTGAGAAATTTCTGATGATCATCAGTTGCAGCCAATGCCCAAAATACATCCCAGAAACCAGGCCTTTTCTTGGGGACCAGTTTGGATTCCATTTTAAGTGTGGCTCTAGAAGAATGCAAGACCCCACATGACCTTAGGTACACGCCCCAGGGGCTACCTTATTGAAATGCTCTTTTAATATGAGTTGAGAATTTTTCCTCAGTTAAGCCAGCAAAGACAGGGAATGTTTATCAGGAGGCATGAAAACGCACAGAAGTGGCCACAGCTACTACTAATCCTATACCTTGTTTCCATCTGCCCTTCCAGATCCACCCCCACATTTCATAGCCATTCTCTGCCTTGATGGATGTACCTATATAGGCTACAGCACAAAGCTCCTTTTCCCACCGGAATCCTGTTATGTTTAACCAATGGGGATAGTCAACAGAGATGAGAAGGAAGGAAGACGCAAGGTTTTATGTCCCTGGCTCCTTTAACTTGCATAGTCTCTGATTAGATACATATAGAACACTAAAATTCCTATCAAGTTCACTTTCTGTACAAGCTTTCCTTCTTCCTAGTGAAAGTAATTTCTTCTCTTACTTGTCTATTCAGACCTAATAAAGGTAACAGCTCTACTATGGCCAAAAACCTTGTGATTCCCTTCATTTCACCCATACCTCTGAAAATAGTCTCTGTTAAACCCTTCTTGACTTAATCAAAATTGTGTGGCTGCCCCCCCTCCACCGCAGGGTCTCTAATTGACATGGCTACCGACATTATATTCATAGTTCGAAAAGCAGAAAAAAAAATAATCAAAAGATGCTGAAATGTTGAAGAATGAGTACCAAGAATAAATGTTAATGTGTAAATGCGTCTGTCACTTTTTCTTTTTTTTTAAATGTAATTGCAGCCATCAGAAGGGTTGTAATAATTTACACATTTTTAATTACCTCAGTATTAGTAAAATATTAGAAGAAAAAGTCAGTAAAGATACTACAGAAAAATACAGTAGCATTTCTTTGTTGCATTTCATTTTGTATGCATTATTTAAAGACAAATTTCAATAAAATATTTTAAATTAAATGATATTGTTGAAATTGAGGTACAATGTCTTCAGAAAATGTCTACATTTTCAGAAAATGTCTACATTTCAGAATATGTCCACAAAATTGTGCTATTTACAACAGAGTAGATGCCTCTGACCCTACCTTCAACTATAATATTTACTAAAATAGGTATTTATTTAAAGTTAAAGACTTAAAAACATTCTTTTGGGAGGCTATTGAGTATTAGTGATGACAAAATGCATTCATCAGTATAATATCCTTAAACAAGTTGCAAAAATAAAGGTAAATAAGACTAACTGTTCTACTAATAATATGACTGGTAGCATACTATAATCATCTTTAGTATGATATATTTAGAATCTCAAAATTTTCTAACTCTCCATTCTCTAAAACTTCCTGATAAATATAAAATTTTTGCTATATGCCTCAATTATTGTGCTTGTCAGATAATGATTAATAAGCAATTATGGGTGATGAATGAATACCAAACTAAAATCGGTATTATTTACTGAGAATTGTTTCAATTTAAATTTCAATTTGCTATTCTAATTCAAACTCCAGGAATAATACAATAATAAATAATAGTTTAGTAAAGTGGAATATATTTCATTAGCAGACTGGAAGTATTAAATGTAAATGACATTCAAATGCCTCCAATAAACTCTAGAAGTCCTTGGTATAAAACAAGAATTTCACAATTAAGGAAATAAGAAATTTTATTTATGTAACCTCATGTTTTAAAAAATGCATCTTTTACACATATGATTTTCTAATTAAAACTGTATCCTCGGGGTGCCTGGGTGGCTCAGTGTGTTAAGCCTCTGCCTTTGGCTCAGGTCATGATCTCAGGGTCCTGGGATCAAGCCAGGATCAGGCTCTCTGCTTAGCAGGGAGCCTGCTTCCCCCACTCCCTCTGCCTGCCTCTCTGCCTACTTGTGGTCTCTATCTCTCTGTCAAATAAATAAATAAAATATTTAAAAAAAAACCTGTATCCTAGAGTGCTATGTTATCTACATATTTTCCCTACCACAGTTCATTATGTTATATTCACATTTATACCTCTAGCTCATAGCCTAAAACAACCTACAGTAGGTATTATACAAATTTCTCTCATGATGACAGGTTTGCTTTCCTTACCCTGAATACAGTCTTTTGTTTTGACTTATAATTAGTTCATCGAAATTCTTCAATATATATACATTTATATATGCAAATATATACACTCATATAGATTTATCTTTCCACTTGCTAAACATACCTTTTTGAATTATATATCTTCAGTTTATAATATCTGACTTCTACAATTTATATCTGCATTGTTCTTATTCTTCTATATATGTATTTAGTAAATATTTTATTTATCATGTATGAGCCAAAAAAGTTGTGTGAAAGTATAAACTCTCATCTGCTTTTTACTTTTCTTAAGAAGTGAAGCTGCCTTTCAGCTGGAACAGCCATCTCCCAATAATTGGCCAAAATGATTATCACAAAGGAAATAGGGGAAGCACCTGCTGCTGTATGTTCTCTAGGCTTTTAGGAAACAAGGAGTCATTCTTTAGGCCACATATATGCAAATATACAAGAAAGATGATTTTGTAGACATCAGGGAATGGGCTCTAGTCAAAAAGAAATGCAAAACAAACAAACAAACAAAAAAAAAAAAAAAGAAAAAAGAAAAAGAAATGCCCCCAAATGTTACCATGGCAAAACTGGCAGAGTTTACCACTCAGCATGTCACTAACACTGTTGTAAACAAACCAGTTAAGAACAAGATCCTTGCCAAGAAAATTAATGTACATATTGAGCAGAGTAAGCACTCCAAGAGAGGAGACAGTTTCCTGAAGCCTATAAACTGATCAGAAGTCAAGAGAAAGGTATTTGGGTTCATTTGAACCACCAGCCTGCCCCACCTAGAGAATTACATTTTGTGAGAACCAAAGAAAAGGAACTTGAGCTGTTGAAAGTATTCCCTAAAAATTCATGGCATGATAGGTGTGTGTGGGGGGGAAGAAGCTAACGTTTTCTTTCTATCATTTAGTTAAACTAGCTTATTTGGTGGTTTTCACAGCATGTGGTTTTTCATCTGACTTTCAGAGGAGTACTTCACTAAATGCAGCAAAATACTTTTTTTTTTATTTCCTCCTTAAGAATGGCTTAATATGCTGGCACATTAGATGCTTTTAGTTATATTTTCCCTGTTTCTATTTAATTGTATAGGTGATACTAAAAAGAACTTGAGCCCCCTACTGTGCACATTATAAATGCCAACTGGCAACATATTAGTAAATAAATTTAGATGTCTAATTTTATTATAATATATAATAATTTGCTACCTTAAGTAAAATGCTGGTAAGCTATGGTCTCTGTTGTGAAATCTAAGATATGTGATATTCATGGCCTTGAACATAAATCATTTCCTTTTTATTGATCTGTATCAATACACCTTTAAAACAATATCTTGCCTAAGGAGTGACTATTATTATTATCAATTCAAATATAAACGGAACACTAATTCATAAATTAATGACTACAAATTTCTTTAGGCAACAGTTAGCATTTACTATTTGCAAAAACAAAGATACACCATTTCTATTTTTTTCTAAGTATGCCTCTTATTTTTTTTTCTTATATTCAAATCATTCTGACATTTACAAAAGTGAAATTAAAACTGAACAGTTATTTGAAACTGGGAAGAGTACAATCTCATAACAAGCACATTCTCATGGGAAGTTAATCACAAATACCAAAAATTGCTGGTAAAAATAATGAGCTTTAAATACTCACTTACAGACAATGAGGGAAGCGGATCCCTGTATATTTTAATATTCTAGAAATATTAACTAAATAAATAATAAAAGTAACTAAATAATTTAATAGTGGATAAACAGAAGTTAATGGCTACAAAAACATGTGTCTGAATAACTTTATATTAGTCTGGGGTATGCCTACATATTTTTGATGCTTTACCTACTGTGTTATCTAAGATGAAAACCATCAGTATATGTCTTCTCATGGCAAGTCTCTGGGCTCTGTATCTGTATTATATCAAAAAGCCTTCCCATATAAATGATACTATGTGAAGCTTTAAAAAATGCTTCATACATTTTTCACGTTTGTAAAAATGAAAAACTCAAGAGGGGTAAAATGGATTTTTTGGTTAGCATATTTTTGAGCAAAGAATAGATTTCAGCACACTTCCTACTGGGAAAACAGTAATTACTTAAGTTGGCAGCACACATCTGGCATAATAAAGATGGGAATATAAAAGTCCTCGATGTAACCCAAGTGTTTATCAGTTTTTAGAACACTCCTGTTCTTGTCAGACCCAAGGAAATATTTAATTAGGAATTGGCTCTCTTCTCATCTTCACCAACTCAAAGAGGCTGTCCTCTTTACCCTCCTGGGTGCTAAAGAGCTCAGTAGCATAAATAGCATCATATTCTATTTCCCAAATATCTCCATTAGTAACTAGATAGGATGATAAGTCAAATCCTTTAGTTTTGGGATAAGAAAAATAAAATCTGCAGTTACAGAAATTTAAGTTCTCCTCAAACACTAGTATGCTTTCAAGAATTAGGAAATTCTCCATAATATTTTGGCTCCTGTCCTTTTGGGAGTGCTTTTAGCTGGCTGATACATAGCAATATAATAGCAATATAATTCCATATGGATCTGCCCCCCCATACACAAACCAGAGGAACAATGCAGATCTCTAGATGTCCCCATATATTACTGATATCCCCAGATTATTATAGTGTTAACTTCATTAAATATTTTTACTATTTAAGAGTGAATTGAATCTTTATTGCCAAAGTAATCCAATTTCATTATTTTAAAAATCCAAACAGTGCATACATGGAAAAAACTGAAACTCCCCCTGGAACACTCCACACCAACTCTCAAGGAAGAGATAATTGTTACAATTGACATTTAATCTTTAATCTTTGCTTCAAAGCTTACAAGTCTACTTTTAATTTTACAATATGTCATGGACATCTTCCTATGGTAATAAACATAAATCCTCCTTATTTGTTTTAATGGAAACACATTACCACACTCTTAACTTATTTGAACAATTATTTAATACTGATATTTGTTCTCTCCAATTTTCTGCTTTTACCTATAATGCTACATTGAACTATTATGATATGCAGAAGAGAAGAAACATATTTGGTAATAATACATAGCACACATTGAGCTCGTTGGTTTTAAATTATGTTATTTTATTTGATGAGTTGGTGTGTGGACCTCTTTTTGAGGCAGTAGTTTTATTATCTTACAGACGAGAAAATGAACTTTAGAGAGTATAAGCGAATTAAGTAATAGTTAAGTTTCTAACTGGGAATCTAACCCTTCGCACTATAGGGTAACTTTCTCTTGACTAGATGTTCCATTAACCGATAGGCAAAGTGAGCACCAAGTAAAGAAACTGAAAAAAAATAAAGTGATAAAGGATTTTTTTAATCTGTTCAAATGAATGAGTTAACCATTTCCCAGATTTATAAATAAATTGCTCTTCCTTCGTTAGTAAATGCAATTGAGCACTTGTGGGTACTGGATTATTAGTAAGACAGTCCCTGCCACCTTGTGTACTTTGTTAATAGTTCTAATGCAGGATAGCCATAATACATATTTTCTATTAAAAATGAGAACCAGGGGGTGCCTGGGTGGCTCAGTGGGTTAAAGCCTCTGCCTTTGGCTCAGGTCATGAACCCAGGGTCCTGGGATCGAGCCCCGCATCGGGCTCTCTGCTCGGCAGGGAGCCTGCTTCCCTTCCTCTCTCTCTCTGCCTGCCTCTCTGCCTGCTTGTGGTCTCTGTCAAATAAATACATAAAATCTTAAAAAAAAAAAGAAAAGAAATTGAGAACAGATGTTCAGATTGACAAGTGGCAGGAACTAGATCTTTAAAAAAAAACAAAAAAAAATGAGAACCAGGACTAGTTAAAAAAAATGAGAACCAGGAACAGAGTAGAGAGCCCAGATATGGACCCTCAACTCTATGCTCAAATAATTTTCGACAAAGCAGGAAAAAATATACAGTGGAAGAAAGACAGTCTCTTCAATAAATGGTGCTGGGAAAATTGGACAGCTATATGTAGAAGAATGAAACTTGACCATTCTCTTACACCGTATACAAAGATAAACTCGAAATGGATAAAGGACCTCAATGTGAGACAGGAATCCATCAGAATCCTAGAGGAGAACATAGGCAGTAACCTCTTTGATATCAGCCACAGCAATTTC
>PISX010001579.1:0-190419 GCA_004024625.1 Mellivora capensis | reverse complement strand
CCCCCCAGCAACCCTCAGTTTGTTTTGTGAGATTAAGAGTCACTTATGGTTTGTCTCCCCCCCAATCCCATCTTGTTTCTCTTCTTCTTTTTCTGCCCCCCTAGTCCCCCATGTTGCATCTCCACTTCCTCACATGCTTAGTGAAATAAGTCAATCAGAGAAAGCCAACTATCACACATTTAAGTCTTAATGGCTGAGTACTTTACCAATGAAAGGAATTAGAAGACCACATCAAACTAAGCAAAGGTGATAGAAGAGCTTTTCACAAGAATCTATGTTCCCATAAACTGAAGTACATCTTCTACAATCTATACTTTTTACAAATAATACACACTAGCAAGTAAACATGACAGTTTTCACCTATGAACAACAGAAAAAAAATATCCAAAATTTAAATTTTTTTAAAAAGAGAGTTCAGAAATAGATATTAAGAATTCAAGTGACTCAAAAATACAAGAATGGTTTGACTGATAAAACTAATTAAATAGATATGGTAATTCAAGACAGCACACTTGTTAAATTATAGAATTAGAAATAAAGCCAAGTGTACAAATAGTGGCCTTGCCAAATACCAGCAAACAGACTAGATAATCCATTTTTGTAAGACAAATAATTCAGTGGAATCTCTTGACATGATTTCAAGATTAATTTAAAAATATAGCAAAGTCTAGGTAGAGAAAATAAATAGTTACACAGGTTTGGCAGGAAGAAGAAGGAAAGTAAGACTCCAGAAGCAAAGTTGATCCAAGTGTTTTTCTTTTTTAAGCCAATTTTAATCCCACTAGTGTGATCTAATGTTCAAAGTGATAGCAACCTTTGAGAACCCTAACTCACTCATGTCTTGCTACTAATCCAAAACAAGGTAACCTAAAAACTTAAAACAACTACAAAAAGTGTAATAAGTGAATTGGTAAATGAAAATGAGCTTCATTGGTCATACTGTTGCAATGAAATGACAACATTTAATTTATAGGTAAAACTGGATTAAATTGGGATTAAAATGGAATGGTGGAGCTAGGAGATGATCATCCACCTTTAACCAAAGAACTGAGTTCCTTATCAACTGATTTAGATTTTCATCCCTGTAGTGCTCCTAATTAATCATGTGTAATGGGTGAAAGCTCATGGAAAGGAAAGAGATCATGCTTGAAATCCTTTTTCCATCAGTCATTAATAGTGACTTTAGGCAAATTACTTAAATGTAGTGAGCTTCCATCACCTCTAAAACAGGGCTAATTATACCTTCTTAAACCATTTTGAACATTAAATGAAACAGCACATTGGAAGTGTCCTGTATTTTGTGGTTCCCTTGCATATTAAACACTCGTACTTTCCTTTGGAAAAATAGCCACTATTTATCCATCTCTCAAAACACTAACTCTATCATTTATTAGATCCAATAAGAATTAAGTATCTCTTAAGATTTTTATGTGGCATAAACTTTGGAGGATATGAACAAGCTTTAAGAAAATTTCATCTGTGTTCCTGTGCTTTATAGCTGTTCCAACTAATAACTCCAACCAGAAGCTCAAATGTAACTCCTCCAGGAGGCTCTCCCTGACTACTAAAACAGCACCTGCCAACCAGCATACCTGTCTCTCTAATCTGTTCCTCTCACTTTATTTTTCCTCTTAGAATGCCTCACCACTTGACATGTCTGCACTGATAGATCTATCGGTTGCCTATCCCCACTGTAATGTAAGCTTCAGGAGGGCAGAGACCTCTTTTGGGTCATTTGCTGTGGAATCACTGGCCTAAGAGGTACCCAATAAGTATTTGCTGAATAAAAGCATCAATTAAGAAGAATATTACCTAGAGACATCTCTTAAAAAGAAAATTCTCTTTAGAGCAAATGGAACCTCGGGAGAGGAAAATCAACCTTGCTTAGCCTCCCCTACCTTCACAACACTGGTATCCTACAACCATGGTGCTGTGAGAACCAGATTCTGGGCCTCTTTTGTACATATGTGAAACAGAAAAGGGTCAAGATGCTGGAGCCGGCAAAATCTTGGAAGAGGCATTATGGAAATAAACACTGATTTCAAATGTAACCCTCAAACTTTACTAAATGATTTAATCATAAATATTTAGTGACTAAAAGTATGGCAATTTGAGAGCACCTGCTGAATAATGATGATCTTATATTGAGTGTCTAGTACTTACCAGACATTGTTATAGATTTTTTATATTTATGATTTCATTGAAGCCTCGCTAAAACCCGAATGGCTTCAGTATCACCCTCGAATTCTGCTCATGTGCAAAACACACCTTGCTATGGCATTTCACTTAATCACATGTTTGTTTCTCATAGACAAAATAGTTGCCCATAATTTACAGATGTGTAAACTGAAACTGTGACTCAAGAGATTAGTAAAATTTACCCAAATATCACAGACACTTAGGTACCAGAGTCAGGATTCATACCCCAGGCTAAACTTCAAAGCTTCTTAATCCATCTAAAATACTAAATGTCTGCTACAAATTTTTATAAAGGTGATCTTCTAAACTATCAAGTGGTTCAATTTAGAGTAGAAAATATCTCTCTAGCTCTCCTCTATCCATCAACCTTTTAGAAATAATTGCATTCAATCTCGGATTCATTTCCAGTGAAATACTATTTGTTTAGATACCAAAGTAAATCAATTTAGAGTTTACAGAGCTCAGCATTATACTAATTACACTAAAAAAAAAAAAAAAAAAAAAAACAGGGACGCCTGGGTGGCTCAGTTGGTTAAGCGGCTGCCTTCGGCTCAGGTCATGATCCCAGCGTCCTGGGATCGAGTCCCACATCGGGCTCCTTGCTCAGCAGGGAGCCTGCTTCTCTCTCTGCCTCTGCCTGCCTGTGCTCGCTCTCTCTGACAAATAAATAAATAAAATATTAAAAAAAATAAAATAAAATAAAAAATAAAAAAGGTTCTGTATTACCCAGGGAACATGCAAAGCATACATTCTATCTCTGAGAAGGACTAAAGAAATGTAAGTGCCATACACTGACTCACATTTTCATACTGCATTACACTACCTCAGACTTGTGTCTTAGCTTTGCTTGCAGGTCCCCTATGCAGATGTGTTCGTGACCAAAGATAATACATGAAACCCAGTATTACGGGGAGAAAAATGCTACTTCGTCTGCTTGTGTTGTGTGTGTGTACGTGTGTAAGTATACAGAAAGACATACATTTATAACCCACACATATGCATTTATGTTTAGTCTACATGCGTACATGTAAGATATATGTGTCTGTATATGTGTGTATACACACATATACACACACATATACACACATATATACAATATATACATATATGTACACACACACATATATACAAACACATAGATACACACACACACACACACACACACACACACACACATTCCACACATACACTCTTCATGCTGGCTGGCACTTCTGTAGCTATAAGATCAGAAATTTAAAAAACAAAATATTTCATGTGCTCATTTTACCCAAACACTATAAATCACTTAAAAAGATTGCTTGCTTAGATTTCTTAATGTCCTAAATTTTGAAAATGGTAAATTTAAACTTTTTCTGCTCTTTCATCAAAATTATATCTGTTGTTAAAGATGGTAATGAAATTCAATTTCTATTTCTTTGCTTAAAATTCTGCAATGTTTATGGCTCCCAGTGAGGGGTGGTTTGGCCTATTCTTATGTAATGTAAAGTGGGATCACTTTCTCCCTTTGATTTACTGTATTTTTTACAATCACTTGTAGAACATGTACACAAAGGAATGTAAAACTATAACCTTAAGAGTAGACAGATGAATAATGAGAGTTCACTTCCTGGATTTTCACTGTGTTGTTAATTACGAATTCTTGGAAGGTAGCTTAGGGGGACAGTTTGAAAAAAAAGATTTATGATGTACTTTTAAGAGTCTGAGCATGGACAAAAGTTTATCTTTGAAGTTCGGGGATATAATTAAAGTGGAAATAGACTTCTGATTCATAATGCTCTTATAATTTCCTCTTTGCAGACATGGCTGGCTGACTATCCTCTGCATTGTTTGGAGAGAGTCTTAAGGGAAGAAGAGACAGAGTAGGCTTCACTTGTAGCTCAATTAAATTTGGCAACTGGGATTTTTGCCCTTAATTACATGTAATTTTGAAATAAATTTTCTTATTTTAGAAAAGTTTTAGATTAGCAGAAAAATTGTGAAGACAGTACAGACTACCCATAAACCCTAACCCTTGTTTCCCTATGTTTAACACCTTAACAGTCCTATACACTTACTATAATGATGGCATTAGAGTCCTTACAAGAAGTAGGATGATCAGAGCTCTTTCCTACTGGGCCATGCGAGGACACAGTGAGAAGGCAGCTGTCTGCACACCAGAAAGAGGGTTCTCACCAGAGAACCAAATCTACTGCAACCTTGATCTTAGAATTCCCAGCTTCCAGAACTGTGAGAAATAAATTCCTGGTGTATAAGCCACCCAGTCTATGGTATTTTGCTATGGCAACTCAAGTAAATGAAGACACCTGGGATATGACTTCTGTTCCCACCCACCAAACTCTGCATCAAAAACCTGATGCGGATTTGGCCAAACATGTGTCCTGATAGAAATTAAGTCTTTACTGAAGGAAAAAAAAAATGTACTTTTGTCCAATAAACAAAAAGCAATAGTTTTATTTACTAATTGTATTTATGCTGCTCAGAGCATACGCATGTTTGGAGCCCACCATCCCACACTCAAAGAATTTACTACTACAAGGATTTAAAAATAAGCATGGACCAAAAAGAGAGTAACAATACATTTTTGAAGAGATTTTAAAGAGATTAAAAAGATGCATGATTTCTTAAGTAACAAATCTTTAATATTTTCATATGCGAAAAATAAAACTATTTCATCTTATTGCACTTTTTTTCATCACGTTTTTCTTAAGATTTTATTTATTTGAGAGAGAGAGAGCGAGTACGAATCATACGGAGAGGCAGAGGGAGGAGACTCCCTGATGAGCAAGGAACCCCATGTGGGGCTCCATCCCAGGACTCTGGGATCATGACCTGAACCAAAAGGCAGCTGCTTAACCAACTGAGCCACCCAGGTGCCCCCACCAGATTTTCTTAAACTAGCATCTTAATTCTAATCATAAACTACGTATTTGCTGAGGTGCCTGAGTGGCACAGTTGGCTGAGTATCCGACTTGATTTCAGCTCGGGTCATGCTCTTAGGGTCGTGAGATCAAGCCCTCACGTAGAGCACAGAGTCTGCTTGAGATTCTCTCTCCCTCTCCCTCTGGCCCTCCCCCTGGTGCACACTCAGTCTCTCTCTAAAATAAATAAATAAAATCCTAAAAAAAAAAATACTGTACATTTGCTTCTGACAGAAGTTATATAATAATAAATGCAACCCTAAAATGCAAACAAAAGAAAATCTAAGATGTCTAAACTTACATTAAGAATCTGTACCCAGAGAAACGGAACAGAAAGGTTTAGGGGTTTTGAACTCTAACACAGATGAAATGAAAACATTTCCTTCTCACTTTGCAGCTTTTAATCAATCTCAACATCTGACTATTTCATTCCTTTATATCTCATTTCACAAAAAGAAAGCTTAGCTTTAAGCCAGAATAAAATATGAACAGATTAATGATAAAATATTAAAAGACGTACAGTGCATTTATACTGTTTTCATCATATTATTCTAATCACCTAGAACAGCTGGTGAATATACACTATCTCATTAAAGGCAATTCATTAAACAATTTAACTTTCTTAATTCTCTTCATTCATGTAATATAATGATTTTATTTCAATCTAGAAATTGATTTAGAATTAAAATATTTATATAAATGTTGCCAGATGCCAAACAACACAATAGAAAAACCTTTAATTAGAATCACAAAATTATAGGATTTTTCCTTGTTTTAAGTGATGAAAAGCACAAAAACTGAGACCCTGCCAGCACAAGAACATTAAACAAATAACAAATTTCAGTTATACTGTGATGATATTCTACTTCTGTTCTGGCAAACCCCAATCTTTGAATGAACTTTTCCCATCCAGTAACTTTGTGTGGATTTCTGGCTACCTAACCCTACCATATATTTAATTCCCCCCACCAATACCAGTTATCTCGCAAAGGGACCTGCACTTGAAATTATAGTTTCAATAGCCTTAGGTAACAATTAGACAAATACAGGAGCATTATTCATAATAACCGAAAGTTGGCAACAACCCAGCTGTCCCTGAATGGTTAAACACAACATGGTATATCTAGGTAATGGAATGTTATTTGGCCATAAAAATGATGAAGTACAGAAACATGCTACCAAAAGGATGAACCTTGAAAAAAACAACTATATGTATATATAAATAAATATAAATATACATAAACTATATATAAATACATAAATATTTATACATATATAATTCACTTTTAAATTATACATATATATGTATATATAGGATTCAATTGACAGACATAAAGTGTCCAGAATAGGCAAATCTTTAGAGACACAAAATACATCGGTATTTGCTTAGGGATGGGGGATGAGGAGACAAGAAGACAATAGCTAAAGTGTACCAATTTCCTCTTGAGGTTGGAATATTCTAAAGTTCTAAAGTTCTTCGTGGTGATGGTAATTCACCTAATATTTAAAGTGTAAAATTCAGTGGTTTTTATTATATTCACAGAGCTGTGCAACCATCACCACGGGAAGACAGAGGTAGAGTGGAATGATGAGTCTACAAGGAAAAAAACACAAAAGAACTGCCAGAGCCACCGGAATCTAGGCGAGAGGTATGTCAGAGCCTCCAGAAGGAACTAATGCTGCCAACGTCTTGATTTCAGATTTCTGGCCTTCTGAACTGTGAGACAGTAAGCTGTTATTACAAGCCTTTCATTTTGTGGTACTTTGCTACCACAGCCCTAGGAAACTAATAGTTATATTTTGTATTTTTTACCTTTTAAATATTTTGAAAGGATTACAGACTCATATAATTGAAAAATAGTACCTACTGTCCTTGCAACCCTTCGCTCACTCTCCTTCCCTCAATGGTGACATCTTATAGAAGTATAGTAAAATCCCAAATCCAGAAAACTACATGGGAACAACACTCCTTACTGAATTATAGACTTTATTCAGTTCTCCACATGTACTCGTGTGTGTGTGTGTGTGTGTGTATGTTAAATCATATAATTTGATTCCATGTATTGATTTTTTTAACCACCACCACAGTCACGTTTTCCAAGCCACCAAGGAGTTCCCTCACGTCACTCTGCTATGTCCCATCCTCCATCCTCAGCCTGTCCTTTGACAACCACAAATCAGTTTCTATCTCTACAGTTTGGTCATTTAGAAGATATTATATAAATGGAATCATATATCATATATCCTTTTAAAACTGGCTTTTTCATTAAGCATAATACCCTTAGGATCCATCCAAGTTATCAATAAGGCTATGAAAATTCATCTACAGATTTTTCTGTGTGAGAACATAGCTTTCATTTATCTGGAATAAGTGCCCAAGAGTGCAATCTCTGGGTCATATGGTAAGTACATGTTTAGTTTTATAAGAAGCTGCCAAATGGTTTCCCAGAATGAATGTAGTATTTTACATTCCCTCCAGTACTCCCGCACCTCCTGATGCCATCACATGGGGAGTTAGGACTTGAACATATGAACTGGGGGGACACAAACATTCCGTCCATAACAACTACAAAGTGACAGAGGTAAGAAATGAATCCAATTTCGTCTGACTTCAGAATTAATTTCTTAAGCACCACACATGTGGAATTACCCTAAAAGGACACCTAAATAGTGATCTGGTAAGACACGGACTATTTGAAAATATGTCCACCTAGTTAATGCACCATGCACTGGTAAGTAAAAGTTCTATTTCCTACCAGTAGATATGTTTATGGATTATATATGATAGTATGATGACTGGAATATTAACTAACTTGCTAATTACTACTAATAAGAAACAAATACCTATATTCTTTGGCAGACATTAAATGATTCCAGATCAAAGTTTTAATATAAAAAAAGACGATTATAGAGTCTGGATTTGAGAGAATAAGGAGAGTTTTGTAAGGATTTAGGCAAATAAATAAATAAATAAATAAGGAGAAAGAATTTAATATAACTTGGAAACTGATTTTTTTCCCTAGAGGTCAGGAAAAGAGATTCTAGTATGAGAACCAGGTATCCAATTCCGAGCAAGCTAGATGGAAAAATAAAATTGAACAAGGGAAATCCTAAGGATCTCATTTAAATTGAAAATAGCTGGACTCTTCATATATGTCATCTGGCTGAATTTGTCATCTGAGAAATAAACTGATAAACTTCTTCAAGTCCAGGAATCCTGTGTTTTTCAACATTAAATCTGCTATAACTGGGAACTCAGTCTCTCCTCTAGAGCAGATACTCAAATGTCCAGATGTTTGTTAATATAAGCCTTTTATTGTTTGGAAGTGGTTACTACACTTAAGGCACATATCCTTAGAAAATGCCCCTCTGCCCTACTTAATGTGTCTCCCTCACTCCCTCCCTCCTTCCTTTCTTTCTAGTAGGTCAGGAAATTATATGGAAACATGTGTGTTTAAGGTGAAGTCACAAAAGTATTCCTAAATTCTGATAATGAACAGAATTCTAACAGCCTAACATGAATTAAGGTGGCATCATTTGGGATCATTTGCCCACTCCAATGAGAAGGCACAGGAAAAGGAATTTTATTTTTTTTTGGAAAGATTTTTATTTATTTATTTGAGAGAGAGAGAGAGAGAGAGAGAGAGAAAGAGAAAGAGAGAGAGAGCATGAGAGTGAGGGAGAGTCAGAGGGAGAAAAAGACTCCCCACTGAGGAGGGAGCCTGATGCAGGACTCAATCCTTGGACTCCAGAATCATAACCTGAGCCAAAAGCAACCACCCAATGTACTGAGCCACCCAGGAACCCAGGAAAATGAATTTTAATAAAAGAAATCAATCATAGGGACGCCTGGGTGGCTCAGTTGGTTGAGCGGCTGCCTTCAGCTCAGGTCATGATCCCAGCGTCCTGGGATCGAGTCCCGCATCGGGCTCCTTGCTCAGCGGGGAGCCTGCTTCTCCCTCTGCCTCTGCCTGCCATTCTGTTTGCCTGTCCTCGCCCTCTCGCTCTCTCGCTCTCTCTGACAAAAAAAAAAAAAAAAAAAAGAAATCAATCATAATCTTAAGGAGAAAAGAGGCAAACTCAAGAAGTATATTACTATCAATATCATAGGTTTAAATATTTCTCTACATTGGGGGTATTCAGATTTTTGTTATCCTACACAGTAGGACGCCACATAGTCTACATGTAATTCTTTTTTTAATTATAGACTAAGATAAAAAGAATACTACTAAAAGAGCTGTGAGATAAAAGAAAAAAAACTTTAAGAGGTATTTTCCCTTCATTTTTATGATTATAGTTTTTTGAGACATAACCCACATCCATGCTTACATTTTAGATGGAGGCTTACAGCTGGTAAGTTCCCTCTCAAGATCCACTAACAAAAAAGCCCAAAGGCAAACTTTAGGTTAAAAAAATCTGCATCCTAATAGCTAGTCTCTTTTTTACCCCTCTTCTTGAAAGAGTAAAGGAGGTCCTGAAAGATTGCACAGATACCCTGGGCATCTAGTAGCATTTACATTATCAAACATATCCCCAGTCTGGTTCCTACTTCCACCCTCCAGCTAAGCCACAGGCCATCTAGAGCTTAAGAGTCAATAATTTATTTTTTGGAAGAGCTTTATTAAGATATAACTTGCAACCATCCAATTCACTGACATGAAATGTGTATAATTCAATAGTTTTTGTATATTCATAATTGTGCAACTCAATACATTTTAACCAATTCATTTAGCATTTGTATGGGGTTGCCATCATTTTAGCTTACTTTTCAAAAGTTACCAATTATTCTTATCATCATTTCATAAAATATTAGAACAACAAGCTCTGAAAATATTGCCCTTCTGCAAAAATGTATCTAATTAGCCAATTAGCCAATGCATATTTCAGCACATAGGAAACTACCTCCTTCTAATTTTTTAAATTTTACTTTGAGCATCTGAGCTTCATCAAGCTTGATACTCAGTGGGCTGAAATTGGCAAAGCTCAAGGAGGCCTGCTCTCAGGTCTCTCCCCTGTGCTACTATAACACCCAGGCACACAAAAAGCCTTTATACAATGGAATATTACTCAGCCATCAGAAAGGATGGATACCCACCATTTGCATCGACAAGGATGGAAGTGGAGAGGATTATGCTAAGTGAAGTCAGTCAGGCAGAGAAGGACAATTATCATTTGGTTTCACTCATATGTGATCATATGTGTAACATAAAGAATAGCATGGAGGAACACAGGGGAAGGGAGGGAAAACTGAAGGGGGTAAATCAGAGGAGGAGATGAGCCATGGAAGATTATGGACTCTGGAAAAAGACCTGAAGGTTTCAGAGGGGAGGGGAGTAGAGGGAGGGGGTAGCCCTGTGATAGGTATTAAGGAGGGCATGCGTTGTAATAAGCATTGCATGTTATACGCAAATAACGAATCATTGAATACTACATCAAAAACTAATGATGTACTGTATGATGACTAATATAATATAATAAAAAATATGCTGGGAAAAAAAAGCCTCATGCTTACTACACAATAAAACAATTAGAGGCACACAAAAAAGTTGTCCAATTCTCTCCCCACACCCAGGCTGAAACATCAGCACTGTAGGAGAAGTTCCAGTAAACAGAATTTGAAAACCACCTTTAAATCATCTTAATGCCAGCACACTTGTTTAACAACACTGCTAAAACTTAAACATGAGGTAAGAAGTTCTATTTCAAGCTTTGAGTCTGATCTTTCACTTACATATTAAAAAAAAATAGATCAAAAAGATCTCCTAAGTGGGGTTGTAAACCAGGTCCTTCGAAATATTTATTTGGGAAAATCTTTTTTTTTTTTTTAAGATTTTATTTATTTATTTGAGAGATAGAGAGAGAGCATGAGAGAAGAGAGGTCATGGGGAGAAGCAGACTCCCCGCCGAGCAGGGAACCCAAGGCGGGACTCGATCCCAGGACTCCAGGATCATGACCCGAGCTGAAGACAGTCACTCAACAAACTGAGCCACCCAGGAGCCCCTTATTTGGGCAAATCTTGAACAAATTAAGTTATTCCACATTTAACTCACCTAACTGACATGAGTTATAGTCAATGGAATATTTTGCTTGTATATGGAGTTTTTAGCTTTTCAAAATTTCAGAATGTTAAAAAAATTCTGCATGTACTATAAATAATACTTTTTTGTTTTCATTAGATCCTCAAATAGATCTACCCTTCAAGCCATTTGTCTGTTCAAACATTTGGAAGAGTTTTAATTTGTTTCCCATCTAATTAAAGCCCATTAATGAGGGGGCGGAGGAAGCTTCTTAAATTGTAGATGCCTGCTTAAGGGCATTTACTTTTTTCAATACTGATCTAGTTTACAAAGTTGACATTGCTAAATAAATCAAACACTTCTCCACATTATCTTTGAGTCATAATTTAATACATTTTATTATTTTTGTCTTAGAGACATTTTAAAAATATGGTTATGCTTAAAGTTATGTTTCTCCTTAGAAATAACTATTCTATTGGAATTTACACCTAGAAATTACAATAATGGGGTGCCTGGGTGGCTCAATCGGTTAAGTGTCTGCCTTCAGCTCAAATCATGATCCCAGATTCCTGGGATCAAGCCCCCAGTGGTCAACAAGGAGTCTGCTTCTCCCTCTGCCTCTCCTCCCTACTTGTGCTCTCTCTCTCTCTCACATAACTAAAATCTTTAAGAAGAAATTATAATCACTTTAATACTAAAGATATGCAATAATTAGGGAGTTAAAGAGCATACAAGTCCATTTAGGAAAAATAAAAAGAAGAAAATAGGAATTAGAAAGGTTGTATCTATAGATCATGTCTCTTAGATAATTATTGAGTATTTCTAAATTAATTTGTTATGCTGAGCATCCTTGAAAAGTAAAATTCATGAAGTTATCTAAAAAGACCTTACCAAACTTCCAAAAAGAAAATTTCTTTGAATGTCCATTTTAAAGTGTTCTTTGATATTGGACCATTTAAGTTGTATGGTAAATAAAGGTATGCCCAAAAAAGAAAGTGATTTTACAGTGACTTCACAAGTATGAACATGTTTCCAATGATATTTATTAAGTGCCTTCTTTCAGACATATAAAAATGCTCACTTGTTTCCAAATACACAACCCATCTGATACAGATAATGTAAGTTTTTGAATGAGTATACAGTTTAAACTTTTTTAATGTCCGAACATCTGAAAAAAGTAAAGTAAAGCATTATTCTTTTAAAGCAGTCCTGCCTTAGAAATCATGTTTTTTCACTTAGCTCATTACAGATTTAAAAAGAAAAGCTAACAATTCAATAGAGAAAAGTATACGTGCTTCTTTCTACCCAGAGGTAATCACTTACTTTCCTAGATGACACGCACATTCCATTATTTTAATGTGAGTAGAGAAATTGCTGGTATGGAAAATGGGACAATCCAAAGAGTTTATGTCAGAGTTTTCTGAAACCCCAACTGAAGAGGGAGAGCCATTCCGGAGAAGGAAAAGTCCCAGAGATTGTCTCGTTACATTTCCCCACAAGCTGCACATTCTGTTTCTCTTTGTCTTCCTCCTTGCCTGGGATCCTGCTTAACCGACCTCAAATCACTCTCAAGGAGCTGCTTCCCTGGCTTCTGTCCTTAACAGGAAGCCCAAAGGATGAGGAAAGAAGCTGGGGACCAGAGAGAAGTCTCCCTGGGAGGTATCATTAGCCCCTCGGTGGACAAAGCACACAGAGACGCCATGTCCACCTGAATCCAATTACTGTCCCCTGTGACTTTCTGTAGCCATTTGAGGAGTGACCAGGCAGTATGAATTTGACATGGTTACCTGTATGAAACTTCATTGGAATTTCAAATTATCTTAGCTCTTTGAAAATATAACTGTTCTTACTAATATGCAAGCCTATGATCAACTTCTCTGTTTTAAAATGTCAATGTATCTAAGCAGTATTTTATATAGGAAAGTAGGCCTCTGCCTAAACATTGTCTCACTCGGTCCCCGTAACAATTGTGTGAGAGGGATAGCATTATCACTGTTTCTACAGATGGAAACATTGAGGCTACAGAGCAAATAACCGAAAATGGCAGACAGGAGTTTGAATACACAAGAGTCTGGCTCCAAATTTTACATGCTCTCCAAACTTCATCATTATTTCAAAAAAAAAAAATGTCTTTAACTTCTAAATAATTGTTAAATCAGCTAAAACCAGCAGACGTCCCCAGTTTAAAAAAAAAAAAAAATCAAACGATCTGAGAAAGTATTTGTATTTTAGTAGCATAAGTAAATTCTCCTTTAGGAAAAATTAAAAAGGAAGGGAAAACTCACACATGCACACACACACACCTCTGTAGTTGGTCCTGTGACTGAGGAACAGTTTTGCCTAAGAATTTGCTCCAGCCCAACTTAAATGAAACTGTAACTGCTAACCTTCCCCTACTTTTTTCTGTTTCTAAAAGTGTCTGGTCTGATAGATTGTCCTTTCATTTGGGAAAATATAACTAACAGTTGTACATGCCAAGGTATGTTGGAGTCTAGTGGTTAGAGAATGAGAGTTAAATTTCTCTGCATAACAAAATAACAAACATTTATAGGCTGTAGAGACAGAAGTGAGATAGAAGATGCATGAAAATAGAGAACGGGCCCTTCAAACACCAAGAACATAACTGGAAGCTGGGCCTACACAACAAGACAACCAATAAGATAATCACCATGTGGTGGTGCCTGGGTGGCTCAGTGGGTTAAAGCCTCTGCCTTCAGCTCAGGTCATGCTCCCAGGTGGAGCCCCGCATTGGGCTCTCTGCTCAGCAGGGAGCCTGCTTCCGCCTCTCTCTCTGCCTGCCTCTTTGCCTACTTGTGGATTCTGTCAAATAATAAAAAAAAGAAAAAAATCTAAAAAAAAAAAAAAAAAAAGATAATCACTATGTGAAGAACAGAAATTTTAAAATTCCTAAACCATTTTAAGTTGTTTTCCTCTCTTACGGTGCTGAGTCTGCCTTCTTTACTTACCCCCAAGGTTGCAATTAAAGTCTGTAATACATAACAACATTGTACTAGTAAAGAAAAGAGGAGGGCGCCTGGGTGGCTCAGTCAGTGTCTGCCTTCAGCTCAGGTCATGATCCCGGGGTCCTGGGATCGAGTCCTGCATTGGGCTCCCTGCTCCACAGGGAGCCTGCTTCTCTCTTTGCCTTTACCTTTGCCTGTCTCTCTCTCTCTCTCTCTCTGTCTTTCATGAATAAATAAACAAAATTGCTAAAGAAGCAGCAGCAGCAGCAGCAAGAGAGGAGCTGCCCCTGATGGGCAGCAAAGCCACAGAAGGCATGATGGCAAGAAGAGAGGTGATCAGGACTGCAATCCAGCTGTAAGCACGTATTCAGAACGATAGTAGGAGAATACATCCTCAGACCCTAACCTCAAAAATACTGAGAAGGGACGCCTGGGTGGCTCAGTGGGTTAAGCCTCTGACTTCAGCTCAGGTCATGATCTCAGGGTCCTGGGATCGAGTCCCGCATCAGGCTCTCTGGTCGGCAAGGAGCCTGCTTCCTCCTCTCTCTCTCTCTCTCTCTCTCTCTCTGCCTGCATCTCTGCCTACTTGTGATCTCTCTCTGTCAAATAAATAAATAAAATCTAAAAAAAAAATACTGAGAATGATGCTGAGTTGCCTACAATAAATGGGATGGGGGTATGTATGGGTGTTAAGGGAATGCAATCCTAGAAGTCTGGAGAATTTGGTAGGTAAGTAAGAATTTTGAAAAATAAGAGGAGGGAGGGAGAAGCAGGAGGAAACAAAGAAAGAACGAAGAAAGAAAGGGAAGAAGGAGGAAAGAAAAGGAAGAAAAGGAGTCAGAAGGAGAAAGAAAAAGAAAGAGGAAGGAAGGAAAGAGAAGGGGAGAAGAGAAGGGAAGGAAAAGGAAAGGAAGAGGAAGCAGAGAAGGAAAAGGAAAGAGAAAGGAAGGAAAGGAAAGGGAAGGGAAGAAAAGAGGAAGGGAAGACAAGAAAGGAAAAACAAAGAGACAAACATTGGACTAGAAGGCTTGATCGCCAAGGGATAGAAAGATGTGTCCAGTGTAATGCCTAAATTTTTAAACTTAAAATGGCAATGTAAACTAATCTGGGCCAATGGAAACATCTGGGAACGAGGGGAGTACTGGGAAGTTGGGTTAAGAAAGAAGAAGAACAAAGAAGAATGTATGAGAGCATGAGCTGGGACATCACAGTCATTCTGGAAGTGAGAAAAATGCCAAGCAATTCCACCCACCCTTACCAATGCCTTTGTATAGGTGTTGCCTTCTCCTGCCTGAATTACTCTGTAGTTTCCTACCTGCCCACTCCACCTGCTCCTGACCACCCATTGTCTGTTCTATACCCAGAAACCAGATGACTTTTTCAAAAATAAATCAGATCATTATATTTCCCAGTAAAACCCTCAAAAATTGTCTTATCCCTGTCAGCTTACAATCCAAACTCCCGACCACAGCCACAAAGCTGCACTACATGATGTGGCCCTTTGCCAACCTTCCAAACTGGTTTGTCCCTCACTGGATCCCCTGCAGCCACACAGGCCTAATTTCCACCCCTTTAAAGGCTAGGCTGGACCCTATGCAGTGTCTTTATACCTCCAGTTCGCTCTGCCTAGAAACGCTTGCCTTCTCACCATCCACGTCTCCAGCCAGATGCAACACTCTCCCCTGCCCATCACATCTAAACCCATCCTCCCACCCCCTCTCCTTCCTCCATGTACTCCTCTCCTCTCTTTCATCTTGCTTTATTTTACCCAAAGCAACTATTATTATCTAAAGACATATTTCGCTTTTTTTTTCCTTGGATGTGTATGCACATGTACATGGGCATGTGTGTGTGCCTGGCGTGTCTTTCTGCTTATTATCTTTCTCCTGGACTACAATGCAAACTCTAGAAAGGATTCAACCTTTGTCATTTACTTTTCCATTCCTAGGGCCAAGAACAATGCCTGGCACTCTCAGAAAAAAATATTTAAAACTTAAAGGCATTAAAGAGTGAGTGAGAGGACCTAAGAAAAGGATAAGTCCAGAGGAGGGCAACTAAATGAGAAGGCAGGTAGAAACACTGGCTGAAACAGTGACCTACTCATTGAAATCTAAATAAGAGACAAATATGAGATAACACAGGAGTGGGAGTTCAAAGGACAAGTGGAGTATTAGAATACTGAGGAAAAAAATGTTAATAGCTTCAGATTGAAATTGAAGCCCACGAGGACCCAAGTATAGTACTGATAGTCCCAAGAAATGGGGAGGAGACTTTCATTACACAGGAAAGCAAGGACAGTAAAATCAGCCTCAGCAACGGAGGAATCATCAGCTGAGTAGCTGAGCCCAGCATGTCCTTCTTGCCTTAGAGTGCCCAGCATACAAAAGAAGTGCAGTCAATTGCTATTAAACAGGCTAACAAACCAGGGTACCTGTCACTATTGCAAGAGCTGTGGGTCAGCTATGGAATCATCCAACATCAACATTACGGGAGTCTTCATAAGTCACCTAATTCTTTCCTTCAGTCCCTTTTCACTGTCAAGCATCTGTTGAGCACCTACTATGAGCACAACTTTGAAGACACAGTTAATTCCACATTAATACTTTATTCTCCAGAAACCTGCTACAGAAGGCTACCTCCTCTTTCCAATCCTAGAATAAATGTTACAAACAGCCTTCTGGACACAGAGTCCTCTGGTTTCTAATGTAGTGACAGGTCTTAAATTTAGGGATTTCATGCCACTTCTGGAAGAAAAGGCTATCACAGCAAACCCACGGAAAAGAGATGCAGGGCAAGTAGAGCTTCCAGGCCTCTCTAGCCATGCATCTAGGCAAATACAACTTTCTGAAGTTAAACATGTAAGACAGTGAAAATGCCTCATAAGAGAAGCAATCTCCTGTAAATGAAGAATCTTTTCTAATGGCCCCCTCAAGGTGTTAAAAAGATTTTGCTACCAAAGCTAAAATGAATAAACAAAGACAAATTTCCCAGGATATGGAGAGAGAGTCATTCACATTGTCTTTTTTTTTTTTTAAAGTAAACTCTACCCCCAATGTGGGGCTCGATCTCATGACTCTGAGATCAAGAGTCACATACATGCTCTACTGACTGAGCCAGCCACCCCCATTCACATTGGGTCTTAATAAAAACTCATTTCTAAGCTTCAAAGATGATGACCTACAGGTATCATCCCACTGTAGATTTCTCTTCAGTTAGCCAGCATTATCCAAAAGAAATTTCTGGGATATAGCAATAACTGCACTATCTATAGGCACTAGCCGTTTGTGATAATAGACCTGAAAGTGACTACAGCAATGGAGGAAATGAATTTTTAATTTAATTTAAATTTTATTTAATTTCAATCCATTTAAATTTGCATAACCACATGTGCATAGTGGCCATTGAGTTGAACATCACAATTAGGCCATAACTCTAGTCTTAGCACTCATTGATAGAAGCTGGTATAAAAGAAATGATACTATTTCCTGGTGTCCCACTAACCTAGAAGGATAGTTAGAATAACATATTATTTCTAAAGGATTAGATAATAAACATTATTACTGAAGACCCCTTATTTCACTCATAAATATATTAGCTGTTTGACCTTCAATATTTCTTTTAATTTCGCTGGACCTCAGCTACCTTAATAGTAAAATAAATAATTGCGCATTAGTGAAACACTTGATACCCTAAGGTCTTTTCCATTTCAAATATATATGATTTAAATCATTACATGTCACACTTTAAAAGCGTTACTCTTCATATATAATTAATACGCCTAAGATGTCACTGACTTTGAGACACATCACAGCTTTGAAGAAAAAAGAAAGCAGACATTAAATGTAGTCAAATTATAAGGTATATTACAACCTCAGCAAATGGAAAATTATAAAAATTGAGCCTCTAAGAATCAAGGAAATATAAATGTTCACTAATGGTGTAATAAATTATAATACCATCCATCAGTTCTGTTGTTATATTTGTTGGTATTAAGTTATAATTAGATGGTACTCATAATAAAATAAGTACAGAAAGATCATATTAACCCATGCCAGTAAAGTTCGACAAAAGTAACAAATAATGTACACAATAAATGTATAAAAGTATAATTGAAAATGTCTCCAATAGCGGGGCCTACCCATTGTATTTTTCTTAATAATGGTTTAAGTTAAAGTTAGTCCTGAAGAATGGCATTTGCCAATGATGAAATACCAAATAGAGCTCTAAATTTCCTAGGTTTTTACATAAAAAAGCACCTAAGAATGGATTACAGATTGTAGTAACGAAAATCCCAATCATAAAATTCCAGAGTCTACCGCTATCTTTTTGGCTTTGTAAAATCTTTGTGTAAAATGTCCCAACATTGGGGCGCATGGGTGACTCATCAGTTAAGCATTCAACTCTTGATTTTGCCTCAGGTCATGATCTCAAGGTCATGATCTCAGGGTCCTGAGATCAAGCCCTCCCCACCCACTGTCAGACATTGCACTCAGTGAATCATAGGCTTAGAACTCTCTCCCTCTGTCTCTATCCCTCCCCAACCACCTGCTGGCTTATGCCTAGGCTTTCTCTCTCTCTCCCTCTCTCTATCAAAATGGGTAAATAAATAAAATGTCGCAAAATACGTGCATTTTGTTGTTTTTAGATATGTCATGAGACTAAAAGAATTACAGAGTAATTGATTTCTTCCTTACAGAAAGTATAAGTTTATGGGGAAAATTAACATATACTCATAAAAAGATGTAATTATTCATTACACCTATCTGTACCTCACATTCTCCCACAATTACATACCATTAAAAAAGGCTAGAACTAGTTATATACCAGCCAGAACTAAATGAGGACTATTTTAAATTTATGAATCAAACTCAATGCTCTGTGAGCCTTAAAAAAACAAAAACGAAAACAAACAAAAACAGAAACAGCTAAGAAAATTAGCTCAAAAACAATAAAAAGAAAATAACCACATTATCCAATTTTACCCAGTGAAGAGACTTTGTAACACAGAACTGGATGTGGTTACTAATTATTTTTAAATACTTTTAATTACCAGCACTAAAAGGAAATGCTACAGAAAGCCATTAATTTGTAAGTAAACAAAGAAGTAGTTTCAAGGAAAACTCAAAAGCCATTTTCTTCAAGCCATCTTTTTAAATGAAATAAAAAGGCAAAGATCTTTTTCTGAATGCCATTCAATGTCATTAGAAAGACCAACAATCGCTACTCATTCTTTTAAAATAACTTATATTAGTTCTTGAAAAAGGACAACGTGACACAAACCCACACTCCAACAGACATAACATCTAATCAGTCAGCAAATATTTATTCCTCATTTATGCAAGAAACAGAGGACAAAGAGCTGAGAAAAAAAGATCATTTCTTGCGATTCTACACCTCACAGTCTGGAGAAAGATTCAGGACAGAAAAGCAGGAAAGCTGGGTGTGGGGGGTGGGGCTCGAGAGACCCATGGGGCACACTGACAGCTGGGCAGTGGGGCAGGGAAAATGAAAGAAAAGATGTGCAATGGGGAAATGCTGATGCCTATTCCTAAAGAGAAATGTTGCAACCCCATGCCTAGTTACAGCACTCGAAATATCATTCTTTCAAGGATCCGTTAATACTCCACCCCAGCCAAGCAGCCTAGCCTCACATGCCTTGAACAGCTACTGAATAAACGGCCAAATGAATAGTCATTTTTTTTTTTCCTCTCTGCAAAGCTGGTCCTTATAAAAGGTCAAAACTTCATTAGCGTGCAGTCAAGTGTCTATTCATGACTCGCTGAACAGTTTGAACCTACAGTTTGCACTCCTGAATTCGGGACCCTTCTTTCGGTGTAAGATCAGTACCCACGTCTTCACCAGTCATTTCCTGAGGCCTGGGGTATAGGAGGCATTCCCTTAATGGCTAGGTACGTTGAGGTGGGTATAGAACTAGTTCTGATCACTCTCTGATGCCCAACTCTTTTTTATTTTTTTAAGATTTATTTATTCATGAATAAATGAGAGAGAGAGAGAGAGTAGGGCAGAGGGAAAGGGAGAGAAATCCTAAAGCAGGCTCCCCGGTGAGCATGGAGCCTGACACGTGGCTCGATCCCAGGATCCTGAGATCCTGACCTGAGCAGAAACCAAGTGTTGACATGTAACCAGCTGAGCTACCCAGACGCCCCTAATTCCAAACTTCCATATTTATCTTCAGATGTCTGACAGACACCTTCATTTTAACATAACTAACAAACTCTTTATTTTTTCCACCAATCTACTTCTTCTCTCATCTTCTTTCTCTCAGTAAAAGGGACCACTGCCCCTATCATACACACAGTTGTATAAAGCAATAACAACAAGAAAACTGCAAGTTCTTAAACTCCAGCAGGAAGGAAAAAATTGTAAATAAACCTTATCTAAAGTAACAAGAAAAAACTACCAAAGAGCGATATAGTGATATGCGCTCTGAAAAGAATTAAAAGGGTGTGACGTGACAGAGACACGGCGAGCCTGTGGTGATCACAGAAGTGTCTGAATTCTGATTCCCCCAGAAGTAGACCTTGGGAAAGGATTTAGGTGCAAAAAGTTCAGTTGGGAGGACTGGAGAAACATCAGTAGGAAGGGGGAACTGAGACAAGGAGATGAAGCAGCCATTATAGGACTCCTTACCAGGACAGCTACACTGTGAGCAACTTCGGTTAATCCCACTGGGTAAACTTGGGGACCCAGTGAACATAAGCCCAGTGGCAGATGCGGCGTAGATGCTGGAATCTAAATGGGGTAAAAGGTTTTGTCAGAAGAAATTCCCAGAACAAGATTAAGCTCAGCATACTTAGGGAATGTCAGCTGGACAGAATGTATGCAGCAAAGAGGGACACAGGGAAAACCAGGTCACAAAAGCAGATAAAGGCCAGATTACTAAGGGCTCTGAAGCCACAATAAAATTCCTGGACTTAATCACGCTGGGAAGACAAAGGTGGGAAGAACAGGTTTGGGAGGCTCTTACCTACATTTGTAAAAGATGACTCTGGTACAAATGGAGAGTGGAATCGGGAGGGCATACAAGGAATGCAGGACACCACCTCAGCGCCAGGAGATATGAAAAAAGCTCACCTACTGACCCGCTGGATGTGCAAAAACAAGTGGGGCAGAGGCGGGGGTCAAGAATCCTCGGGGCGCCTGGGTGGCTCAGTTGGTTAAGAGTCTGCCTTCAGCTCAGGTCATGATCCCGAAGTCTTGGGATCGAGCCCCCGTCAGGCTCCCGGCTCAGCAGAGAGTCTGCTTCTCCCTCTACCTCTCCCCCTGCTCGTGCTCCCTCTCCCCCTCTCTCAGATAAATAAAATCTTAAAAAAAAAAAAAAATCCTTCATACTTTCTTCATTAGCAAGTGTGTGGATATGGTAGGGGCAGTGGAACGAGGAAAACGACTAGGTAAGAAGTATATTTGTGAGAAAAAGAAGTTTTCTTTAGCTAGATTAATGTTAAGAAGCCTAGCAGATATCTGCAGATAGATGAATACACAAGTTTGGAATCAGAGACACATCAGAACCAGAGACAGATATAAGGAAATCATCTACACAAATACAGCACTGGAAGGCAAGAGATTAGCCTAGGGGCAGTAATATACATAAAGAAGAACTGGGCCCCAAAGATGGACTTTTATACTGCAATAACCTTTTATTGTATCACAGTAAAATATACCTCAGTAGTCACAACCAAATCATTCTTTCATTCATTCATTCAATATTTATTGAATTTAAAATACACTTAGGGCCTCATGCTGAGAACTGCAAGAATTTAAAAATATATCATATATTAATCCTCATTTTTAAGGACTCAGGGTCTACAAACCCTTACAGATTAAAGACTGACTGTGATAATTGTTCTAAGAGAGATACAGAGAAAGAACCATGGAAACTTAGGAGAAAGAGATTATTTCCACCTGGCAAAATCATAAAAGGTTTTGAATGGAAAATAACATTTAAGCAGAGGCTTAAGGCCTTTTCAGATTTGTAGAACTTGCCCTGTAAACACTTTAGAAGTGAATGTATTTCAAGAGTGAGAGATTTAAAGAATAAAACCACAGAGATGAGACACTGGAGGGAGGATAATTCTGGAGTTTGTTAAATAGTTCAATTTGCTAGATGGTAAAATACATGAATGGGATAGGTGGTGAGTATTTCTAGAATACCAAATTAATGAAATACTTCATTACAGTATTCCATGTAAGGAAATAATTCAATTTCATGATGACAAACATATGTTCAGTTGAGTTTAGGAAAAAAAATTTTAAAAGTCATAATTTCATTGTACTTCAATTTTATAGAATGCTGTTTTCCACTGAAATGAACAATCATTTTGCACTTAGAAATTCACTTCTCACATCTACTGTCCACTTTGGTTATCTTTTTCCTTATTTAATCATTTCATAGCACCCTTTCCATCTATCCAGCTTTACTTTTAAAAGCTGAAAACTCATACATTATAAACTAGTCAGTATAAAGGAAAAGAAAAAGACCAGGGCTCAATAAGGAGGAGATGAAACACAGGCTCATAAGAGTAAACAGGGATGCTGGGGTAGGGGAGGTGGGGTAAGGAGATGGTGGCTGGGTTATGGACATTGGGAGGTTACGTGATATGGTGAGTGCCATGAAGTGTGTAAGACTGACAATTCACAGACCTGTGCCCCAGGGCAAATAACACATTATACGTTAATACAAATAATTAATTTTTTAAAAAAGGAGTAAACAGAACCAGGGGACATGCTGGTGGGAAGGACAACTGAGCCACAAATGGCCAGTGGAAGGGATGGGCAAAGTCACAGGCTGCACAGAGATATTTTACCCAGTTCCATGCTCTAAACTCCTTCCTTCAGATAGCATTCATTTTTTTAAACTAATTTCTATGCCCAACATGGGGCTTGAATCCACAATCCCAAGAACAAGAATCGCATTAGATGGCCTTCATTTTAAACCCATCAGTTCAGTTTCTTTTTCATCATTCCTTAAACAGACTATGAGAAACATCCTTTTATGGTGGCCTTTAAAGACTTTTTCATACCCAGCTCATAAAAAACATAATTTAACCATAAAGGACTTTCTGAAAAACACTACTAACAAGGCATTCCACTTTTTCAAAATAATTTGCTCATCATAAGAATAAACTTTACAACTACTGATGGACCAAGTGTTTATCTCTATGGAGGTTCTCGAGAGGACTGTCATGCTAACAATACGTGATTACGTGTACAAGAGAGCTAAACATAATAAGATGAAAATGCAACAAGGCAAAGAAACGATAAATGCAAAAACATGCCAGGACTCTTTCCAAAATACAGAATGATTAGAAGCAATTGCAATAAACGAATCCATGAGGAGAAATTTAGGAGTATCAGCTAGAAACAACAGATAAGAAAGCAGTGACTCTCCTGTACAGACAGCATTATAGACCCTCAAAATCTGGAAAATCTTAGTTCAAAAAAAATGTGCAAAATGGCAACCAAAAGGAGCTAAAGCATGTAAGTCAGTCAAGCCTCTGTAAAGTGACTGAATAAAAATAAAAATACCATGTAAATAATACCCTAATCTAACACGTAAACTACCAAAGAAAATTTATCATTGTTCAAAACTTAGAAAGTATGAAAATATTATACATTCTATGTCTCAAGCCATCTAGGTAAGATCCCAGTTGAGGGAGGAGAAAGAAGAAAAGTAAATGAAGGGGGGGGGGAAGTTTATAAAAATAATTTCATAGTAAATAAAATCAATTTTTCATTGCAAAAAAGATCAGTATAGAACTAGTCTCCAGTTAAAAAAAATAAAACTGATTTTGCCTCATGACATCTGCACATATAATTCTGATTCTTCCAGCCTTCTGGGAAGCTTTAAAATACAAAAGAATTACCCAAAGGGACACAATCTTTCCTCTTCCTCTTCCCCCTCCTCCCCTCCTCCAATGAATGATTTACTGTTCAATAAAGGTTAACTTAGGTCAGCTAAAAAAAAAAAAAAGAAAGAAAGAAAGAAAGGGGGTAGGGGGAGCTAGTGCTCACCCTTTATGCAAAGCAGAATAGAAAATATCCCCTGGTTATTTATCCTGCAGTGACTTATAGATATTAGGAGTGGTTGGTAACATTTTTAAGAACTTGATTTCACATCAAGTGACCTCTCCTACTTTCCAAGGACTCTTTCAAGCTATCTGTGTTGACAGGCCTGAACTTGCAATGTCCTGAGAAGTGCACAGCCCTGTCCAGAAGGCCCACACAAGTAGAAATGTTGAAAAAACTCTGGGTTCACAGATGGTAACAGGCCAGATGCTAGAACACCAAATGGGTTGTCATTTGATTTTAGGTTGAAACTAAATGAACTTGGTTACTAACTGAATTCAATTGTCATTAGATTCACGTTTCCAACCTCCTGAAAGCACACTAGAATTTTTTTATCTCACCAGTATATGCCTCTGTGTATATATGTGTATATGCTACCGGCCAACTTAACATATACTGGATGTACATGTGTCTTAAAAGAGGACTTGAAGAAAAATTTCATTTTAAGAAAGAATCTGGGGCAAAAGCATTTTTAACTAAAAATATTCCATATAGCTTACCCCTACAGCTGTATGACATTTTTTGGCAGACAAAGAGAAAAAGAATTTCAGGCACTGAGAAGAAAGAGCATGTACAAAATTGTGGCAGAATCATCAAATTGGGGGAACCGATAGGATTTCTGAAGAGCTGAACTTAAGATATCTAAAGTGGATGAATGAAGTGGCTCTAAGACATTTGAGGTCGATTAATGAAGGATTTGTAGAATAGGAAATCCTATTATTAGATGGGATGGGGGGGGAAACAATGTACCAAGAAAATTGCTTACATCTACTTTAAAAGAAATTTTATTTAAGTAAGACATTACCACAATAGTCATAGAATTGTAAACAAAAGCGAAATCTCATTATAAAGCTGAGACTCCTTGTAATAAAGACTACAGTTAAGAATCTGGGTTGATATTTTTATTATACATGAAATTCAGCCTCACTTCTTTCCACTCATTGCCTCATTACTGCTTCTAATTTCCCTGCCCAATAGTCCCTTAACTGTATTTTAACTTTCTTTCTCTGTTACCTATGGGGAAGGGGATGCTAAGTGTGGAATGCAGCGAAGTTGTTCCGAATAGACAAAATTGACAAGAATTATGAAAATAAAGGATGTGACTACCTCAGAATTCTGACCTTTAGAACTTGAAACCAGATGTATGACTCAGGTCCCCAGTACACATGAACTCTTTTGTATTCTGGATAAGATGGCAAATATTTCCTGTTGTTAAAACATTTTTGGATTATCTTTCCAAGACAAATGTAGGGCTTCTGAAAAGATAACCTCACAATGACAATAAAAAGATTGTTAAGGGTGCTTCTAAGCTACAGCACAAGGAGTATTAGATTTCCAGTGAGAGGAACACTTAAGTTTCAGGCAGAGGTTCATGAAGGCTGAAGTTGCCTCAGAACACATCAACCTCTTTGGTTAGTGCACATGCCTTAGGACACTTGACAATCACAGGGGTAGGCTGGCTGTGGCGGAGGAGGGTCAGTAGCGATTCTCTTTCATTGCTATCCAGGAAAAATATCCCAAGGTAATCTTGAAGCACATCACACCTTCACTGCTTACTGGCCCTTACTTCCTAGACTGTTCCACTCCCATGAAATCTTGGACCACCCAGACATTCACTATGCTAACTATCCCCTTAAACTAAAGTGGAGAAGTTTTTTCAGAATTATGGTTTATACTTAGCAGTGAAACATATCTTCGTAGTTTTTTAAACATTACATTTACAGGAACCTTTTCTTACTTTTTTTTTTTTAAACTATATCTGTTGAACACAAAACTCTCAGGTAATACATTTGTATTTTGATTTGTTTTGATTTGTTTTTTAAACTTCTTTCCCCTGAAAATTGGTCCATATATTCTTCATAGAAAGTATATTACAGCAACGTTAAAAAGCACTTGCAACACCTGGTCATGAAAAATACAGTATATAATTTGGTTTAAAAATAGTTCAAGGTTTTAGAAAATGTATAAAAAAGAGAAGTGAGAGGGGTATATTTACTTAATAATGTAATGCTAATTTAATCTATTATTAGGAGCTTTTAATATGCCAAAGGGTCTGTTTTGAGCAGGAGTTAAACTGTGTCAAATTGGACTTCACATTTTCCTACAATTTACATTTCGAAGGGTAACATTTAAAAAAAATTATAAATGAATGCACTTAGGTTTAGCTTTCAGGTATCCAGGCAAGCATAATATTTACTTTATCTTGTTAAAGGAAGCGAACCCAGAAATGGCACACTGTATTTGCACTCAAAGGGTGAAGAAGAAAGTGTGGAACGAGTTAATATTTGATCATAATCATCACTTGGTGGACTCAGTCAGGCCTGCCACTTCATACCCTGCAGTACAACCCTGGGAAAGTTCCATAACTTCTCTTGAGTCCAACCTGCCTCACCTGCATAAGAAGGTTTGCTAACTCATGGGTTTGCTTGAAGACCTAAATGACAGAAAGCAAATGAACTACTGGCCCATGGTCCGTATCACTAGATATTAGTCCCATAGCCTTCTCATACAACAGCAGTATTCATGTATTTAACAAAAGATTAAAACCCACTGTAGTAGATTCTCATTTTGCATGAGAATATTTGCTAGTTTGCCTAGTGGCTAAAAGTCATTTGTAACCCCAAATCAATAAGCAGCACTTTTGTGGTCATTCGTGGACAACGGCATGTGCAGAGCTGTAAAAACTTGGAGTCGTCCAAGGCACACATTGCCAGCTTAGGTCGAACAAGAGAATGCTCTGCCTAATTGTTTCAGCTCCCGCCACTGTAAAAAGGTATCCTTTCCGCAGTGCACTTAGTGTCAGGTTTTTCGCATTTTTGCCCCTTCTGTTGGTGATTTCACTGTTGAAAAGGCCCCAAACGTACCCTGAAGTGCTGTCTAATGTTCCCAAGCACAAAAAGAATATAATGTGCTTTGTTAGATAAGCTCCATTCAGGCATGAGTTATAGTGCTTTTGGTGGTGAATTCGGCGTTAATAATTCAACAATATACATTAAGTAAGGTGTCTCTAAACAGAAATACACACAAGTTAATCTATTTATCAGTTGATAAAAATGTGATTAACAGTTCAAAGAAACCTGATCCTCCTGTATTTGCCCTAGTAGCAATGGCGCAGTATTTACTAATTCACTAATCCCATGCTTGTAATAACTTCATAGAAGGTAACTATCATGAGTAGCAAGACTGTGTATGCTGGATTTATGTTAAACAATGGCAACACACAATTAAAAAACACAACTCTCTGCTCTTAAAGAAATTCACATGCCAGGCACTCACTTGGTAAAACTTTAAAATGCAAACTCACAGGGGCGCCTGGGTCGCTCAGTGGGTTAAAGCCTCTGCCTTCAGCTCAGGTCATGATCCCAGGGTCCTGGGATCGAGCCCTGCATCGGGCTCTCTGCTCCGCGGAGAGCCTGCTTCCTCCTCTCTCTGCCTGCCTCCCTGCCTACTTGTGATCTCTCTCTGTCAAATAAATAAATAAAACCTTTAAAAAAAAAATACAAACTCACAATCACTATAATAGAAATATGATCAGCAAGGTGTAATTACAAATCAGTACCTTTTCTTTTCCTGTTATGTAAAAAACATAAACATTGGGTCACTGGAGGTTAATATTAAAATATAACTTAACCACTCTTTTTTATTTTTGGCTGGAGTTAACGAATGCCAAAAATGCCCAGCTTTTCTGTTAGCTATATGACTTCCTATCACAGTCTGATATATCCATAAATGCCTATCTACCATCTCCAAAGTCTGAGTTTCAGAAGTATCAGTCTTTAGCTTGTCCAGGATGTGAACTGTTTTCCTTGAGTATTTGAACTTCAAGCCTTGACTGTATCTCAAGAGTAAGACACAGCTTGGAGACAGGAGAACCTCTGGAAGGCAATTTCCACCACACTTTAGGTCTCTCTCTTCCCACAACCTCCATCCCCCCACCCTGAGTCACTGCTTTCCAAGAGAGGGGAAGTAACTAATAATACTCTGTTTTGTTGTGGGTTTTTTTACGTTTTTAATCACCACATGCTCATAGGAGCTAATACTCTTAACTGGTCTAACAAATGACTTACTGTGCTTGCTGTGTACAAAACAACAACAACAACAACAAAACCAGCTTCCTTGATCTACCAGTGCCAGCTCTCAGCTTTTTGTTCTTTATTCCATCCTTTGGTATAATAAACAAAGAAAGGCAGAGAATGTGTCCATTGTTCCCTTCATCATTCTGCACACTTCTCTGACTCCTTCTATGCCTCCTTCTGTGACCTCAGGGTGTTGACCTTGACAGTCTACCAGATCAGGCTCTCTTGCCCTCCAGTATCTAGCTGGGTTTGGTCAACAGGAAGCTCTGGTTGAAGTTCAAAGAACAAAAGGAGAGAAAAGTTGAGTCCTTTATTTCCTCTACTCCCTGTCTCACTCAAGTCCTGGAGTGCATTTACTCTCTAGTCAGGTGACCTCCTCTTCCAAACACCTGTTCTTAATGACACTCCCAGTATGATTCAGGGACCCCTTGGTGGTCCCAAGGCCCTTCCAACAGGTCCATGAGATGGCAACAGACTGAATGCAGAAGTAGAAATAAAAATCCAGCAGGACACCTGGGTGGCTCAGCTGGTTAAATGTCTGACTCTTGGTTTCAGCTCAGGTCATGATCTCAGATTACGGAGATCGAGCCCCGCGCATCAGGCTCCGCGCTCAGTGCGGAGTCTGCTTGTCCCTCTCCCTCTGCTCTTCCCACCCCACACCCTCAAATAAAGAAAGGAATAAAATCTTAAGAAAGAAAGAAAGAAAGAAACATTTCTGTTCTGTTCTCCTAAGCTAAGCAGGGACCTTGCCTCTCCCTCCCCCTGCTCGTGCTCTCTTTCTCTCTCACAAATAGATGAATAAAATCTTAAAAAAAAAAAAAAAAGAACCTCTGCTCTTATCTTCAGGAGAAATAAAGGAAAGAAGGAATTGCAGAACAGGAATTAAAAGGAATAGGAGCATCACAGGAAGAAAATAATGCTCTTGACTTGTATTTAATATCCATGGTATTTTATTACTTAGATAAACAATCATATTACAAAGGGCATGAGCCATATTATTCCATTTTTGTGAAAACAGAAATGTAAATACGTACAATAAAAAAGATGGACGGTTACACACCAAAATTTAGCCTGAGTGAACATGCAGCCAAGATTCATGAAAGGAAGGAGAGGCACATAACACAGCCTGAAAGATCTCGGGAAGGCTTCATGGACAGGGCAATGCAGAACCAGGGGCCAGAATTAAAGCCATCACAATGACAAAGGGTATACCAGGAAGACAGCAGAGCGCATGCAGAGCTGTGAGAAGGCATGGTGTTCCAAGTCTGCAGTTTGTTTCATGTGGAAAGACCATGAGGTAAAAGGAAGGATTGAAGGTGGAAGACTCTGAAAGACTAGATTAAAAGCTCTGAAAGCCATACTAAGAAACTTGGATTTTATCAAAAAACAAAGGGGAGGTGTTGGAAGTGATAGAATAGTTAGTTAGATATGAGCAGGGAATGGGACTTTCTGACCATCTAAAAGATAAAAATCAAGAAACTGCCAACCACCCCTAGAACACAAACGGCTGGAAAAAACCCCAGGGAGCATACATGGGCCATCAGAATACATTTACATTGTGGTCTACACACACACACACACACACACACACACACGTGTGCACACGCATATGCATACACACACATACACACACGGTGGGGGGGGTGGCTGCCATGACAGTTCTGACAAGCACCATACAGGGCCAAAAACTTCCCCTTCCACTGACTGGAGGAGTCCCTTAGATGACTGGAGACAACCTCAGCAGAAGCCTATGCTATGACCACAACTTATGCAAACATAAAAACAAAAGACATCCCTAATCCTAGTGCAGCTGCCAAGGCCGGCGGACATGCCCACTCCCCCATCTTGAAAATGTACTTTTCCTTTAACTGCTAGTAAGCTCTTGCTTACTTGAGAGTTTGGTTCTGAATTATCTCTTGGCCAAACTCAAAAAACCGAGGTCGGCACAGAGGAAGGGAAGGGACCCCCCCACCCACCCTCACCCCCGCCCAATGACAGAGGAATTTTAAGAGTCGGACGTTTCTGACAGCAGGGTAGAAGAAGCACAGAATTAACTACATGGATGGAAGGAGAATGGCAATTAGAGACCAATGAGACTGTGATGTCTAAAATGTAAGCAGCAGCAGAGGTGATGAAAAGCAATATTTAAGACATAGCTAGGAAGTAGAAATGAGATCTTGGAAAGCATTTAAATATAAGGATAGAGATGGCAACAAGGAATTCAGATTTCCAATTTAAACAATCTGCTGAAAAGTGTTATTATTCCCTTTGTTATGGACTGAATGTTTGTTTTCCCCAAAAATTCATATACTGAAAGCTGACTTCCAATGTGATTTTATCAGGAGGTGGGCCCTAAGGCCCGAGGGGGGAGCCCTTATAGACAGACAGTATTCATGCCCTACGAGAGTTCCAGTGCCCCTCTGCCATGAGATTATTGTGGGAAGACACAGACCCTCACCAGATACAGAACTTTACAGGTGCCTGATCGTGCACTGCACAGCCTCCAGAACTGGAAGCAATGAATGTCCATGTAAGCTACCCGGCCTGTGGTGCTTTTGTTACAGAAGCACAAATGGACGAAGACATTCCTATACGACGTAACTTTTAAGAAGAATTAAGTATGGGAGTTAAGAGCACTTGTGAATACATTGAAATTGAGGTATTAAGGAAATATCTAAGTAGTTATGACCATTTGGATGGTCATATCATTTGGATCCATATCATTTGGATATTTGGGTCTGAATGACAAAAGCAAGGTGTAAGCAGGAAATCTGAAAAGACCTGAAAACTAGCAAAACTAGCAATAAATATACGGTTATTGAAGCCACGATCATGGAAGGATATTTCCCAAGAAAAGGTTATAGTGAAAGAGGAGGCTCAAAGATGCAATTCTTAGAGACATCATCACTTAAAGCTTTTGATTCTCGTTTCTCAAGAACTAGTGTGCCTAAGATTCTGTATGGAGCTGAACAAAGTGCTACAGTCTTACCATCGCAAACCCAGTATGAGCTATGTCTTCCGCCTATCACTACAATAAAACCTAAAGAGAAGAATCCAAGAAATCACCTATATAGTTTCAAACAACAAAGGCACAATCACCTATTGAAAGGTGGTGTGCAAAATACCTTTTAACGTATACGAAATCTCTAAATAATTTTCTGAATTTTCTGTAACCCCACAGTCTCTAATATTTTTGGAAAGTCAAATTTCTTTCTGTAGCAATTTTATTCCTGTTGGAGAAAGAAAGTCGCTTAAGGCAACGTTCTAGAGAATAATGAAGGAATATAAGAGCCATAAAGCTGCCAGAGTAGGCAGTTATGTGGACATGAGCAGGAAAGAAAGGAGGATGGCAGATGGGAAATTGCCAGAGACCACCCAGTCTCTGTCTAGAGACCACCTGACCCCCTTAGACCAATCCTTTTTGCGGTTTAGCACAACTGGGTAAGCAAAAGATACAGGTCACAAGGACCTGCTCAACTCTGGAGCATGTGCCCCTCAGGGGAACCCTGTTGGCTAGTAACCCCAAGGCTGTTATAACAACATAACATCATCCACATTGCGGTTTTGCCCTTCCCCCCTCCGACCCTGGGTATCCCCAAGGCACTCATGGGAAGGGGGCAAACAGGAACATGTATAAAAGTTTGGAGGGGAGGAAACAATGGCACCTCCAAAGGGTGATTTAATAAAGACAAAATGGGAAGAAGGAGACAAAGCAGGTCCCCATTAGAATAAAAAAACAAAAAAAATGCCGAACTCAGCGGGCTGATACCCACCCCAGGGCCAGCCTCCTCCTACTTCTCTGGAGTGTAATCTCGCTTTGCTAAATAAAACATTTTCTGCTTTAACTCTCTACCGACTCTCTCAAATGAAATCCTTCTTTTGAGAAGACTAGAACGAATGAATTTTACAATTCACTATGTGGTAACAAAACCAGGACCTGAAAATGCTTCTGAACTTTAATTCTGTAATTAATATTAATATACTATGTTTATTAATTGTAAATTAATATATTACATTTGCATATCAGGTTGGCAAATATTAAAGGCATTATACCAAAGTAAAATGGCACTCTTACGTAGTTCTTATGAAAAGACATTTTTATAACTCTTTCAAAGCAATAGAGTAATAAATACAAACACATTGAGCAAAGCAAAATTTTGATTCAGTAATTCAACTTTCTAGGAAGTCATTCGAATGAAATAAATAGAAAAAATATCTATCTAAAGACTAACCAAAGTATTCATTGTATAGTAGTGTATAAAAGTAAAAAAAAAAAAATTTTAAGATTTATTTATTTATTTATTTGACAGAGAGAGAGATCACAGTAGACAGAGAGGCAGGCAGAGAGAGAGAGAGGGAAGCAGGCTCCCTGCTGAGCAGAGAGCCTGATGCGGGACTCGATCCCAGGACTCTGAGATCATGACCTGAGCCGAAGGCAGTGGCTTAACCCACTGAGCCACCCAGGTGCCCCAAAAGTCAAATTTTTTTTAAAAAAGTCAAGTTTAAAATAATCTTAAAGTCCAACAATATGGCACCCCTTAAACCAGATTTTACTGGCAGGAAACCTATGAAGTAGTTAAGAATGGTATGATCACTGTTTCTTAATCAGAGATTTATGATCTTGAGATCCCTACAACTTTATATAAAAATTTCTTCTATATGCATTCCTACGGGGGAAAGAAAGATGTTCCACAGATTTCTGTAGAATATTAATGTTGTAACACAAAGATTTTAAGAATCACTGATAATGACAAGCAAGTATTTATACAAAGGACATATTATGTAGAGTGAAAAAAGCAGGTTAAAAAATAACATATCCTTTCATCTATTAATGGACATGTGGATGGATAGATATGGATATGCTTCCCTATCTTGGCTATTGTAAATAATGTTGCAATAAACATAAGGGTGTTAATTAATATTTTATAATATATTATTAAATTAGTATTTTCATTTCTTTGGGTACACAGCCAGTAGTGGATTTACTGGGTCAAATGGTATTTCTATTCTTAATTTTTTGAGATATCTCCATACTGCTTTCCATAGTGGCTGTACATTCCCACCAACAGAGCACAAGAGTTCCTTTTTCTCCATAGCCTTGCCAATTTCTTGCCTTCATGATTCCAGTCATTCTGATAGGTGTAAGGTAGTATCTCACTGTGGTTCTGATTTGCATTTCCCTAATGATTACTGAGGTTGAACCTCTTTTCATGTGTCTGTTGGCCATCTGTATGTCTTCTTTGGAAAAATGTCCATTCAGGTCCTCTGCCCATATTTAACTTTTTTATTATTTTTTTGGTGTAAAGTTATATAAGTTCTTTATGTATTTTAGGTATTGTCAGAAGTGTCCATTGACAGATAAAGAAAGAAAATGTGGTATATGCATATGTAAACACATATACAATACCATGGAGTATGACTCAGCCATAAAAAAGATGAGGTCTTGCCATTTGTGACAAGATAGGTGTACCTAGAGGGTATTGTGCTAAGTGAAATAAGTCAGACAGAGAAAGACAAAAATCATATGATTTCACATAAATGTGGAATCTAAAAAATAAATAAACAAAAAGCAGAAACAGACCCATAAATATAGAGAACAAACCTATGGTGACTGGGGGGGAAGAGAGATAGGGGTAGACTGGCAATATGGGTGAAGGGCAGTGGGAGATACAGATTTCCACTTACAGAACGAGTAAGTTACAGGAATAAAAGGTAGAGGGAATATAGTCAAGGGTATTAGAATAGTGTTGTATAGTGACAGATGGTAGCTACACTTGTGGTGAGCACAACATAACCTATAAACTTGCCAAATCACTATCTTGTATGCCTGAAACACATGTAACATTGTGTGTCAACTATACTTCAATTAGGAAAATAACATACATGTGAGATCACATTTTTGTAAAAAATAATTTGAAATGCATAAATAGTAAAAGGTAGAAAAGTTATAAAAGCTATGCAACAAAGTATTAAAAGCAGTTATTACAAATAAATTTTAGATATTTTTATTCAAAAGAAAAAAATCTGGAAATTATAGATGACATAAGTAAACTACTAACATAACTATAGTTTATTTGATGATACTTTTTGCTGCTTAGAAAAATATTCTAGACACTATAATGGGTTTTATTTTTTTATTTTTTTTTAATTTATTTATTTGTCAGAGAGAGAGGGAGAGAGAGAGAGCGAGCACAGGAAGAGGCAGAGGGAGAAGCAGGCTCCCTGCCGAGCAAGGAGCCCGATGTGGGACTCGATCCCAGGACGCTGGGATCATGACCTGAGCCGAAGGCAGCCGCTTAACCAACTGAGCCACCCAGGTGTCCCTATAATGGGTTTTAAATGTTGAAATCAAATTTGATTTGAGGTAATGACTGCATTACTATCAAATATTAGATTTTCCTTCCTTTTTATTTTAATATTTATTTATTTGACAGAGAGTGAGAGAGCGCACAAGCATGGGGAGCGGCAGGCAAAGTGAGAGGGAGAAGCAGGCTTTCTGCTGAACAGGGAGCCAGATGTGGGCTCAGTCCCAGGACTCCAGGACCATGACCCAAGCCGAAGTCAGACACTTAAGTAACTGAGCCACCTAGATGCGCCCAAATATTATATTTTCTTTTAAGTAAATATCAAAACAAATACAAAATACACCCTTAAGGATTTGGGATTTGTTATTAGGTACTACCCACAAATTTACCCAAAGCCTCCCTGTCAGGCTTTGGATGAATAAAGTCTAGGCCTACATAATTAATTAGTTAAAGATCATTTGATATTTAATTTATATATCATTATTTAGCCTCAAAGATACACCGGGTCACACACACTACTCAACCTCCACTGTGGTTACTACATCACCACTTAAAGTTATATTTGTTTTCTGGTTCCAAATATTGTCTTAACTTACATTACACAATAAACAACATGTGCATAAACTTGTAATATCATGACATCATGAACAATGTGAATTCACTAGAAAGGTAACTCAATGAGTCATATATAGAAACAAGAAATAACAAGCAAGCTCAACCCTACATGAAAGAAAAATCCTATAATCAGCAAGGTCTTATTCTCACTTACTGGATCTTCTTTCATAAACCCAAAAAACAAAATTAGGTTCATAAAAGAAGGCTTGAAAAGATCAGTCTGTACGAACCTCATATATAAGAAAAGATATCTTTCATTTACATGGCAATGAGGAGTTCACTTCAGAGTTGTCTTATGAGCCAAATGAAATATAGGAAGAAAATGTGTTATCATTGTATATTTAAATTGTAGCCTTTTAAAATAAAATACCTTTCGAAAATATGTTGAACCTCAATGTATCTTCAGAAGAAATGGAATTCATCCTTCTAAGAAACACTAATTCTAGGCACTTATTATGTAATAATTTTGATTGCTAACTCTGACCTTTCCACTAGAAACTTCACTTCTTAGCTATTACCCATGATATAGCACTGTTAACACAGATCCTAGTTTCATGTTGACAGAAAACAGAATAAAGATGGAACTGCTGCTGAGGTCTACAACGTATAAAGCTGTTAGTGACTTACTGGAAAGAAAGCAGCTGACTGGAAACTGGTAGACAACTGCAGTTGCTCCGCAAGAGTACTTTCGAGAAGCACTGTTCCCTACTTATAATCACATGCATGCGTTTTCTCATTTCCTCGTTATAACTAGAACAATTAACAATTCAGATAGTTACTTCACAGAGGAAAGGCGAGCAACGTAAAGAACTAAAAATACACATTTAAAGGGTCAAATTACTGATTTGCAGTCACTGAACTGTAACAGAAACCATGTCATTATTGCATCAAATCAATTATTTTCAAGGATAGCCTTTCCATCCTAATTAAGTACTTCAGTATGCATTCCCAGGTACCCTGAACAAGTTCAAAAAGTACACATTTAATCCAGGGAGACTTAAGCTGGTCTTCCTTAAGATTTTGGAATCACATCATGTCTATGCTAGCAAAATGAATGCTCTAAATGTAGGATTAAAAAACATATTCAACATTATGAACAGCTGATTTTATCCATTCAACAAATATTTAACACTGTAAACAAGAAAAATAAACCACTGAGTAAGAAAGAGAAACAAAGAATCTCTGCCTTTTGGAGACCTCACTGCATTAAAAGAGCTAAAAGTTCTAATTAAGACGGAAAAGTGCTCAGTAACTCCAGGCCCACGAAAGCCAGAACTGGTATCTCTTTGTACCCTAGTCTACACCCCAGACAGGAGGTTCTCAAAATGTGCTCTAGGAACCTCTGGGAGTCTGTCCACAAGACCTTTATAGGGGTCTGTGAGATCAAAGCTATTTTCTCATAAGTATGCTGTTAAGTTTTACTGAGATTACTTAATATGTGATATCACAGTAAAGTAAGCACAGAAGCAGATATGAGAATTCATCTTCTTCCAACAAGCCAGACACTAAAGAGATTTTCAAAAAAATGTGAAACAATGCCATTCTTCTTACTAATTGTTTTTACTCTGGAAAACATAATTATTTTCTTCATAAATCATGTTGTTAATATGTTTATCACTGCTACTCCTAAATGAATTTGCTATTTCTAAATGAATGAATAAATATGTTTATACTTCCTCAGTTTTAATTTCTAATAGAAGTATTAATAAATATAACCACATAAACAAAAGCTCTTTGGTATCTTCAATTGTCTTCACAAGTATAAAAGGATCTTGAGACCAAGAAGACTGAGGACAAAGGGCCTAACACATGGTTGGTTCTCAAGGAATACTGAATAGTGAATTAACAAGGAGGGCTATACCAATGTGAGGATTAATGAGCCAGGATCTGAAGGGATAGACAGAGGTCTTTGACATGAGTGAAAGACGAGTTTATAAATAGTGCTGCTCAAAATGTTTTCTAAGTAGTTAAACAACTTCCAGAAAATGACTAAAAATGAAGTTGTTCTCTTACAAATAAGAAAATGGATGAGGGCCATAAGCCATGAAAAATCAATGCCTCTCAACAGACTCTACTCTGTAGTTCTAGAGAAAATCTTAGATTCAAAGTTGGACAACCAATCTTTCACAGGAATACTGTGCTAAGGCAAAGAGGATAGCTTATTATTAGCTCTATCATTTTCTAGAATTAATCATTTTAAAAATGTAATTATGCTCCATGTTAATATTACTTGCTATTAAAAATAATGTCAAATCAAAACAAAATGGGGAACCTGGTTGCTTCAGTCAGAGGGGTGTTCAACTCTTAATGTTGGGGTCCTGAGCTTGAGCTCCATGTTGGGTGTGGAGATTACTTAAAAATAAAATCTTTAAAAACAAAACATAATATCAAATAAGTGTTTGCTCAACAATGTTTTTTTTATTTACTTTTTTAAAAGTTTTTTGTTTTTTTGTGTTTTGTTTTTGTTTTCATTTTTTTAATTCTTTTTGAGAGAGTGTGTGCACCCGCAGGAACAGAGCAGAGGAGAGGCAGAGGGAGAGAATCATAAGCTCCATGCTCAGTGCAAAGACCCACATGGGGCTCGATCTCATGACTCTGAGATCATGACCTGAGCCAAGATCGAGCGTCAGATGCTTAGCTGACTGAGCCACCCAGGGGCCCCTCAATGATGTTTTCTAAAACTACTCACCCATTACCCTTCTTTCAACTTTCAGATTGGTTAATAATTTTTTGGATATGTGAAGGCATGAGACTCTTCATCAAAGACAAATTTTGAAGCTGCTTAAGTAATAAAAGAAGATACCATATATTCCTTAAAGAAAACTAAAAATTGAACAGAAACAGAGGTTAACTTAAAAAGAAAAACAAAAACTTGTACTTTTTTATATAAAACCCTTCATATATTCCTGGATGACTTATTAATGAATAAAGGCAAGTATACAAAATCATTTCTAAGACTGTATGAAAGGAAGCCAGCTGTGAAATCATTCTTCTGTATGATATCAAAAATATACGCTTGAGCACCTAGCCTTGTGATCTGCCTAAAGACCAGAGGGGAAACCCCTTGTTGACCATAAAAGGGCTGCCTGCATGTTCTCAGTGGAAAGTATACAGGATCTTATTTACACAAGTATAAATACATGCCATTCCTTTGTGCTCACAGGCACTCCTGAAGGCTGGCCAGAATAGGAGAGTCCGCTGGTTCAATGCAAACAGGATTCAAAAAGTCTGTGACACTTCCCAACATCGAATGCACTTTATTTTTCTAGCTTATCTTCTTTCATGATAAAAATATCTACAAAGCATAAGATCACTATCATTTAACAGGTGGCATCTCTAGAAATACTTTAAAATAAGCCTTTAAGTTTCAGCAGGAGCAGAAAAAACACATTTCCATAAATAGGTGCTTTTTTTTTTCTAGTAACATTACAGCTGTTTGAAAGCTGAGGAATAGAGAAGAATGTATTTATAGTCGATAACAATGCCCTATGTGTTTACATTTCTTAGTAACTTAGAAGACAAAAGTTTGAAAACTTCTGGGAAACAGTAAGTGCACAAATTACCGTGACCATTTCAGGTCCAAAAAAATGCTGGTAAAAATAAATTAAAGGAACAGCAGAATGCAGGTACACAACACCTGGTATGCGTGTGTGTGTGAATAATTACAATATAGTGATTACAGAACAAATAAGTGAACATGACTGAATACAGTGAACGGTTTCCTTTCAAGTCTCAGGAAATTCCGGTATTTCCACTTAGTAGCATGGGTTAGACACACACCATATAGATCTCGGATTATCACTCTAAGCATTTGACATAAAATCTCATCACAAGGCTAAAGTGCACATTAGCAGTCGTCTAATCTGATGTTCTTTTCAGTGAGTGGATTTCCCCTAAAACATCTGTGCTAAGTGGTCTCACAGTCCAGAGAAACTCAATCACTTCCCCAAGGAACCTTTCTAACCAATGTTTAAATGCTCTACCCACTGCTATTTAAGGTTAATTGGCACCAATGGGTAAGAAAAAAAAGCAAGTCTGTCTCAACCTCAGGACGACTGGATGTATCCATAGTACAGATCAGCAGTGACGAAACACCCCTTAGGACACAGCTCACTTCATGCCTGAGAAGCACAGGAAAACTGTCTCACTGATGTCGAATGTTAGTCACCTCAGCTTCCCAACGTGCGTCGTAAACCTGTTTTGATGAATCTTGCTGGACCACGTGTGATCAACGCATCATTATCACGTGCGCGTGCCAGAAACACACACTCTCGGCCCCACCCCCCCAGGCCGATAGAAAGAGAATCCGTATTTCCACGCGATCCCGGAAGATTCAAACGAACATTCAAGTCTGACAAGCACTGATCTAGGTCAATGCACGTGGATTATTTCTTTATCGCTCTCTGTGGAGCCGCATCGTATTATTTTGCTAGCCTCCCTACACTTAAGCCTATTTCTTTTTTTTCGTCCTATCCGATATTATTTTTTAGAAACCCCTATGTGCATTTTCAGCCCAACTGGTGGGACACATGGGTGAAGAAAATAGAATTTATTAAGTAGACCAGACATTTTGCTAGGAGTTTCATTATTGTTACTCTGTGAGGTCACTCTTTCAAAGTTCTACAAATTGGAGACTTCGGTGCCCAGAAAGGTTGAGTGACTAAGTGAAGATACGGTAACTAACAAATAGGTAAACCAGGATTTAAACTCAGTTCCAGAATTTGGTAAATCATATTTTCACACTCTGCCTTTTCTTCCTCTATGGATTCTTTTTAGCCCAAACACCCAGACTTTCCCTTGAAATAAATATGGCACTGGCAAGACAAAAACTGAGGGTCACTGAGACCCCTCAGTGACTTCTCTACATTTAAGAAGGGACTATAAGCTCAGCAAGTCTGCTAAGCATCTAACCAAATTAGAGATGTAGTTCTAACAAATTAAAGCAGCTATTGGAAGCAGTATAATGTAATGATTAAGGGCATGCACCCTGGAACCAGACAGCCTTTGTTGGAACCCCTGATCAGCCACCTGACCTTGGCCAAATGGCTTACATTCTCCTTAGGCTGGGAATAATACCAGTAATTGCCCTTATAGGCTTTTTGTGAGGATTAAAGGAATTAATGTATGTAAAGCATACGTTAATGCATGTCTGGTATAAAGTGAGCATTTAATAAGTGTTAACAATATTTACCACTAAGTGGAATTTCTTCTTGTAGTATAACCTGTCTTTGTTTAAAAAAAAAAAAAAAAAAGCTGTTCTTCCACTTAACTAAGCAGTTGCTAATATTGTTCTAAATCAGTACAACATTTGCTTCCTTCTCTTTTTATTGATCTTAAACTCACATACATCCCTGTCACAATCAATGCATATGTCTACTGGTGCCTCCTTAGTACAGTTAACAGTAGCCTGAAGACTTTTAAGACATAAATAACAGGTCAAAGACCAAGATGCCTGTCTGGACCTACAGGTGAGAGTTTGGTGCTTGCCCCTTACAATCCATTCACAATTCATGATTTCCAGTCCGCCAGCAATTCTACAGCTCTAACTGCAGAATATATCCAAAATCTGACCACTTACCTACTTCATGCTGGTCTAAGCCACCATGATGGCATTTCCTTCCTTGCTCTCCTAGAGACCAACCCCAAGCAAGCAGAAATAATCATCCCTATAAAACACATCGCTCCTCCGCTCATCTCACTCCACTTGTTGCCAATCTTTCCGGGCACACTCTTTCTCTGAGGGCCTTGCCACTCCTACTGGCTCCGCCTAGAAGGCCGTCTCCCCCATCTGCTCAGCTCTATGCCTTTTTCTAACTCAGGGTGCCGCGGTGAGAGGAGCTGCTGCCCCATCCACCCACCTGCAATGGATGGTCGTGAGAACTGCTCCAACTTCCAGATCAAGAGGAATAAGCAGGCATACAGCACCGAGGACCGTGACCAGAGGGCTCGAAACTCCTTTGGCTACCATGGGCTGATTCACCGTAAGACTGTGGTCATGGCGCCAGAGGCCCACGGCCGACGGGCAGTGCTGTCAGGAAGCGGAGAGCCCGCCCGCGGACCTTCTCTGTGCCCCCTTCTCCGTGTGGACCGCCATCAACAAGAAGGGCCTGGCCTCCCCCAGCAGCATCAGGCACGTGATCCGCAAGCGCAAGGATTGCCCAGATTTGCGCCATCCCGCGCAGCCAGAGGTCTGGCAGAGGTCTGTGAAGAGGTAATGGGCCCACCGCACCAAGAGCTCGTGAGCACCCACCCCCCACCTCCAAAGCAATAAAGATACGAACCACCTCAAATTAATTAATTAATTAATTCACCTCAGTGGACCCCACCCGGGACTTACATTAAACTACAACAATATTCTCTAACCTCACACACTCCCGATCTCCTTACACACTGCACTGATCGCGGTCTATCATACTAGCACTTTATGTATGCTGTTTGTCATCTTTTCCTCAATAGAACAGAAACTCAACAAGGGCAGAGGTTTTGTACGTTCTGTTCACTGATGTATCCGCTGTGTCTGGTATTCTGCTGCATAATGAATGCTCAGTAAATATTTGTTGAAAGAATAAATGAGGGCGCCTGGGTGGCTCAGTCGGTTAAATGTCTGCCTTTGGCTCAGGTCACGATCCAGGGATCCTGGGATCAGCCCTGTGTTGGGCTCCCTGCTGGTTGGGGGGTCGGGCGGTTGTCTGCCTTTCCCTCCGCCTCTCCCCTGCTCCTTCTCTCTCTCTCTGTGTCATAAATAAATACATAAACAAACAAACAAACAAATAAATAAATAAAATCTTCAAAGAAAATAAAGAATAACGGAATAGGGGACATCCCATTTACCCACAGACAATTAAACAAACAGTCTAGGCATTTCCTAGTATTTCAAGACATATATGTGTGTATATATATAATCTCCATAGGGAAAAACATAAGACAGCAATATGATTTCTCCTGCACAAAAACCTAAATCAAAAACCAGTGATTTAAAAAAGGGGAAAAAAAAAAACAATTTATAGAAACCAAACAATTGCTATGTCCTTTTCCAAAGCAGGGGGGGAAAACCCTGATAAATTTATGAGTTTGTTAATTAAAGAGTTTGCCCCACCTCCCTCAATGTGACAGCACAGTTCAAGGAGTGGATGCACTGACCTTGTACAAGAGAAACTGCAGGGGCCGAATGACAGAACAATTACTCATTTGGCCAGGAGGAGGCCGAACAACTCATAATCTTGCAAAAAGCACCTTGGGAATTTTAATGACAATACAGACTCAGCAGTTTAGTTTCGATTCTAACCTGAAAAACCCAATACTGTCCCAGTCTCTGTGTTATGATAACCACTCATGGTTCAAGATGACTCTTGAAACCCCTCAGCTCTTATCAGAAGGACTCCAGCCCTCTACTAGCCCACAAGCAGCCACATCTGACCCAAATCAACACTAAGAAATCAGAATTCATATTCTGCCCTCTTCTCATCTTGTTGGATGCTTCAATACTTCTTCTTGTAAATTACGGAGCATTTATTATATTTATGAGAAAATGGATCAAGTAGGTTATGTTCTACCTATTAAAACAGCCTACAGAATATGCAAAAAGGAGTACTGTGTGTCCTGCAGAAAGTACTACTTAGAATTATTCACCTCTGACCAAGAAGATACAAGAGAAAATAACTTCAAAAATCGAGAAATTTGGGGCGCGTGGGTGGCTCAGTGGGTTGAGGCCTCTGCCTTTGGCTCGGGTCATGATCCCGGGGTCCTGGGATTGAGCCCCGCCTCAGGCTCTCTGCACGGCGGGGAGCCTGCTTCCTCCTCTCTCTCTGCCTGCCTCTCTGCCTACTTGTGATCCCTGTCAAGTAAATGAATAAAATCTTAAAAAAAAAAAATCGAGAAATTCCATGTGAAATGCTGAAATGTCTCCTTATCTACCACCTAGAATACTGGGTACGTTCTCAGATTGAAGCAAAAATAATAGCTCTGGTTTCACAGCATATGGTAGATAAACCACCCAGAAATACAAACAGTATGAATCAGAAAGAGGGACCAACCCATTTTTTTTTAAAGATTTTATTTATTTATTTGTCAGAGCGAGCACAGGCAGACAGAGTGGCAGCAGAGGCAAAGGGAGAAGCAGGCTCCCCGCCGAGCAAGGAGCCCAATGTGGGACTCGATCCCAGGACGCTGGGATCATGACCTGAGCCCAAGGCAGCGGCTTAACCAACTGGGCCACACAGGCGTCCCAGGGACCAACCCACTTTAAAGTATACTCTACAATATTTCACCCAAGACAATTTGATATGCTTATCAATGAAAATTATAAACGGAGTATGCCCGAGCAAAGTTGGGTTTTTTTTAAGATTTTATTTATTTATTTGACAGGCAGAGATTACAAGTAGGCAGAGAAGCAGGTAGAGAGAGAGGAGGAAGCAGGCTCCCTGCTGAGCAGAGAGCCTGATGTGGGGCTCGATCCCAGGACCCTGAGATCATGACCTGAGCCGAAGGCAGAGGCTTTAACCCACTGAGCCACCCAGATGCCCCTAGAGCAAAGTTTTTATCTGTTTTGACAAATGACCTTGGTATTATTTCTTCATTTAGTGAGCGTGGTATTTCTTTAAAGCCACAAATCCCTTTTCTGAGCAACAAGTGAACTCAAAACTTGCCAAGGACTGAAGGAAGAGCTCCTGCCTTTTCTCACAGAGTTCACCCATTTATCATCAAGACAACCTGCACCGCAAGGCATGTCAGAATGAGACCAACGGAGCCCAGACTGAGGGCTATGCTTGTGTTCTAGCCCTGCTGCCAAGACCTCCGTGAGTAAGAAAATGACTTCACCTCTGAGAAAACAAGGCAAGGAGGGCTCCACGAGACCATACTTAAATTGCTCCCAGGGCATGTTCCCCCTATTTTTAAAGACCTCTTGAGCTCTGAAAATATCCAGAACAAAAGTATTAAAAAGACTTCTTCAGGTTTATTTCAGAATGTTTGAAACAATGTTTAAAATGACTTCCATGAAGAGGGTAGAGGGTCAGAATAATGTCAGTTCCAAAGCTGAGAAGGCTGGAGGCAAAAAAACAGTGCATGTGCACAGCTGGCTCAGACTCCCCAGTAGCACAGTGGTAGTGAGTCATCATCAGGAATCTTAAACTGCGTAGGGAAAGGAGGTCAGCAGAATGGACAAAAGGAATCGCCCTCCGGTCTCTCAGGATTCCTGCCACTAGGAAGTAAACAGGACAGAAGACCAATGGGAAAAAACAGCAGAAAGGTACACAAGCCCCTGACTAGCGATCTCCTATTATGGATCTCTATAGACACAGCTGTGCTGCCCCCCAACCTTCCACCTCGGATGTACCCCCTACCCTCCGCAGTTAATACAGAGCATTGCTGCAACGCTTCCTTCACAGTTCCAAATATACTTCCCTACTCAAAACTCCCTTTTAATTCAGAGCTCTCCCTTGAGATGGCCCTAGTCTCAGAGGTCAACGCACTTTGAGGGGTTCCAGACTCGGCAGACACAAAGTTTTCACTTGTGACATGGAACCATGATAATTAAACATCAAAGTGAAGGCTTTGTGAAGGATAACAGCAGTATGAAAAAAAAAGAGAGAGAGAGAGATATTCAAGAAACAGAACATTTATGCTATTTTGTTACATTGTGTTTTTATTGGGTTCTTTTATTTGTTACTTATTTCATTACTTACATTTGAGATCAAATGATGAGGATGATATCCCAAAATGAGAGCCTCAGTCCAGGTATAATTCCAATCACAGGCATAAAAAAAAAAAAAAAAAAAAACCACAGGCAAAAACAAAAAAACTATGTGTCTTATTTTTTCCCATTCCCTTAATTGAAAGTTTAGTGTCAGAAACAGAACTACAGTATTTTTTCCAAATACAAAATAGTATTCCTTAGAAGAGAACTTCCTACCTGCTCTATACCTGGAGTTTCAGGTGACTTTTTTCCTAAGATTTATTTATTTATTTGAGAGAGAGAGAGAGAGAGAGAGCATGAGAGCACATGTTGGGGGGTAAGGGTGGGATGGGCACAGGAGGAGCAGAGGGAGAGGGTGAGGGAGAGACAGAATCTCAAGCAGACTCTCCCTGAGTGTGGGACCCACCTCAGGGATCCATCTCACCACCCTGAGATCATGACCCAAGATGAAATCAAGAGTTAGATGCTCAGCTGACTGAGGCACCCAGGTGCCCCTAAAATAATTTTTGTTCTTGATTTGTTAAAAGGCAGTCACAGAACAGATGAACTTGCATATTGCACAACATACAAGCACACGGTCCCAGGGTGACTGCGGTATTGACAGAAGCTGCCTGATTTCAGTAAGGGACTGGGTGCTGGTATGTCTGAAGGATACACTGTACTTAGAAAGGCAAGTCGTGTGTGGTTTCTCAATCCACCAGGCTCAATAAACGTGATTAGCAGGAGTCCGTATGGTCAATACAGACCTTGGCTCACAGTGTGCTCTAGAATGCAGCTGCAAAGGAAGGCAGGATTTTATTTTGGGTTTTTTTTTTCATGGTTTATATCATACACTTGTCTATAAACAAAGACTGTGATGCGCAACCTAATGGCATGTTCCAGATGTTTCCAACAAGTGTACCAAAAAAAAACCCCATAATATTTTCTTGATCTTTAAAGCTGAAGAGCAGGATGTACAGACTACACACTAAGCTTTAAGAAAAAAAAAAGGAAAGAAAAAATAAGAAAACCCCATCTGGTGCCAAATGTTGGCAGCTATCTTCTTTCTTCCCAGACAAAACTCAGGTCTTGTGAAAACAACATTTCTTGCAAAGTGCCAAAAACAACATAGATAATTGTCGAGATGGCTCTCCTCACCGACGGCCACAACAGTCTTATTGCTTTGACTCTACCCACAGCTAGCCTCTGGGATAAAACGAAGAGCCAACTTTAAATCTCAGCCCCACAGAGCCACCTTTCAGAATGCCATCTCCTAGACTTCTAAAAACAAGTCTTGCACTTTAGGTGCTTTCCTTTAGAAGAAAAACCTACTATTTGTATTTGCCCCCTTTCTTCACTGTTCAAATTAGGCTTCAAACCAGCACAGCTTTGTTTCTAGGATAACAGACAGTGATAGAAGATTATTACAGAAAATTTGGCAAAGCCTAAATGTATTTTAGGAAGGAAAGTATCAACACCCCTACAGACGCTGGAGATAAAGTATCAGTAACATCTTAGCATACTTCATTCTTGTCTTTCTACATACACGGAAACATTTCTGTGGGGATACATAAAAACATTTAAAATGCTATCCTGATTTTTCACTTCACGGTATAGGGTGAGCATTTTCCCAGGAGGAGACAGCATTTTGATCACCACTCTGTCTCCCATGAGTAACGACAACTTTGTTTAATTCACAGCATTTCTCACGGAAGGGTGATTGGTCGACTGGCCACCACAGACCCACCATTAAATTCACGGATGGTATGTGTAGCTGAAATATGAGAAAGGTGAGAACCGATTACAGTGGAGAAGATTGGAAGCCCAAATGCCCATCTCCGAATACACTCAGCTCCTTGGTGAATTCTTCTTGTTGTTAAGAACCAGAAGGAGACAAATTTATTCTCTTGTATCCTAATATTAAGCCTTTGAAAGATTCATGATTATTCTGTTAAATACTCAAGCCATTTAAATGTGTGTACAATATAGAAAATGAGCCATTTAATTTGAATAATGAAGAGAAGTTAAAAAGCATTCATTACCTTCTGCCTAAGGGTGTGATCTCCTTGATTAATATGCACACTAATGGGAAAGAATCTAATGCTCACTTGTTTCTTCCTTCGGAGCATTAATACCATTTGAGTTGGTCATTAAGGAGTAATCGCACACACACATATACACATGCACACGCGCACATACACACACACACACTCACACACTGTCTGCGCTGCAATGTTTCTTTATAACAAACCAGCCTCAGGAAATTATTAATGAGGGGTTAGAAGGTTACACAGCAGTTAAACCCAGAAGAATGTGCAAAGAGAGAACTACCTATTCAGAATTGTTGGGGAGGACTGGCAGTCTGAAAAGGAATTCCTAGCCAAGAAATTTTCTATACTTTGCAAAGCCAAAATAAAATGAGTCATAACACTTCACATTTTCTAACGGGGTATTACTAGAATGACCTCTGATTTTCTACGGAAATCAAGAACACCACGAATGAGGATGTAGAACTCCTCCTCCCCACCGTGTCTGAGGAAGTATCTGAGATGGTATAGATCCAGTCCTGGCAGAAGCTACATTGTTTGTAACTTTCAGCTTTACCTCCAGGAAAAGAAGGAGTGGGTCAGGAAATAAAAGCAACTTTTGGAGCCAATCAGAAAATAAAAGTAACTCTGCTCAGAGGCACAGGAGCACCAGCATCCCACCCACCACTGGCACCCAATATGTCCCTTTTCCCAGGCCATACGTGCCACTAGAAAAAGTCGAGTGTTATATCCCACGGTTACAAAGGGATACAGCATATGCCACCCCAAAATACGCTGCTTTGGCAGAAGGATTATTTTGAGCCCAAGGCAACTGAGAATCAACAAATGTAGGAAAAGTTCTCTGCCAAAAGCAGAGCATAAATTTGCTTTTGTAAAGGTGGCATAAACTACCCCCCAACACACTTTCCAATACCAGGGTGAGGAGAGGTGCCCTTATCATGGGAGACAGAGAGATGAGTCTGCATAAACAGATCTGACTAAAAGAACCCTTATCTCCCATGAGTTTCCCCCACAAATTTCTTTCTTTTTTTTTTTTTAAGATTTTATTTTTAAGTGATCTCCACACTCAATGGCAAGCCTGAATTTACAACCCCAAGGTCAAGAGTCACACGCTCCACCGACTGAGCCAGCCAGGTGTTTGGGGTTTTTTTTTTTTGTTTTTTGCCTTTTTCCGCCTCACCTACAATTCAATAAGACATTTGAAAAGCAATGCTGAGTTGGAAAAATCCTATTTACATTCACAAATACATAGATCTTGGAAATGTTTCTAATTGTTGAATTGCCAAATGACTTTACAATTTCATGAAATGCCATATTTAGAAATCAATAAAAACTGGCAAAAAAATAAATAGAAATGTCAACTGACAGTCATTATAACAAATGGGCCTAAGTTAACCGGGACTGCTGAGTGGTTTTCACGTTGCATATCATGATACTAACCTGTCAACTACAATTCAAATGGTAAATGATAATGAAAAGAAGACAACCCCTACCTCTACACCACAGCCAACCTTAGTTTTGCGTAATCCAGCCAGAGAAAGGTCTTTCTCGATTTACCCAAAATCTGAGCCTGGAGATCCACACTGCATCTGATTGTAAAGATTAAAATCCTTGCTTTCTACTGCAGACTCAGTGCACCAAGGAGCAAAGCAAATCATTCCTAAACCCACAAATGTACTCAGGCCCCTAAAGGCCCTACATTTAAAATCTCTGGGCCATTTCAAGTATAAATTTTAGGGGCAAAGAGGCTGCCAGTGGAATGTCTAAATTGGTAGAAAAAAACAAAAACAAAAACAAATCTTTCCCCCAGGAATATTCTTCTGCTTCAGACTTCCTTCCCAAAAAATAGCAAAATGACCATGATTGGCTACATTAGCTTTTGTGCTGTGTAGCCTGCTTTAATATGTACACCGAAATGAAACAAAAAAATGTCCTTTTTAAAACATAAGACATACATATTTAGGCAAATGGATGGATCTGCTGGATTTGAAAATACTGGGTGCTTCAAATAATTAAAACCTTTCCTAGAGCTTTTACTAAATAGCTTATTTTGTGAACATCCTCTTTTCACTCAGATAAACAGGGTATTTTCCATAAAATGGAAAAGGAATCATGAAACAGTCAGACACCAAGAATCTTAAGTCACAATATAATGATGGAGTTAGCCTAAATTACAGGTTAGTTATTATACCCAGATATACGATGACACTGCCAAGTTTCTTAGAGAAATGTAATATTTATTGTCCATTATCACTGAGGTTAATATCAATATTCATTACCATGTAGAGAATCAAATAGAAATCTTCAAAACATTTGAATGAACGTGTATTTTTTTGTTATTCACCCAAATTACTGAGAGCACTGAAACAATCCAATCATGTTTTAAGATAGAAACTATTCTTTAACCTGGCATCTACTGCAGTACAAAGACCTAAGTCACATACAAAATGGAAAAATCAATTTTGGCAGCAAGACGAGAATGTCAACAACATAGGCCAATTCTCCCCAGTGCTTAAGGCACTGTCTGATAAATGAGATACCTACCACTAAACATTCAATAAATTGACCCACTAATGAACTGCAAAAGCCAGTGATCTTCCTCAACTTTCTAATACTCAACCAAGGAAATTTCCTTGGTATTTTTTATTAATCTCGTTAAATCCCAGATTTAAACACACAAAGGTTTTAAACATTTTTTTTTTCTAGCACCAAAACAATACATGAAAAGGTCAGTGAAAAATCTGCAACCATGTAAAAATTTGCGGGCATAAAAACAACTGAATAATTAGTCTGAAAAAAATAGCAATGTTTGTTTTCTGTTTTGTGTATGTTTAAGACAATCACAAAGGAAACATGCTGAATTTTGTCTTTTTAAGGAAACACCAAAGGAAATCTTAATAATAAATGTTTGGAGTACCAAAAAAGAGCCTAAGCACAATGTTTAAATTACTGAACTCAAAAAATAAAATAACTTCTTAAATATCTTGGATTCTATCCCATCGTAAAAGAAAGATTTACATAGTCAAGCTTCATTTGCTCACATGACAGTTACTTATAAAAAAAAGTATTTTATCCTATAAATAAGAAAGCCTTCCAACTTGCACAAAAGATTGCCACTTGCAATCACCAGTTGTGAGAAACTTCCACTTGATGACTTGACTGTTACATGAGCATCTCCCAAAAAGCCAAACAGCCAACCTATTAAAGACATCCCAGCAACTGGGTTCCTGTCCAGATTGTTTCCTAGACTAGAGTCTCAACTAAAGTAGAATTGGAAGGAATATGGGAAGAATCTAGGACTTTTAAAAGGGTCATTAAGAATACATTCAGAGGGGAGCCTGGGTGGCTCAGTGGGTTAAAGCCTCTGCCTTCGGCTCAGGTCATGATCCCAGGATCCTGGGATCGAACCCCACATCAGGCTCTCTGCTCAGCGGGGAGCCTGCTTTCCCCTCTCTCTCTGCTGCCTCTCTGCCTACTTGTGATATCTCTCTCTCTCTCTCTAGCAAATAAATAAATAATCTTAAAAAAAAAAAAAAAGAATGCATTCACACTCTGGGACCCTTGGATGGCTCAGTCAGTTAAGCCTCTGCTTAGTTCATGATGCCAGGATCCTAGAATTGAGTCCTCTGTCGAGTCTCTTATTGGGCTCCTTGCTCAGTGGGGAGCCTGCTTCTCCCTCTGCCTCCCACTTACCCCTGCTTGGGCTCTCTCTCTCTCTCTCTCTCTGTCTCCCTTTCTCTCTCACGAATAAATAAATGAAATCTTAAAAAAAAAAAAAAAAAAAGAATGCACTCACACTGAAATGTCACTCTACCAGCAAATATGATTCACTACTTCCTACCAAACCTGCTCCTCTCTGTAGCTTTTATATTATCTTCATCCCTCACATTGCTGTGTGAGTATATCATGTGTTATAATTTAAATTTCTAGATATCTTTGTCTTGTAGAAGTAGAGAAATGAGATATATACTCAACAATGCTTCTGAAACTTTATTGTTCTTAAAAATCTTGCCAGATAGTATTACTTTAAAAATTGCCATAAAAAGGCGTCTTCTCACCAAAAGTATGTGTATCTGTTTTTTTTCCAAATGGGTGAAACCCCAGTTGTCTAACAGCATGAATAAGACAACAGAAATGAGAGATTGAGAATTACTCATCTACCTAGGAAGCAATCAGTGTTCACTGTCAGTAACCGACACATCTCACTCCCCTAGCAGAGGAACTAAGAAGACCAGGAGGCAACGGCCTGAATTCACTGCATGGGGAAGCACAAAGCCAGTCCTCACCCCAGCTAATTCTGGATGACTGCAAAATGAATATAAGTGAAGACAATTCACTCTCCCTCACAGAGACAAATAAAATGAATGTGAAAATAAATAGTCTGGTCTCCAAGAGTCCCGAACAATTCTCTTGCCTTAAGTCCACTGAAAAACGTGGGCACAGCCCTATGCAGTCTGGGTACCGTCCTTATGTAAATAGCAGAGGGTATGGTTTTAATTTGGTTGTGACACCATAAATATTGGCATACTGAACATGTGCTTACTGCCATGAATTTTGAACTCTCTCTCTCCAGGGGCTGCTTCTGTTTTGTCCACATGCCAGAACTAAGGACTACTTGCCCATAATCTCATATGATCAGAGCTGAGAAACTCGATTTTATTTCCAAGGGAAAAAAAAGCATTCTTTGAGCGATTTTTGGAAGTAATGACTTTTTCAAGATTTTTGCCTTCCAGGGGATAAATCACAATTGTCAATCTCGAAACCCCAAAGCAAAAAAAAAAAAAAAAAAGAAAAAAAAAGGAAAACCAAACTGAAAATAAAGCACATGAGGATAAATCTCACATTCACTACAAAGAACAGGAGGAAATAATTCAAAACAAAAATTAGTTAAAGCTATTGAAAATGGACTTTTGATAGTCATGCTTTTCTTAAACTGATTGCAATAAACGTTAATCACAAAGTTCCCTGTTTAAAAATAATTTTCCTGGAAATGATACATTTCTTTTTCTTGTTGAGGAAATAACATTCTAAGCAGTCATCACTATAATTTTGCTAATAAGGTTCTTTGTACATTCATTTTACTCTGTCTAAGCAGAAAGATGAAGAAGCCTTTCAGTGTATCCCCTTTTAGTTCCTCAAAATGAAGCCAGACATCAGTTACATCCCTCGGTTGTGAAATAAAGCATATGACTTCTTTAGGGCCTATCAATGATGACCTATGAGACCAGATGTCAACACTACAACAGAACTGGCTGTGTTGGGTCTAAGTGGGCTGTTTTCACTTCACCTAAAAGTCTTACCACCTAATGAGACACTGAGCTAAAGATTAGTCAACATTTTACTTTCTGACACTTGAAGATCATGAGAGAAAAGACACATACAGAACTACAACTTAAGGTAAATTCGGTAAATTCTGTGATATTCTGGGAGTTTAGACCAGGTAAACATGCCAGACTGAGAGATACTGAAGCTTTGTGGAGGAGGCTCCAGGTGGGCTGACCTTAAATACATGTAGGCTTTGAACACACAGAGTGAAGTAAGGTAATGGTTACCCTTCCAATCTCCCCGCACGTAGTAACTGGCCCATGTACTCATCATTGGATAGCTAACTATTGTCAATACCCTTTCCTCTAGCTTCTCTGTATTTTACAATCATCCTGATGTAACTTTTCTTTTTTTGAAAGCAAAAAAGCAAAAAAAACCCCAAAAACCAAGTCAGATCATTCAATGGATAGTTACATAAGAGCACGAAAATGGAAGAAAAGACAGACTACTACAATTAAGGAACTAGTGCAGAAAGCATGGAGCCTTCTCCCTAGGACCTGTCATGTAACATCTAAACACTCTCTTTCGTGTGTCAGAGCCTTTCACAATCACTGAATAATTTTTTCAGTCTTATTTTCCAACAAATAGAGCTGATTTTTCCATAGCCTTCTCACTTTCTAACAGGTCTATGCCTTCTGCTAGAATCCTCTTCCTTTCTAGGGAACTCTCCCTATCCTACAAGACCCAACTCAAGTATGGCCTCATGAGAAGCCTTTCATGACCACGAAAGGGAAGATCTCTGGGTTCCTTTAGAGTTCTAAGCATATCTCTAGTGATGAAAAACCACACTGATTGTCGACATTTTGTTTATCTGTTTTCAGGATGTGCCATGGTAACTGGAACACGAGGCACTTGATGTTTACTGAATTGAATTGACTTCTTGGTTAAAAGAGTTGCAAGGGCAGAGGCATGGAGTCATCTCTGTGGTGAGGAGAGATCAGCTTTGTGCAATCTTTTTACTGGAAAAATTGAGGTGAGATCACAGCGGACTTGAGAGCACCCAAGCAGGCCCTTGTTACTCCAAGTCTGGTCTTCAGCCCAGCAACAGCAACAGCCACATCTGGGAGCTTGCTAAGATGCGAATGCTCTGGCCCCACCAACAGCCACAAAAGCAGAATCTACGTTTTAATAAGGTCCCCAGGTGAAGTTTGAGAAGCACTGATTAAACACAAGGAGAGCTCTACTATAAGACGATTACTCTGCATCAACCTCTAATGTCTGATCCATCAGGGGTGGGCAGGTGTAGGAAAAGCCTTTTAAGGAAAAATAAGAACATGTTTGTCACAGTCTACCTCATCCACACCTGACCTGGGGTGATGACAATGAGAATGCAGAAATTACAAAAATAAAGATAATTACTTCATTCAGAAATAGAAATGTTGGGGCACCTGGGTGGCTCAGTGGGTTAAGCCTCTGCCTTCGGCTTAGGTCATGATCTCGGGGTCCTGGGATCGAGCCCAGCATCGATTGGGCTCTCTGCTCCGCAGGGGGCCTGTTTCCCAGCCCCCCCCACCCCGCCCTGCCTCTCTGCCTACTTGTGATCTCTGACAAATAAATAAATAAAATCTTAAAAAAAATAGAAATGTTTTCACTCATTAGCTTGATGATAATTCTGTGCTTGTTTCATGTTCTGTATTACACATTTTAAATACTTATGAAGGCATGAGATTTAAGCAGAACAAAGACTATGCATCTGAAGTTGCATTCTCAGACTTGGAGCTCTGAGAGTGAGCCCAGCTATGAGACACACGGAGTCCTCGAAACAGATGGGTCACTGGATGCTAGAATGACACCGAGGGCCGCAACACCAAAGAGGCAGTAAGATTTTCAAATGAAATGGCCTGCTGCTCCATGAATGCCGAACCCTCAGACTCGTCAAGGCTCCTGCTCCCTCCACCCCAGCTCCTTTCCCAGACAAACGCCACTCAGCAGCCTGGGTAGGCAGTGAAGAAGTCTAAAGCTGTCACATTTGGAGTTTTAATTTCCAAAGGACAGGACCATCTTATTTCTAAATCATAGGCTGCTTCCATTGGAAACCACTCTAGAACTCAGTATCTCTTAAAGGTGAGCTGAAAAACCATGTCTTGCAGAAATACCCATCCTGGGATAGGGGAAGATTTCCTTTGCTCAATAAAATTCAGGAGAAACAAAAATGAAGTATTTTGATCAAAGTTCCAAAGTCATGGTTATTCAACAAACCAGATCTAAGTACCCATTGGCAATGATTACAGGAACATAAAAGATTCCCCATGATAGGAGCACACACAATCCTTACCCTGCAAATGTGTTCAGAACACAGCCTCTTTGGGGAGAGGAGAATACACATATGGAGGTATAGTCTTCTCTTGAGCAAACAATAGCCATCACTTGAACCCACCTCCAACAGTTTTCTAGGTGTCTTTAATAGCTGTTAAAAACAAAACAAAATGGGGTGCCTGGGTGGCTCAGTCGTTAAGCATCAGCCTTCGGATCAGGTCATGATCCTGGGGTCCTGGGATTGAGCCCTGCATCGGGCTCCCTGCTCACGGGGAGCCTGCTTCTCCCGTTCCTCCCTTTTCATGCTCTCTCTCACTCTCTCTTTCTCCCTCTAATAAATAAATAAAATCTTTAAAAACAAAACAAAACAAAACAAAAACCCCGTGTAGTGCTTGCAACAGATGCTAGAGCTTCCACAGTAGAGATCCCAGAGGCGTGCAGAGGTTTCCCCTGACTTTTTATGATTTTTTAGGGCACACTTGAAGGGCATCAGGCCCAGAAAGGTAAAGTAAGGGGCATTAAAGTGATCGTTTAACTTGAATGTCCTTGATTGTTTTTGACATCTCTGCAGCTCTGTGACTGGTTAAAAGTCCCTACTAATTCTGGTTTAGGTGCGTCTTTTTAACACACATTCTTCCCCAGGTCACTCCTTCCCCAACCACTACTGTTTGTTAGTGCATGCATAAATCTCTGCCTACTGACCCCACTCTTCCCTCCATCACCATATCCCCAAACTTACCATCCCGTCATCCTCTAGGTGGACTGACCCAGCAAAAACATCTTTTGTTATTTTGCCTCTCGTGTTCTCAACGTTTCTACTTGAGACATTAGGCAACACTAGAACACTCTGATTGGGGCTTCTCTGATCCCACTGGCAGAGAGCCATGGCTGCCATTTTTCCTGCATCTCTTGGCACTTTCCCACTTGGTCAAAATATGTTTCAAGGCTCACTTCCTCCAAAATTTAATCCCTATTTCTCTGCCAGGGACGCTCCAGCTCTTTAGGCAATAACTGGACATACCACTTAATGCTCTACCTTCTTTTCTCCTGGGTTCCATCAGCAACTGAAGGACATTTCCAGCCCAAAAGTCTTCTCTCTTGTTACACATTGAACCTTTTCAGCTCCTCTGGATCTTTCTTGAACCCAGCAAACAAGTAAACAAACCTGCTTCTTTCCTCTTTCTTTCTCTCCATTCTGAAGTCTCTTCATTACCTGCTTCTCTCATAACTAAAAGTTACCCCAAAACCTTAAAAACTTTACATCTCACTTCTTCACTAAAGTCCATCACCATTCTTCCCCCCATGTCCATACCCTGCATTAGAAAGAAGGGGTTTGTTGTTCTTATTCTTGTTTTTTGGTCAACACTGAAAAATCAGAAGCTGTTTACTCATCGATGCCCATTGTCTTGAAACTGTGCTGTATTTTATCCTGTAGGCCAATTCCTTTGACTTTTATCTCTCCTTCCTTGACACCGTCCTCCATCTGCCTTAAGGTTCTCAAGAACCTTAAGTAGTTTTTTTTTTTTTTTTTTTAATGAGTAGCTTAGGGCTAGATGGCCTTAAGTCTATGAAAACTTGAAAACTCCCTCCCCACCCCTCACTGTTTTCTGTCATTTCTCTCTCTTGTTTCTCCCTCCCTTTACTGCCTGCCTCCTCGTCATGACTCTGGGCCAAATATGTGGGATTTCCTTTTCCTTCAAACTGAATTATTCACTTTTCAGCAACCTTCACTCTGTCTCTACCTGCTTTACTCCACGAGGACTCAGATTTCATCTATAATGTGGCTGCCCACATCCACGGGTGGGAAGGCCGACAATGGCATCTACACTGAATTGGGCAGAATCGCTCTCCTAGTTAGTCAAGCCTCAGTGGTACATCAGTGACCCTCCTTTCGTGTCACTTATTTCCAGTCACCTGCCCACTGAATCTATTTCTAAAGGCTCAGTCAGAACAAGTCTCATTGGACTGACTGCATGTGTTTCCCAGACTCCCTTCCTCGTCCCTATTTACAGCAGGCTCCCTCCTCCTACAGTCCACTCCACTGGAGCCTCCATTCTGCAGGCAACACAGGTCACTCATCTTTCCAGGCCCTTGTTGCTCAAAGCTGAAGTCTACCCTGACAACCTTCCTAACTGGTTTCTAATGTCTCCACTGTAAATGATGTTGCTTTCCCTCGATTCCCACCAAGCACTGTATTTTATTCTGTATCCCAGCCCGCTCCATGTCTTCTCTCCCCACTTCACTATAAACTACTTAAAGGCGGTGACGGAGTCCAACTCAGCGTCACATCCCCCGCCATGCCTCACGGTGCCAGCCAGGTACTCGTGTCACTCTGTGGTAGACGCCTCCATGTGATGAGTTGTTATCTAGGTAGCATATAACCACCCGGAACTGTGTGCTAGATAAAAGGGGTGAATGGGTAACTAAGGCAAAAAGATGTGAATTATTGTTTTTAAGGCTTCACAGAATCCAATTGAAAGGTAGAATTTAGGTTTTTCATAGACTTAAGGCCATCTAGCCCTAAGCTACTCATTAAAAAAAAAAAAAAAAAGGAATAGCAAGTCACAAATTAAAAAGAAACTATAATATCCACCATTCTCCCTTGTCTCTAAGGCTCGTGAAGCTGGAGCAGTTATTTCCGCTGCCAAACTTCCAGCAGTAAGGCGTCAAAGTTGCCAGGGTGCTATGATGCCATCGGTTTTCAAAACTGAGAAAGGCTCCTTGAGTTTTACTGAGGTTTCTTACACAATCTACTTCCTTTAAGGCCAAGTGAGCCAACCCTGATTGAGAGAAGTTACAGAATGCATATATGTTAGAAATCAACATAGAAATTATTCCGTTTCCTTTCCTCACTTCCACTGTCACTGCCACTGGTCACCACCACAATGCAGGGCACCACGCAGGCTTCCATTCCCAGCCACGCCCTCCGTTCGTGGGACTGTTCTGGCACAATCCTCATACCCATTTCAGAGAAGGTGAATTAATATCCTAATGTAATAAAGTGGCTCTCTGAAGAGAGACAACTTGGGAAAGGACTTTTTTTGTTTTTTTTTTTAGCCAACGTCTCAAGACAAATGAATGTCACAGTAGGTTGGTTACAATAGCGGTTTTATTACAAGACTGGCAGAGTTACAGTCACTGTAAATCATAACTGTTGTTGAATTTCTACTTTACATAGTCGTAGTTATGAGTCTACTCTTGTAAGCCAGAATAATTATTTTACAATTAGTTTAGACATGTCTGAGCCCAGAAGGAAAATTTCAATTTCAATCTTCTTATTTTCCTTGAACAGAACCCAGTGCTACCAAAAAAACAGGTCAATTTGACTTTTCACTCGTGGGTCTCTAATCATTTTCCAAACTTGAACAAACTTTATAAACACAAGTGCTCAAAATCTTATGTTTTCAAAGTACAGTATAATATGGCAATAATGGGTTTCCATGCACTAAATTAAAACAAACAAATAAACAAACAAAAGATAAGCATGCATTTCCATTTTTAGAGTAGAATATGGTCATGGTCCTATAAAACCTAATACACACCCCTGAATGGGGACTGCAAATCTATCACTTAAAACATCTAGTAAATGACCCAATTTGTTTACATGGCCCTGTACCTTTTTATGGCCTTTCCATAAAGAAGTTATTACATCCATTCCCTTTATTTTGTTTAAGAGTGTTTGAGTGAGCCCCAGAACCACAAGCCAGTGAAACAAGCTCTCCTTAGATGGACGTGGTCTCATATAATTCACCACTACCGGGGAAATTTTCAAAACAATGTTTGTAGTGTGGAAACACCACACATTCCTATATACCAAAAGTATTTCCTGTGCTTTCTGCAGCTTTAAATGCTCGGCAGATATATTAAATAAGTCCTTTTTTTTTTCTCCTCCATTTTTCCAAGTAAAACCGTGGCATTTGCATTTCTTCCAGAAGATTTGCACCTCTGAGTGTTTTGCTATGGTAGGTCGGTCATTCAGAAATGCTTGTAAAGGAAGATTGCAAGGGAAATGTGAAATCCATACACTCCAATTGATTTCCTAGGATGCAAATGTTAGTTCTAAAAGGAAACCATTTTAAAGCAGTTAGTTTAATGGGGTACCCAACTGATGCCTATTTAAAGTTATCAGCACAGATTAAAGATAAATTTTATACCACGAAAAGAAAAGTTTTTCTAAAAAATAAACATAGAGATCATTTGATTGCTAATTTCACATTCTTCTTGCTTAAAAATCTCGAGCCTGCTAACATTCACAGGAAAACTGATTAAAACTACTGTTTCAAGGTTTAGCATTTATCAGTTAGGTACCTAGACTCTGTCAATATCTCTGGATAGATGAGCCAGGTTTTGACCTGGGAAACACCTGCTATTGTTAGACTGTTGATTTTTCCAGAAACAGCCAAACAGTTTTGACTGCAGTTAGTAACACAAAGTAAAGATACAGTTGAGCCTTTATATATAACCCCAGTACACATAAAACTGCATCTGAAACTTTAAGAACACTCTGAGGGTTGGTCTCTCCTTTCGTAGAGGCAATTCATTTTCATGTAGACTCCAGAAATAGAGTGTACTTTTGTTTATAAATAAAAGTGAAGTCAGGAACAAAATGCATACTTACAGAGACACTGCTACTTCTTTACCAGGAAGCCAGTACCTTTTATTACCTACAACATAAACATAGTTCCAGTAGAGGAGATCTGCATCCGGCTCACCCTATCTCTACCTCTGGGTGTGCAGATCAATGCCTTTCATACTTACATTGTCTGATTTTTTTGTCTTGTTTTCATAGTGTTTACATACCCAAGAATCACTACAAGGAATACAGCTGAATTTGATCTGTCCTTTGGGTAATACGATGGTACATCACACTCTGGTAAGAAGTAGACTTTAGTATATATTTCCATAGAGCAATTTAAAAATGTCAGAAGCTACTGTGTTTTCCTGTGTTCTTAAACTATGTGCACCCTACTTGTTCTGTCTCCGACTTAAAGAAGGATAAATTAGAAAGGAATACTGCAGGTTCCTCTTATGCCCAAACCCAGTTAGAAATTTCAAGTAAGAAACTGAATATTTCTTTCTTCTCATCTGCTCACATCTTAATCACATTTTAAGCAAATGTCCCTTCTTAGTAAATTGATGTTAACTATCTCCTGATGCCACAGGAAAAGAAAGTATAATGTTTTAGTGACTCTTAATTGGCATTTCTAATCACCTCGGACTATGAGTGTGTGTGGCAGTATGGAAAACAAGCTGTGATTTATTCCTTAGTGGAGAAAAAAAAGGGTAAGTAATAGGACTTTTTAAAAGACAGATGTCCTTATAAATACCCAGCAAAAATAACTGCCAGAAACAACATGAGTTAAGTACCACATAAGTCCAGCTTCTGTTGCTAATGGTTTCTGATCTCTGTAGTGACTCAAAAGGCAGGTGCAATGGCCAGCTGGGCATATTAAAACACGGAAGCCTACCTCCATCTTGCAAATGTTGAAAAGCCTAAAATAGTATCCACTCACAAACAAGGCTTTCCTAGAATGCAAAAAGCATAGCTTCAAAAAAGTGGCATGGCATCCAGAAAGCACATCCACCAAGAAAACTCATTCTTTTCAGGTCCTTAAAAACCACAAAATATTTGTAGCGCTGTCTACAAGGGACCCCCAGAATGAGCCTCACTAGAGAAATGATGCAGTTACTCCATGTAGAGTAACCTCATAGGAATTAATTTTCCACAAGACTTGAAAGCCTTTCCCTTCAAAGTTTTAAGGCTATTTTCTTTGCCTCTTGCAATGTAATAGCTTCATTACACTAATTCAGTGTGCTGGAAGCTGCCTTCCTTTTACCACAATCTCCTGATCCCTCACCCAGCCTCGTTCCACAGGCCATCCATTTTGTGAATGAAGTGTGAAAACAGCTCTTTGTTTACATAAAGGAGGCAATAGAGAGTAGTGTGGACACAGGCTTAGCTTATGTGAGTGTAACTGAGGCTGTACAGGCTGTCCTCCTCACCAATTCAGAATGGTCAAACATGCCTAATGACTGGGACAAACTGTAACAATAAGCAGTCAGCTACACACCCCAAAGCAGAACTGCTACCACATGTCTGCTTCGAAAATAACTGAAAATGAAGGGTTTTCACCAGCTCTGAAACAGAGAGACAACCTTCTCTTTTATCCTGTGTGTTAAGTGCAAACTGCACAAAGCACACTGCGAACGGCATCAGGGTCTTTGCACATACACAACCAGGACACCTTTCCACTATTTTCTTCCTCCTACTCACACTCAGCACCAGACTCTTTTTTGTCTCCCATGGGCTATGCCTTTCCCTGCCTGTATTCTTTTGTGCAGGCTATTTCCTTGGCCTAGAATGGTCTCTTTTCCTCTCCCACACCCACTTCAAATATGTCACCTGCCCTGTGGGAACTTTCCTACTTGCACTTCACTTCTAGGCGGAATCTACCACTCAGTGAACCAACAGAGGATTTTTGAGGTGAAATAAAGCATCCCATGATCCCATAGCACTTTGAGCACGGCATTACTAGACTGCGAGAAAAAAGAAGGATCTGTCCTCGTTCTTGGACAGAGCTTCTCAAGGGCAGAACTGTATCTTTTTCTTCTTTGTGTATCCAGCACCTAGTGCAGAGCTCGGCCAAGAGCAGATGCTTATAAATATTTGCTGAATAAAAGCAATGTTCTAATAAAACATTAGACCACTTAACTCACGAAGGAAGAAGCATGTGACTCCGAGTCCTGGCTTGGAGTCAGACCCAGGTCCAAACATTTGCCAGCTATGAGACCTTGGCTAAGCTACTTAGCGAGTGACGCCTTGGTGTTTTTCCTCATAACTCACGGGGAGGTTATAAAGATAAGCTACATATCGTCTGCAAACACTGAGCACACGTGTGCCAACGAATACGTGCTCGCCCGGTGTCATTATTAAGCATTACAAAACCAGAGCTTCACGGAGAGATCCGTAGACCCATCTACCCACCCACAAAGAATGCATCCAAATACTGCTTTTCCTGTGTCTCTCCTGAGAGCTCTAACCATTGTCTTCTCAGGGCACTGAGCAGCACTGCAAATCTGCAGTGCTATATCCTCGCACTTACCATCGCTGTGCCTTGTGCTGTTTGGTGATGTTGGTTTCCCTCAGAAAGACAGACCCTTCATCCTCCACTCCCTGCAGCAGCCCTAAACACACCTCATTTGATTGAGAAATGGCTCAACTACTAGCCGGTAAGGTAAAAGCGAAGTACCAAAAAAAAAAAAAAAAAAAAATCATAGTTTGACAAGAAGGCAAAATTAGTGAGGCCAGCCTGGCAGAGATGGTTTGCCCTAGACAAAAGTCAAATGTCCAGGAAAGACGCTGCTCAGTCACCAGGGGACTGGAAACAACTGCTTGAAGATGGCCTATGACATCTAATGTGAAGTCAGGTGACAGAACTCGCTAAGCTCAACTTAGCATGTATTTTCATGAAGTAAAAGGCAAAATGAGCTGATGCTACCAAAAAGATATCATTCTTAATAACCTGACTTTAATGATAAGCCTACTTAGTATAACTCCTCCTTAAAATTTTTAGCTCCTTTTGTTCTCAGATTTAGAAACTTCGCAAATAAAATTTTGGTCATTCAATCCTATTTTAGGCAAGCCATTCAAGTCCACAGCTATTAATTTGTTTCCTGATGTTCTTGAATCTTGAGAGAAATACGAACCTCTGAAAAGAATGTTGTATATATTAAAATGTAAATAAAAATTAAAATCACTCATTAAATCCATTCAAAGAATAACAGGTTGTGCTTTGAGAGCCCACTAAGCCATGCTCATTTATTCATTCCTATGGTACTTTTACCAGTGAGACATCCTGCTAAATGAAATGTTTAAAATTATTGTTTTTAAAAAAACCTGCCTTGCGGAACCAAGCATCCCAACGTCAACCATCCTCTTCATCATCATTAACTGATAAACCAAAATATTGGAATGAACATCATCCATCTATGGACCTAGTACATCTGCTTAAAATTAAGTCTGGATATGTAATGGTAACAATTCTAAAGGTAGTTTCTCAAGTTATTTCCCAAATTATCAGATTTCTACCCCAATAGAAACAATATACATTAGCCAGATTATCTCCTGTATTTAATGAATGTGATTATTTCTAGATTAAAGTTTTCCTTAATATTCTTGTAAGCTGTGTTTCAGGATCGAGGGTGTCCCGTCTTCCTTTACAACCCACAAAGCATGCAACCCTCTAAAATAATAAAGAATGGTTTTCATACAAATCATCAGAATGTTGAAACTAGAATTCCATTTGCCCAGTTGATTCTTTATGTAAGGAAAAATACATCACCACACTAGCAGTTTAATACTGTTGCATTCAATAGTGGCCTAGACAAAGTCACTTAGCTCTTCAGGTCTCCCTTCACACATCTGTGAGGACAGGCTCTCAGGAGCTGTCCAGTCCTAACATTCCATGCACCATATTTATTGCTCAGGTCTGTGCATCTGTGAGCCACAAGCAGAAGATGGAAAGCACACTTCTTTTGGAGGCCTCTCAGCCATGCCAAATTCACCATTCTTCAGATTCTTGGTCCACATCACACAGCACCCCATCTTTGGGAAACACAGAGGTATGCACAGAAATGGCACTTTTAAGAAAGTAACTAGCACCAGTTCTAGGAAACCTACCCACATGCTCACCTGGTAACATGGTATATTAACCAAGATGGTAAGGTAGTACTTCGACTGGCATCACAACCAATAAATAAACAAGTTTATCTTCTTGTGAAAAATGTAAAATAATGTGGAAGTTCCAAGACCAAAAAGACACCTTCATAGATGGCCTACTATTAGAGTCAACACCAGAGTCTTGCTCTAATAAGGCACTACATCCAGAACCATCCAACAAAAAATTATTGAGCACATACTACATGTAATCCCGTTCCAGGTGCTAAAGCTCCCACAAAGAGCAACTTGGTCAAGGTCCATACTCAGGGAGCTTACATACTTTGGGGGTAGTGGGGGGGGCTGGGTTTACAAGTACTCAATTGATCAATACCAAGAAGAATATCAAAAAGTGATAATAAGTACTATGCATTTAATTAACACCTTGATGTGATAGTGAGGGCTGGCTAATTCAGATTAAGTAGGCAGAACAAGACTCCACTGAGAAGATGATCCATTTAATTTAGAAGACAGTAAGAGGCTACTCAGGCACAAGCACCTGATCAGGGTTGTCAACGGAAATCACCACCACCAAGTGAGGCTGCAATCCGATACTATGTGTGTCATGTCCCCCTGCTTCATCTCACTCCCCATGCCCCAACCCTTGATGAGGTAGAACAGAAGAAGCTGCAAAAAGGACGTTTTTTTTAAAAGGCCATATCCTTTCCTTGCTCCAAATCTTTCAAGCCTCAGCTTGGCCTCAGCTTGGCCTCAGCTGCCCAGCAGGGAAGAGAAGAGAGAAGAGCTCGACCTCCAATATGACTGAAATGGTCAGTACCTAAAAGTGTGAAGATGGCTAATAATCAATATGGCAGGCACAATGATCAATCTTGAAGGAGGCCAGCAGGATTGCGGTGGTATTCTAAAGGTTCTGAGCTGTGTCAAATATTAACCTTGTAGTTCTGATTCATAGATGGTTAATTTGTCCTAAAAGGACAGCACTGGCTCCTTTCCAACCCATTAGAAATATTTCAATATTTTAACAATCTGTATGGTAGTACTGGAGCATATCAACTAAAAATCAACCACTAGAGGTGTCGTTAGGAAATAAGAGAGATTCAAAACACAAAAACAAAAACAAAAACAAAACAAACAAAAAACGCAGTTGGAGACAAGGGTAGTGAAAAATAACACAGGAAACTGTTGTTTAATAAATGAGTAATATAGAAATTATACAGCATTGTATAGAGATATTCTGGCTACATATGGTATTTACAAACAAAACAATCAGAAACATCAAAATTAGATGAAGTAAATAAAGAGATTTTTATGACCATTTTGGTTAACACAAATAGAAACCTATAGAGAACATTTTAGCAATTTTGGAAACATTTTTGGAGGGGAGTATGAATATTATGAATGCACTGACTCAATTTTTATTTACTTAACACACATCGCATTATGATTAGAATTCTGTTTCTACAAAAAGTGTGCAGGTTGTAGATAAAACAGAATTTTAGCACTATAAAGATTGAAAAAAACATGAAGTAGAAGAGAATATAAAGAAGATCTATAAAAAAATAAGTGCCAGGAAAGATGAAATAAGAATAGACAAAGCTAAGATTTTGGTGTCCAAGAAGGAGCTCTACAAAACGCTACCACTGGGGAACTTTTAGTGTCGACTGTGGCCTCTATTTCAAACTATTTAACAAATAATATACAAGTCCCTAAAGCTTCTGACAGACCCAAACACCTTTTGGAGGTAAATGTAAAACACATCAGATAAACTGCAAAAGACAACAACCGGTAGAAAGGGAATGTTACCAAAAAATAGAATGGGGCATTTTTGTCACCAATTGTGAAAAAACAATATTCATCATTACATAATGGCACTTTACTTCTTCAACTTCCTCAATAGTCTCAAACAGAGCAGAGAACAAGGAGGAAGTTCTTTAAAAAAAAAAAAAAGCCTCTAAACAACAAAAATAAATGTCACAAAGGTCATGCATTACAACTTACAGACTAACACGCAGGAAGTCCCTTCAGCACTGGTCAGAGCCTATTTACTCTTGGACACCATTCTAAGGATTGTGATTATCCATTTTCAGTGAAATAGAGCTTTGAAGCTATCCCCCTAGAAAGGGTAGGGGGAGTAGACACAGCTTTGTTAGATATAGGTACAGGGCAAGGGGAGGAGGAACAAGCCAGCATGAAAAGAGAAAAAAGAGAAAGAGAGAGAGAGAGAAGCTACAAACACAAGATACATATATTCAGAAAGTCATTCCTAGAAGACCATGGGCCACGAAAGTTCTTGAGGAAAAGAGCACATACAATAAATGATATTCATAAGCACAGGTCATAAGCGTGACCTAATAACCCTAACCAATAGAGACATATTCTAAATCTGCCCTCAAAATGGTTAAAGAAAATGAGAACCAGAAGCACATTTCGGCTCCATGGGTAAATTAAAATCACTCACACAAAGTGGATGAGGCCTTCCTCCAAAAACTTTGTGATTGGGTGTCTGTTTGGGCTATATTTAATTGATAAGGGAAGCTTTGTTTCTCTTTGTTTTTTGATGCATAAGATTCCTTCCCCTACAACATAGACGAACCATCTCAAAACTTACTGGTTCCATACCCAGCATTCTCCCCTAAGTGAGTGCCCACAGGTATCAGTCATTTTTCCAATGGTCATACAGGAAGTATAGGCCAGAAACCCTATTTAAGTCAACGTTCTTATCTTTTTATCTCCTTTAAGATACATCTGGAGACCCTTGCTTTACATGTGAGACTTCAAGGGTTAGAAGTCAGGGTAAGAATTAAGGACACAAAGGTAACATAACATTGGAGGACAAAGCTATTCTCACAGCAAAGTGGCAAGAATTGCAATATACTATTAGGTCAAAAACCAGGTAACAAATGATAACAAATGATAGCAGATAAATGACACGAATTCTCCAAAATGAATTCTGAAGCACTTCCACATGATCCAACCTAAATCCAAATATCTAGCATTGGCTATAGCAATCAACTTCCATTTATTCATAACACCTCTTGGGGCACCAAGTTAATATTGAGATGAAGCAGTCCTCATGATCTGATTGCATTAACACCTGAGAATTTAGAATTCCAGAGAAAAGACAGTATTACTGGGGAGAGGTCTCTGAAAGCACAAATGAGTTCCTATAGTCACAATAAATAGATCAATTTGGACATTTGGAACTCAGAAGACTTTTCATAAAATGATGCAATGCACACACTGGGCCAATGACATTTCTATGTGGCATCTCCAGGAGGGTTTGTACTTTCAGAATTGGGCAATCATCAAAATTGAGAATAGGAAGAGGGCAATCAAAAATCCATTATAACTCACTATAAGGGCAAAAAAATCCCACCTAAGGGAATGAAAATTTGAACTCTCCCCCCAAAGAAGACAAAGAAAAGGAAGTTCCAGCAAATTGGTTCACATTCCAGGGGGATCTTCTTTGGCAACTACCTGTTATCTTCAAAGCTTAGAACCCTGAAGCATAAAATCAACCTGAGCATGTGGGGGGAAAATAGCTCTATATTGCCCCCTAGTGCTGGAAAGTCCCACTTCTCCAGAGGTTAAAAACTACAAGGTGAGTAGTTCTCTACCTCTAGTTACTTCCTGCTGCCAACCCTCCCAAGAGCTAAACATAGCTCAATCCTCTACCCACAGATTAGGAAACAGCCGGGCTATTTTTAGCATCATGCAATTTAGGAGTGGAAATGGCCCAACCTCTGATGGTAACAGAATGTGTGTGGCCTGGCTTAATGAACTCACCTGCTCAGTAAAGTGGCCAATGACCACATGAGAGCTCTGGGGCCCATTACAAAGTAATGACCGGTAGGTGGGTCACAAGGAAGAATGACAATCAGAGGCACAAGTAGCGAAGGGATTCAGGAGGTGACAGATGCCAGGACAGGTTTGATAACACAGCACAGAGGGAGAAATGATAATGGCACAGTAACTATAAAATATAGAAGACAGAAGCCAGGAATATTGTGCATTGTCATTCTGGAGAAGCTTGTCTAGTAAGAAGCAATATTTTGAACTGGACATTTATTTTACATGAAAAAGAACAAAGGTTGGTCTGATCTGTTTCCTGCCAGGGTACAGCTGGTGCTGGGGCTCCTTTGATCACTTTCCCCCAGTCCTCTGCAGCTCCTGTGATTAGAGATAGATCCCTAGGCTGCCCTTTGATCAGCAGCTCAAGCGTCTTGCAGGTGCCATGTGCCATCACATTAGCAAGATGTAAGAAGTAACTACATTAATATTGGCTGATAAATGTGATAATGTGCATTTGCTGCACATACAACACACATACAAATAATGTCTACAAAAGTCCCAGGAATCCTCAATCTATCTTTGTACTTTAAAACTTTCTGTGCTTTCTTAAGGATGAATACTTCAGAGAGCTTAAATTCAAAGTCGAAGCTTGTAAACACCCCAATACATAAAGAAAAAGTTTGCTGTGACTTAAAAACAGCACATACCATTCTGATTTTCTAGGTATGCTGCTTGGGTTCATTTCCCCTGGTTAATAAAGTGACAGCATTCCTGTACTCTAAATAGATGGCCTACAAAGCAGTAAAAACATGTACATTTCTTTTCAAATAACGTTAAGAGCCACCACTTGTAAACAGGGTATTTAATATTCTAATTTTAGACAGCCTACATTAACATTGTGGTTTCATGTGCAGTATAAAATTTCTATTTACAAAGTATTCTCGAAAATGACTTCATAATGGTAGATCAAGAGAAAAAGAGTTTAGAAATTGAATGATGTAAATCATATGGGGTTCAGAGGCTAAGCAAATTACACACCCTGAAGCTGCCCTGGCTTTATGAAAGGAGCCTTTCTCCAGCTCTGTGCAATCCCAGCCCAAGGGAACTTGCATCTGAGAGTTTTCTAAACATTTCAGGTACACTTGAAAGCTGAAAGTAATTCTCATTTCCTATGCAGGATTAAGTCGTTTCCAGCACACACAAAATAGCAGTCATTCACCAACACATATAAAAACACACACCAGAAAGGTAAGGGCTTCAGAGTACAAAGGCACATTTAAAAAAAAAAAAAAATAGAGCGCAAGAGAAATACATTTTTAACTCCCCCTAAAAACGTCCACACGGCCTCTTGACCTCTCTATTTCCTATCTACTTACTGATTAATTGATGCCTTTCCACTCTGAGTGCTTCAATTAATGTGGCTGGTACATTTCCTCAAACACCCCCCCCCCCGCCAAAAAAGAAAATCGGAGTAAAGTCAAACGTGCCAAGACTCATTCATTCTGGATTCATTTTTCCAGGCAGTTCCTGAACTTATAACTCTGGCAAGGAAAAGTTCTGCAATGTGCGTTTGAACTGACGTTCACAATCGCTCCCAGAATGTCCTCTCTAACTGAGCCAGCAGTGGCACTCACGTTGCCCTGTTACAGCTTTGTGGCAGCTCCCGAGGTTGCAAATTGCACGTAAAGTCCATGCCAATGAACTCAGCGCGCATTTGCATGGATAGAAAGAAGATCATACCCTCGCAGGGTGGTGTACATCACACACCAACGCACAATGCCAAGGTAACACACACAGCGAGAAACAAGAAGGAGGAGAAAGGGGTAAAAGACTCACCGTTCTGTTCCTTGTTGCTGGAGTACTGGAATTTACTACTCAGGTTGGACTCAGCCTGAGTCCCGTGTCTCTGGCCGGCCAGGGCAGATGTCAGCAGGAGAAGCCCGAAGAGGAGCATTTGGCTGACTGGGGCGAGAACTCACTCACGGCGGGCACTTTGGAAGCAGCGACTCCTGAGTCTCTTTCACCACCGCCAGGGGAAGGCTGCACTGGGGTGGAAGCGCCGAGCTTGCTCTGGCAGCAGAGAATCGCAGGGTAGTTTCCACATAATCCCATCCAAAACTTTTTCCTAGAGCCCTCTTCTGTGTCTCCAGTTTTTGAAAAGGATCAAAGCAAAACCTGGACCTGAACCAGTTTCCCAAGGTTTAAACAAATCCTGAGCTGTGCCGAAGTGGTGGGGGTGGGGGTGAAGACGAGGGAGGAAAGAGGGGGTGGGGACGCGGGGGAGCCCGGGGAGCCGCGGGAGCGGCGAGAAGTCACCAGCAAGTTGCTGCGAGCACCTGTCAGTTCGGGGGACAGGACAGAGGCGAACACTCAAGGGTCGCGCGAAGCCAGCCTCGAAGCCAAGTTGGCGGCGAGCAGTTTCTGATCAATAACAAAGCTGCCAATAGATGCGCTCTCCGGGCGCCCCTCTCCCCCGCCCCACCCCCACCCCCGGAGGGGGAGGGGGAAGAAACAAGGCTAGGGCGCCGCGGCTGGTCCCGGGGGCCGCGGAGCCGGAGCGAGGCCGGGGGGCTCCCGGCCGAGGCCGCCCCGGGCGCGGGCGGAGGGAGGCCGCGGGGCTCCCGCTCCCCAGCCCGGCCCGCAGCCTGCGCCTGGTCCCGACCGCCGCGGCGCGGATTCCGGCACCTGGCTGGAGTTTTCCGTGACCAAAGTTCACCTTGTTTGAGTGCGTCCCCCCGCTCCTCGAAGCCGAGGGAAATTCGGCAGCTCGGGGTCACCGCGGGGCTCCGGTCGTTCCCCGTCCCCTCCCCCAGCGCCTCGGGCTCCGGGCAAATCTCGGGGCTCCGCACGGCGTCTCGGCACCGGGTGGAAAGGGAAGGCCGGCGGCCCAAGGCTTCGGCTTGTTCCCTCCCCTCGTCTACCTTCCTCCAGCGGCGGCGGTCGGGAGGAGGGGGCCGCGGGCAGAGCCCTGGCGGAGCGCGCGGGGGGCGAGCGGGGGAGGCTGAGCCGCTCTGCCGCGGGCGGCCGCAGGGGCGGGCGAGGGTCGGCGCCTCGGGGAGGGGCAAGCCCCGGGCCGCGTCCGCTCGCGCCGACTCCGGCCGCCAACTGGCGGTCCAACAGGTGCTGGCACAGACAGGGGGTGCTGCGGGGCTCGCCCGCAGACGGGACCCAAACGGCCAGGCGAGGAATGCAGCCAGAGCGACCCCTGGTTTCCTCCCCACTCCCCCCCACAAGCCCCAGGATGCCCCTAGTCCCAAATAAAGAGCAAGATGGGTGGCGAAGGGGACTGCAAACGCAAAACTGAGTGGAGAACTTCCTGCAACTCTCCCTCTTACTCCGCCTTCCATGGTCGTGACTCGTCATTAATTTCTGAGGGGATCCCCATTCCCAAAGGCTTGGCCAGAGTTTCTGGACCGAAGGAACAAGGGAAGTTTGATTTCAAAGATTTCCCTTCAGTTTCCAGCTCTCTGAAGCGGGATGGAGAAAACAAAAGTAAAGACAAACAGCCAGCATATGAACAGCAACATTCATTCATTTAGCAAACACTATTTGTTGAATCCCTACTATGTCAGGCACTATTCTAGGAGCTAGGGCAGTAGCAGTGAAAACATAAAAGGCTCTGTCCCCGCGAAACGTGCGGACAAGTTGGGCTGCATTAAATTAGTATCAACCAAGTCCCCTGGCCAGCAAATCAGAAATAGCACCCGACCTCCTGTTACATAAGACAATGCAAACAATTCGACCCTTTATGGTGTTCCACTGGGGGTTGGAAGAAAGGATATAGCCTTAAGGTATATCCGGGAACACTGGTGACGTCTCAGATGCCTCTCTTTCAGGAGCTGCCCTTCCTGCCCTTGCAAGAGTGTCCACTGAGTCAGCTGCCCTGAAAAATGATCCAGGGATGCTTGGGGGAGGGGCATACACCTACTGAACCAAACCAGGAGCTGACCTTTTCTCAGTCATGCTGAAAATGCCAAGCCCTCTTCCTGTATATGGACCCCCCACTGAGATGAACCAACTTGACCTCTCTGTAATATCCTGGTCCTCTTCCTTTTGCCTCTTAAAATTCTAATAAGTTCATTTCATCTTTACTCACCTATCCCATTCATTCATTCTCATTTCTTTAACACTTCCATCTTCCCATGCAAGATACCAAGGCAATTAAACAAGGCCCAGTCTTTGACTTTAAAGAGCTTACAGGTTAGCTGACAAGGGCTGGTCATTTTATGTACTTATAGCACATCCTCGACACCAATGTGAATCTGAATTTGCACAATAAATATGTTCCAAAAGTGTTTTGTGGATTTGTGAGGGAGAGGGGCAGTGCTCCCAATGTTAATAACATAATGAGACTTGTTATGTAAAAAACATGCTTTATGAGTGTGTTTTAATCTATCTGTAATAAAACTAATCACTCCCCAGTTTTTCTAATTTTGTAAGTTTAATTTTCTAATCAGGGTTTTTCTAAATGAGGCTGTTAAATGTCCCTATAATTAACATTTCTTGACCACCCACATAGAGGGTGTGTGTGTGTGTGTGTGTGTGTGTGTGTGTCTGCAGATTTAATCCATTTGCTCTCATGAGATTTTAAGGGTGATGACTACTCTTTATTTTGTATCATTTCATATTGGCTAGAACAGTGCCTGGCTCAGGGGGATAATAAATAAACACTCTTGACTGACTGACAGGTTTTTTTATTGGAGTCACTTACATTCTCCCTGGAATTTCAGCATGAAGGTTGTATTTGAAAAGTTACAGATGATCTAGAATAATATTCTACCTCTGCATTTCACCTCATCCATATTCTACAGATTGATTTGACAATCACCTTATAAATAAAGCCAGCCAGGTGCTCCTGCATGACCCCTAGACAAAATCACAGTCACATTGCCTGGTTTCCTTTCAATGTACTTGCATTGTTGTTTCTTGAACTGCACTTGCCCTTGGCATAGTTGAGTCTTTTAACACTTTACCCTCTGCCTGTCTTCCTGCTCCATTTTGCTTACAAACCTTTCCTAGAAAAGTGGGACCCTTGCACTGAAAGTAAATTTTCCGTAATCCCGACTCTGCACAATTACTAAACAATATATTCTGAATGAATATGGCTTTGTTTTGGCCTAAGGCATTTTCCTTGAGGAAAGGCATCTGTTCCGCCAACCAAGAGAAAATAATTGCAAACATTCTTTGTGGTTTTCGTGTTTTCTTAAACCTTAGGAAGGAGTGCCCATTCAGGCTGAATGCATGAACAGTGTTACCTGCAAATTCCTGTTGAAGAACATGGTAGAATGTACTTGGTTATTAACAATGATAATTTGGGGGAAGGAGGGTGGGGTCACTACTAATTTTAAGTGGAATAAGATTTAAAACAAATCGCCCATTTAGCTGGTCATGTAACACCCAGGAGGCAAGAACCATGAGGACATAGTTTTGCCTCAGAAAATCATATACTGCAAGTTTTCTTTCTCTCTCTTATTCTCATTCAATGCTAACACACACACACACACACACACACACACATACACACACACAAACAGAGGTATGTACAAAATTACTTTACAACTTTTCTCAGAACTTTAACTTTCCAGCATTTTAGTAGCAGATAATTGAGCATGAGTTTCTGAAGTTCAGAAATCTCTGATCTACCTAAATGCCCCCCTGGGCTTCCAAAATGGCTAACAAACAATACTTACCTATACATTTAAATGAGACCAGGGGCTGGAGGTATCATCAGTAAGGAAGTAAAAGCCCAGAGATCACTGCAGAAATAAAGATAGTTCTAGAAAAAAAAAAATTAAGGCATCTCTCTTAGGGTCACCCTTTTCTTTCTCCACTCTCTCCAACTTCCCCATCTTAGGAAACGTATGATCTTGCTATCGCTAGAGATCTAGGATACACTAATACTCTGTTTTTCCAACCTAAAAATTATAAAACACACTTGTTATTGAATTCTTCTCTTTTACAAGTGTCACCTTTTACCTCCCAGTGTAACAACTGTTAATCTGAGAAAGACTTACTTGCTGTGGCAAATGACAGAGAGTTGTGCTCAGGCCCTGCTCTTTTCAATTTTTACTTTTCTGGGAAAGGGAGCTGGGAGATGGGAAGTTAGAGGTGTGTGGCCAAGGGAAATGGGTGACAAGAACTGGCCCTAGGTGACCCTCTGTGGCTTTTCCTATTGAAGTAAAGCTGCTGTTTTCATTTTGAAATCACAGTTCAGTATGCAAAGATTTTGTTCAAAATCTCAGAAGTGCTTGTCTGACTCAGAATTCAGAGGGAGTAAGTAGCCAGAAACAGCCCCAAAGAAAGAAGAGGCCTGGTAACCTTTGAACCACCGTAACAAAATATCATTTCACTGGAAGATGGGACACCAGGGACTTAGTCTGGCTTTGCCATGACCAAACAGCACAACCTTGATCTTAGAAATCTTCTCTGTCCCTTCTCTTTACATTAAACACTGGATTCTGTCTCAATCCTTTTACCATTTTAGGACTCTTTCTTTGGTTCTTTGAGCTATTAGAGTTAGTGATGGCAAAACTTTTTCAACTTAATTGTGCTTCTGTGATAATGCATGACTTAAACAACAGTTTCTTAGCCTCGACTTAAAGGTGTCTTGATGGCTGGCTAGAGATGATGAAAAGAGTTCTTCTCCTTAAACTTGCCCAATCAAGGTAGTCCTCTATAATCATTATTATAGTTCAACAAGACAAGCTCTACCGATAAACAAACAGAGGGGCAGAAGAAAGAGTTTGGAAATCATTGAAAGCATCAGGGGTTTTATTAAATTTGAGAAAGCTAAGTAATTTTGTGTAGACATCCATCCACATTTTAATTTTTAATATTTGATATGATGGTAACAACGTCGAAAGACTCAAAGTGTGGTTCCAAGGTAAAGAAAGTTAGTGATCAGACACAAGTGAGTTGTAAATAATAAGGAAATAATATTGGTATTAGCCAAGAGCAGATGGCCAATGTCCTACTGTTCTGTAGAGTCACGCTGGTGGAATGTGAAACAGTCCTGAGAGCAAAGGGCATCCCCTAAAAATGTGGGCAGCAACCAAACACAAGGTTTGGTCATGTCCGCCACACAATAAGATGTCATTTTTTCCTTCCCTTGAAATCATGCATAGGATACGAAGACTATCGTCCCCATTGTGACAAATCATAGTAAAGAGGTCATGGCGCAGTTACAGATCCTCCTTTCTCAGATAGTGACCTTCTTATTTCAAAGGTCATGGGAGAAGGACCCTTTCACTCTGTGATCATTGTTTCAAATGCAGACTTTTCCTTGGCCACCAGCCTTTGCGAAGAGGTGGAGAGCCTCAGGACTCTACTTAATGAACATTTTAAAAGTTTCGGTTGTTAGCAAGAAAGAGAATGTGGCTTAACTAATCTAATACTAAAAGCATCCTTGAATGGCTTTTAAAGCTCACGATAGTTCAAGAGATTTTCTTACTCTTTTCTGTTACATTGATTACTATTTGCTTCTTACGATCTTTACAGTTAGAAAAGTGCTTGCCCTCTTCTGTCCTAAAATCTTGCAACATTTTAAGGCATCGTTTTATAGTCCCAAATTTTATTTTTATCAATGCAATTTGCTTTGACGTTTTCCTCATCCCCCTGTACCATCTTTTCTCCTTTCTCATCCTCTGAATCTTGTTTCACTCATTCTCTATGAAGGGCAAAATTGTATATCCCTCTAACATGCAGTTCAAAAGGATGCATAGTTCAACAAAAACCAACCAAAGAAAAGAAAATCGGGGAGAGAATTATTCAGGTTCAAATTTTCTTTTTGAAGCACCTATCATGTCCCAGGAACTGTTTAACACCTTAAGGTCTATTTTCTCATTTAATCTTCCCACCAATCCTTTGAGGAAAGTCAGAGTTTCCCCATTTGAATGCAAAGAAAGGATAATTAGTTTTCCCAGTGTAGCACTAACAATGACAGGTACACTTACCATTTGATCAGGTCTTCCTGTTCTACTCTTGCATTGTTGATACATTGAGGCCCTGGATTTGGGGCAAAAACATTTTTATTTGAAGCTTTCTTATGTTCTTCCTCAAGGTTTTCACCACAATGACTATCTTCCCCCTATGTTGTGTGTGTGTGTGTGTGTGTGTGTGTGTGTTTTCAGATTTTTTTATTTATTCGAAAGAGAAAGAGTGAGCAGGAGCTGGCGGGTGGAGAGGAGAGAGAAAGAAAAGCAGACCCCCCACGAAGCAGGGAGCCCAGCATGGGGGCTGGATCCCAGGACCCTGGGATCATGACCTGAGCCAAAGGCAGATGCTTCACTGACTGAGCCACCCAGGCTCCCCTCTCTGCCCCAATGTTTAATTTGAGGTATACTATGATATATGTAGATGAATTTTCCCATGTGTTTGAGAACACTAATCTAACACTAGACAGCTCTTTCTAGAACAGCCTAAATGAAATATTTGAGCCAGAGGGAATACTGGTTACTTGAAGGAATGGTGGTGACTAAGGCATCAGAAAGCTGGCCTTGGGGAGAAGCCCACCCAGAGCGTGGGCTAGCATAAGTGTCTTGTTTATCATGGCCAAAGTTAGTCATCCTGTTAATGCGTTAGCCCTGACCATCTGTGGGCAGTCATTTCAGAGAATCCATCTCCTGGTCTTTGAGGACAAAGGGAATGAACTATCATTCCTGCTTTATTACCCATGATTGCTACTGAATTAAAGCATCAGGGCTGGGAAGAAAGACACTTTTCCCAGGTGTCCCCTTTAAAGAATCAATTTCTGATTAACTATAGATGTCAGACTCTAGGCCTCTTATTTATAAAATTTCTATATCTATCCCTCCATGTGTTTTTAATTTAAAATGCCTGGTCTGTGAGTTTTTTAAGCCATAAAGTGAGGCAAATTCGCATTTTCATTCATAATTTTACAAAGGTATTTCTGGATTAGTCAGAGTTATTCAAAACAGAAAGATTGCTACAAGAACTAACTAGTGACTTGTTAAACCCTCAGGCAAGCAAAAGTCTTCAGTTGAAATTCTAATTCCTTAGATAAATTCCATTTGTATCTGAAAAGCTATGCCTGGTGGAAAGACCCTCTTGGTGGTCATTTTTACCCCACTGGATAGCCAGTGGGGGAAAAAATTATTTCCTTTCTTTTATAGATGGCTTTTAAAACACGCATAAAAATAGAATAAAGTAAGAATCAGCTAATTATTAGAGCTACTATTATTCATATTTATTGAGGCAAATTATAATACTATAAGTTTGTAAAAAATCATATTTTAGGAATTCAAAGCATTTCCTAATATCTTTTTCTTTCTGCCTCTAAATTTCTGTTTGAAGATGGTTATCGGGGTCGGTATACCTCCCTTTTCAACATTCTCAGCCCTGTCAGATGAAAGAAATTTCACATTCCAGAGAGTCTCTCTATTCCAGCATAGGAATCAAATCACGTGTTCTGTGAACTGTAGTGGCCTGCCTACTTTTGTTTTACGTCCTGTGGAGCTGATGTCACATTATTAACTCTTTTTATTGAAATATTCACAACGAAGTTCTCTACCATGAGATCCTCTATCACTTCCTAAACAACTGATAAAGTGATGGACTACAACAACTCTGTGAGTAAATGTTAATAGAACCCATTTTAAAGATGAGAAACTGAACCTCAGAAAGGTTTTGTAACTTGCCCAAGGTCACACCATTCATAAGTATTGAAGCCAGAATGTCAATGGGGTAGCTGATTCCAGAGGTGGTACCTATAACAATTATGTTCCCAAGCCCCCATCTCACCTAGCACAAGGCTAGTCTGCAATGTCTCAAAAAATGCATTTCAAACTTGTTAAGTGTCATTTATATTAAGCGTTTGGTGTTTATTTTATGACTCCACACAATCCCAGTCATAAATATGTAACTTAAAATTCTATTGCCAACAACAAACAGTAAATCCTTCTGAGTTCGTCTGACATCAAAAGGACGTTGCTTCAAGCATACAGGGACTCAGCATTTAGTCAATGAAAATGTCACTGTGTCTTACAGTGAATGCCCTTTTCGGTGGCCACAGAAATGAGAAATGAATCTTCTGAAACCATATGAAGGAGAAAGGATCTGTTGCCCTTATTCTTAGCAATAAAACTTTGCCATAAAATCATCATTAACGTGTTGCTGGTGCTGACAACGCATGATGTAGGGAGTGTGCAATGTGTATTCAAATCACTTTCTGAAGGACAAGAGTCAGAAAAAGCAGACTTAGTGTGGCTTACTATTTTCTTGGTGAAGGTGAAAATTGTAAATAGGAGACAATGTTTCTGTTACCACTAACCTGAAGATTATCATGGACTTTACAAAACAGCAACAATAATGTGGGGGAACATTAATGTGTGCTGTCCACCCAAGAAGTTACAAAGTAAGTGAAAATATGTTGTTGTTGCACTCAAGGAGTTCCCCCTTATTTTGTGCATCCCAGTAATCTTCATTTGCATTGGTTTCCACCTCAGATGCAAGCCATGTCTTATGGAATCATCTACTCCCTACAGAAAGGCCTTACTACCCTGCCTCCTTGACTCTTAGGCTCCTTCAAATTGTCCTCGGATGGATTCCTAGCTTGATCTAGTTAACTCACAAATCTGACTACCATCCTGTGCTCTACTCTAAAAGTTTTACACACAACCTGCGCCTCCCCATCCCCCATCCTTTGCTTGCAGGGTTAAACCTCTATTTCTCTAGGCAGAATCTGCCTTCCCTCCATGCTCAGGTCTCAGGCTCTCTGACCTTCCTCTGGTTCCTGACACCACAACTGATGCACTGGTATTGACTGTCTTTGCTTCTTTCCTCATTTTTCCCTCCACAATGATACACAAACCAATGTAGCACTTATTCTATCCTATTTTACTTTTCTTTTTCTTTTTTTATTTTTTAAGAAGATTTTATTTATGTATTTGACAGACAGAGATCAAGTAGGCAGAGAGGCAGGCAGGGAGAGAGAGGGAAGCAGGCTCCCAGCTGAGCAGAGAGCCCCAGGATCATGACCTGAGCCGAAGGCAGAGGCTTTAACTCACTGGGCCACCCAGGCATGCCTTTACTTTTCTTTTTATCCCCTTTAGCACACTTAACATACTGCAGTTATCCATTAGCAATAGCTAACTCCTACTTTGTGCCAGGTATTATTTTTAAAATTTCATGTGCATTCATTCTTTTGTCCTCACAGTGAACATATGAGATAAGTACATTTTTAAAAATTTTATTTTATTTATTTATTTTTGTAAGAGAAAAACAGTGAGAGAGAGCACAAGAGTAGGGTGAAGGACAGAGGGAGAAGTTGACACCCTGCTGAGCAGGGAGCCCAACATGGGGCTCAATCCCTAGAGCAGAGATCATGATCTGAACCGAAGGCAAATGCTTAACCAACCGAACCACCCAGGCACCCCAAAGATGGGTACATTTAAACAGATTTTATAGAGGAACAAACTAAGATGCTTAAAGGCTAAGCAATTTGCCTAGCCTGTATGTGGGGCAACTAGTAGAGCTACACTTTAAATGTGAGTAGTCTAACTCAAAAGTCCATGTACTTGACCATTACTTTGTGTTCAAACAATATCTGGAGGCAGTATAGACTCTCACTCATTATCTAAGCACTGAAATCAGAGATACAAGCTAACATCATAGCTATTACATTTAAGGAAATGTCTGCCAGAGATGATATTCACTATTATCACCTAATATTACCTGATAGACCGCTAATATTATAAACAGATAATAATAAAATCTACCTCAGAAATATGTGGGAAATAAATGAGACAAAGTATGTAAAGCCTTTGGTACAATATGCCCTGCATGTTTTAAACCTGCAGTTTATGTCCTCGATTATATAACCGATTTCCTGAATTAACTTGTTTTCTAATTAACTTGATTTCATTTTCTTATTCTTTTTAAGATTTTATTTATTTTATTTTAGAGAAAGAAAGAGCACAGTGTGGGGGTTGGGAGCAGAGGGAGAGGGAGAGAGAAACTCAAGCTGACTCTGTGCTGAGCGTGGAGCCTGACGCCAGGCTCGATCTCACGACCCTGAGGTCACAACCTGAGCTAAAACCAGAGGAATGCTTTAACCGCCTGCACTACTCAGGAGCCCCTCTATTTAACATTTCTGACATGTCTTACAGTTAGTGTCAGAAGAAACTTAGAAACTATCTTTTTTTCTCTCCAAAAGGTTGCTATTATTTCGATGTAAAATTTTATACTCAATGGTGTCTTAAAAATGAAAATAATACTAAATAATTTGACTAAATAAAAAAGAATTTCCCTGTCTTCTCTCCCTTTTTTGTGATCACTAACTACAACATAGGAATACATCTCTCATCCTTCTAAACACTTTCCAAGACAAATCCTAAAACTCACTGTCCAACATTAAGGTTACATTCTCTAGTTTTATTGCTATACCTTCCTTGCAATTTATTATAAGCTCTTTGTTGGCAGGAATTTTGCATTCTCCTTTGGAAAAACAAAAACAAACAAACAAACAAACAAAAACCTGCTAACCATCTAACCATCCCGGCCCTGCTTCCTCACTGGAGTTTCTAACATTATCTATGTGGATTTCCATGTTTAACACATCTTACATTAGCTGGTGAGTGAAATCAACAAAAATGTGAAGTACCCAAATGCAGATATACCCAAATACAGATAATCTTTGTAAAAGAAAAATAGAGGAAGAATAGCTACTTCGGACATAATTAGGGTGACTGGAGTCATGTGGAGTTCATTTTCTTTCTTGGCTGTCAGTCAAAGTTGGGGATCTTGTAAAAGGAAGCACTAAATTATGAAAAACAGGAGTCAAGCTTATTCATCTCTAAGCTCACACCTAAGTGAAAATAATTCATATACCTTTTTTTGTTTGATGAGCTGGAAAGAAGACCAGGTAGGCATTTTCTAGAATGGAAGAAATGCAGAATCTGCTTTTTCACAAATATTGTGATAACATCCATTCCAACATTACAAGGTTATTTCCAAGGCCTGGGAAACAGCCCATATTCGTATTGCCTGACTGGTTTAAATAGAGTTAATTCGTTCTGATAGAGAAATTTTATGTAACAGATGTTTCACAAACCTGTGTTGATTTAATAGCCAATCTGTTATATCCAAGATGTCATCATTTTGAAAAATAACTTCTACGGAAGTATCTTCTTCATAATTTAAAAATATGATGTCAAATGATGTCATATTTCTTTTTAGTTTTTCAAGTTTGTATGTTACAATTTAAAATATGTATATTTGTGAAAGCATGTGGTTTTGAACTACTGATCACTGACTGCTGCCTGGATAGAGGAAACTTTAAGAGCCACCACGCTAAAGTGGGATACAAAGTATTGCCATTTTATGAATATTCCTACATAAAGTAAGTTAATGAAATGACAGTTCATATTTTAGCTCATGTGCTTTGGGCAATTACTTTTGCTATGAAATCTAAGAAATCAACTTTCAGTTAATATCTTAAAAAAAAAATAAAGAAATTGCCATGGACTGAATCAAGCATGCCACTTTGTGTTTTTTCCCTCCTATCTGGCACCAATATATTACTTTAAAAACAGATATATTTTGAGATTTTATCTCATGAAATAAATTACTTAATTCATACCACAGTAATACTAAACTTCCTTAATGAGCTCAAATAAAATATAATTACTTTGATGATTCTTCACGCTCATAAAAATGGTTTCTATTTATTGTGATATAAAAATGCTACTTTTGATGACAACTCCTTTATTCCTTGGAAGATACACTCTGATACATTTCATATGCTTAAATGCATTTGCAGCTGACATGGTATAGAGTTTTCAACCTCTGCTCCATTTGAAGGTCCCTGGTGAGATTGATCAGGCACAAGGTTTCACAGAAGAAAGACAGTATATTTATTTGATAAATATAGTGTATGTGTATATATATATATATATATATATATATATATATATATCTGAAACTGAAAGTGGATCATCATTAATAATTTAACTTTGAAATTCTTAGAAATATTTCAAAATACAGCAACTGTTGGCCCACGATGCAAATTTATTATACGACATCATGGTACAAGGATAAGAGCTCACAACCAGAAATTCTAAGTTCCACCACAATTAGATATGTGACTTTAAAGTTAATTTTTCAGGTCCTCAGCTTCCATAACTGGAAAAATGAAAGTTTACTGACTGATTTCAAGATTCTTTCCATTTTGAACATTTCCTGATTCATATCTTGCTCTTTTACTTCTACTAGAAAAAAATATATTTTCATATATGTTCTTGTAGGGAGGGAATTGCTTCTTTTTTTTTTTTTTTTTTTGAAAGGCAGAAAGAGAGAGAGAGAGAGGAGGAAGTAGGCTCCCTGCCAAGCAGAAAGCCCAATGCGGGGCTCGATCCCAGGACTCTGGGATCACGACCTGAGCCGAAGGCAGAGGCTTTAACCCACTGAGCCACCCAGGCACCCCAGGAGGGAATTGCTTCTTAAAGAACCGTTTTTCTTTGGAGAAAAACACCTTTAGTCCACAGAACTTCCACTTAGCTGGCTATCCCATTAGAGCAGTTATTACTTCTTACAGATATTTCTGTCTGGGCTTTAAAGACATTTCTGGCCAGAGACAGGGTATAGATGAAGGTAAAAAGATTTTAAAACCTTTAAAACAAAGATGCAAACAAAACCTTGCTCAGGAGGAAGGAAAAGAAAAAAAGGAAAGACACTATCAAAGGAGGAAGACAAAGTTCTCATAATTAAAATTTCCATTTGTTTAGAAAAACCAATTTTCCAAGTTTTTCCTTGTGTTTAACAATGTAGGAGTTTAACACTGTCTTTGGTCATCATCTTTTTGTATAAATTTGAGCTGCCAAATGACAGTGGCCAGTTTCTGTTCCGGCCTGTTCTGGTGATTCTGCAATAGCAACACTGTTGTTCTCTGCCACAGAGCCCTGTAAAAGGATATTGATTGATGGCTCTGTCTATTCTTCTATACAGATGCAAATTATGTTTGCATTAATATGAATATTTCTAGATACAAAGGGAATATTTCCTTTATAATTATATAATAATATAGTGATGAATATTAATATTTTCTAAGTTTAAACGTACATTAAAAACACTACAATTAAAACTTATCTCATGATGTTCTGCTATGGACTTATTCTTTGCCTTTCTATGAATCTTGTATTGTGTTGTTATTCACATTGATAACAGCAGGAGGCACATAGAGGAGAGTCTGCTTCTGTTACTATGGTAACTATTAGACATATTTTAAAGGAGAGCAACCATCATGTATGCATAAACTTAAAATATTTACCGTCCACCTTTTTTACAATTGTTGTAGAGAACTATATGACCATTCAAAGTCATATGCTTCCTAATTTTCTTCTCAAGGAACGTGTAGTTAGTCATGACGATATGAATAGCTGAATTTTTTTTTTTAATTTTTTATTTATTTGTCAGAGAGAGAGAGCGAGAGAGCAAGCACAGGCAGACAGAGTGGCAGGCAGAGGCAGAGGGAGAAGCAGGCTCCCTGCTGAGCAAGGAGCCCGATGTGGGACTTGATCCCAGGACGCTGGGATCATGACCTGAGCCGAAGGCAGCTGCTTAACCAACTGAGCCACCCAGGCGTCCCGAATAGCTGAATTTTTTAAGGATGATAGACCACAACTTCTGTTTTTCTCTAAAAATATTTAAATCATTATTAAGTACATAGGCTCTAGAGACAGCCTGATCTGACTCAGGCCATAGCTCTGCCACTTATTTGATGTTCCTTGTCATCTATAACAAATAAAAATCATAAGAAGAAACTGGAATATGTAATGGGTATATTTTATTTGAATGTGCTGACCAAAATCATTTTTAGAATGAGGAGACAAAAAATTTATCTTGTAGCATTTACTTGTTTAAAGTGCCATTATTAACATCTTAGGAAGGTACTCCTTTCCACATCATGACTTATAGGATTATATTAATACAGATGCTTTCTCCTTGAGCTTGTATTTTCGGTATTTTATTTACCCCCCTTTCCAACAAATATTAGCTGTGAGTTTCAGGCACTCTGCTAGGTTCTGGAAGACAACTACGAGTCTACTGAGAAAAGAAAAGGATCCAAGGTGAAGCCCTGAATCTCTCTATTATGTAGACTTTGGGTAAAAAAGAATAATTGAGAAAAGGGGACTAAGAAGGGCCAATTCTTTGAAATATAATAGAAACAGGAGATGTCATGAAAGATGAGTAAAAATAATTCACTTAGTGGCCAGAGGTAAGGAATGTAACTAATGGATAAAATATAGTAAAAATAGAAAATGAATATAGTGTATTTGGAAACATGGAAGTTATTGAATTTGGAAATATGGAGGGGCACCTGGGTGGCTCAGTGGGTTAAGCCTCTGCCTTCAGCTCAGGTCATGATCTCAGGGTCCTGGGATAGAGCCCCACATCAGGCTCTCTGTTCATCAGGGAGCCTACTTCCCCCCCTCTCTCTGTCTGCCTCTCTGCCTACTTGTGATCTCTATCAAGTGAATAAATAAAATCTTAAAAAAAAAAAAGAAACATGGAAATTCACTGACCTTGACAAAAGCAGTTTTGATGATAAAATAATGACAGAAGCTAGAATAGAATGAGCTGGAGTTCATTGCAGATTGTTTTTTAATTAAAAAAAAAAAAATCAGTGGGGGCACCTGGGTGGCTCAGTCATTAGGTGTCTGCCTTCAGCTCAGGCCATGATCCTAGAGTCCTGGGATTGACTTCAATCCCCACATCAGGCTTTTGTTGGGTGGGAAGCCTGTTTCTCCCTCTCCCACTCCTCCTGCTTGTGTTCTTCTAGCTGTGTCTCTCTCTATCAAATAAATAAAAATCTTTTTAAAAAATCGTTGATGTATAATTTATACACAATCAGTGCATGCGTTTTAAACATACAGCTTGATGAGTCTTGTTAAATGTATACATTGATGATATGAAATATTTCCTTTACTTTTTACCCCAATTCCCAGGCAACAGTTGACCTGCATTTTGTTCCTATGGATTAGTTCGCATTCTTTAAACTTTTATGTAAATGGAATCATACTGTATGTACTCTTTTGTTTATGGCTTCATGAACTCTGCCTGATGATTTTCTAAAATTCATCCACTTTCTTTAAGTAGTGGTTTATTATTTTTTATTGCTGATGGTATTCTATTGTATCATTATACATATTTTATTTATTTATTTTTCATTTATTTATTTATTGACGGACACTTCATTTATTTATTTATTTATTTCTTCATTATTATTTATTTATTGATGGACACTTCAAAAATTCTAGTTGTTTTTTTGTTTTTGTTTTTTTTTTTTGCTTTGTTTTGTTTTGTTTTGTTTTTACTATAATAAAGAAAGCTACTATGGAACATTTCTGTAAAACTCTCTGTGAAGGCATATATTTCCATTCCTATTGGATTAATACTTTTGAGAAGAATTATTAGATTCATGGTAAATCTATATTTGTTTAAGAAATTGCCAGTTTTTCAAAGTGGTCGCACCATTTTATAAAAACATCATCAGTGTGTGAGAGTTCCAGTTGCTCTATAATTGGTATTGTCAATACTTTTAATTTTAGACATTTTAGTGATTATATAGAGATAGCTTACTATAGCTTTAATTTGCATTTCTCTAATAATTGATGATGTTGATCAGTTTCCATGTTCTCATTGGCTGTTTATAACTTTTTTTGTGAAGTGTCTGCACAAGTGTTATGGCCTGAATTATGTCCCCAACCCCAAATTCTTGTGCTGAAATTCTAACCTCTGGTACCTCATAATAGAACTGTATTTGGAGATAAGATCTTTAAGGAGTGATTAAGTTAAAATGAGGTCTTTGGGGTGGGCTCTGGTCCAATCTGACTGTTGTCCTTATAAGAAGAGGAAATTGGGACACACTGAGAGATGCCAGACAGATGCACAGGGAGACAACCTATGAAGACACAATGAGAAGGTGGCGATTTGCAAGCCAAAGAGAGAAACATCAAAAGAAGCCAAACCTGCTCATATCTTGATATAGGAATTCTAATCTCCAGAACAGTGAGAAAATAAATCTCTATTGTTAAACTAACAAGTCTATAGTATTTTTAGCTATTTGCTAGGGATATGAAAACCCTAGAAAACTAATCCAACAAATCTATGTTCCCTCGTCCTCTTGGGCTCTTTGTCTATTTATTAAATGTAAGGTTTCTCTATAAATTCTATATATATACATCTTTTGTCAGAGATATTGAGAGCATTTCCCTCCATTCTGTGGTTAGCCTTTTTAGTTGCTTAACAATATCTTCCAAAAAGAAAATGTTTTAAATTTTGATTAAGTCTAATGAATCGTTTTTATTACAGTTTTTAGAGTTTTTTATGTCTTTATCTAAGAAATCTTTCTCTCTCAAGCTTACAAGATTTTCCCACATGTTTTCTTCCGGAACTTTTATATTTTAAGTTTTTATATTTAGGTCTATGATTCACATCAAGTTAACATTTGGACATAGACAAAGATAAAAAGAAGAAGAAGAAGAAGAAGAAGAAGAAGAAGAAGAAGAAGGAGGAGGAGGAGGAAGAGGAGGAGGAGGAGGAGGAGGAGGAGGAGGAGGAGGAGGAGGAGGAGAAAATAAAAAATTTCCCCCAGCATGAATATCAAATTGTTCCAAAACCATTTGTTGACAAGATTTTACTTTCTCCATTGGATCGCCTTGGCACATTTGCAACTGAACATATATATGTGGGTCTAGTTCTAAAATCCTCATTTAGTTCCCTGAATCTCTCTTTTTATAATTCTGCCAATACCACACTCTTCTTAACTATTATAGCTTTATAGCAAACCTTGAAATCTAGTGTGTAAACCCTTCAAGTTTGGTCTTTTTCTTCTTAAAATTGCTTTGACTATTCTAGGTAATTTGAATCAATTGGTCAAATTCTATGCACAACCCTGCTGGAATTTGGATTAAAATTGATTTAAGTCCATAGCCAAATTTGAGTAGAATTGACATGTTAATAACATTGAGTTTTTCAATCCATGAGCATGTTATCTCTTATTTATTCATGTCTTTAGTTACTCTCAGCAATGTTTGGTAGTTTTTAGTTTACAGATTTGGCACTTATTTTATGAAATTTTCCCTTAAGTATTTCCTGTTTTTTGAATACTATTATAAGTTGAATTATATCTTTCTATTTCTTTTTCCAATTGATTGTCTAGTAAATAAAAATAAAATTAATTTTAGATTACTGATCTTATTGACCTAGGTAAACTCACTTACTAATTCTATTTTTACGACTTTATTTATTTATTTGACACAGAGAGAGAGAGCACAAATAGAGCAGCAGGCAGAGGTAGAGGGAAAAGTAGGCTTCCTGCTGAGCAGAGAGCCTGATGTGGGACTCCATCCCAGGACCCTGGGATCATGACCTGAGCAGAAAGCCGAAGTTTAACCAACTGAACCACCCAGGCACCCCCCACTTACTAATTCTAATAACTTTTGTAAATTTCTTATGATTTTCTGTGTACACATCATATCATCTCTTTATGGGTTGAATGTGTTCCCCGAAAGGCACATTGGAGTTCAAACCCGAGTACTGTAAATGTGACCTTATATGGAAATGGAAATAGGATCTTTGCAGACTCAATTAAGTTAAGATGTGATCTTTAGTGTAAGCCTTACTCCAATCTAATTGTTTGTTATAAGAAAATGGCCATGTAAAGACATAGACACACTGAGAGAACACCATGTGAAGATGGAAGCAGATACTGGAGTTGAAAGGAAATAAATGCCAGGGACTAACCGACACCACCAGAAGCTAGGAACAGACTAGAAAGGATCTTCATTCTAGATGTTTCAGAGGACCATGAACCTTGATTTTGGACTTCTAGCCTCCAGAATATTTTTTGCTGTTTTTGGCCACCTAGTTTGTGATACTTTGGTGTGGCAATCCTAGGAAAATAATATTCTTCTATAAATAAAGTCAGTTTTACTTCTTTCCAATCTCTATGCCTTTTATTTCCTTTTTAAAAAGATTTTATTTATTTATTTGACAGACAGAGATCACAAGTAGGCAGAGAAGCAAGCAGAGAGAGAGGAGGAAGCAGGCTCCCTGCTGAGCAGAGAGCCCGATGCGGGGCTCGATCCCAGGACCCTGAGATCATGACCTGAGCCTAAGGCAGAGGCTTCAACTCACTAAGCCACCCAGGTGACCCATGCCTTTTATTTCTTTTTCTTGTTTTATTACAGTGACTAAGGAATCCAGTAAAATATAGAATAGAAGTGAAGAGATGGTACATTCTTGCCTTGATCCTAATCTGAGAGAATATGTATTCAGACTTTTCACCATTACATACGGTGTCATCTGTGAGTGTGTGTCAGGTTGAGGAAGTTCTCTTCTATTCTTAGTTTGCTGAGAATCTGTTCAATTGTACCAAATATATCTATTTAGAGAATCATAAAGTTTTTCTCTTATGTTTCTTTAAGACGGTGATAAATTCTCAAATGTTAAACCAAAGTTTTCATTACAAGTGTAAATCCTACTTTGTCAAGAGTATTTTTCTCTTTATATGTTGTCATATTCAGTTGGATAATACTAAATTTGTAGGGAATTTATTAAAAATTTTGTGTCTGTGGTCTGCAGTTTTTTTTAAAATTGGAATATTTTTTCTAGGTGTGGTGTTAATATAACGCTGGCCTCCTGAAATGGTCTATCTAAGTGAATGTTCAGACCTGAGAAGTACATGTATTGCAGCTATTAGTTTAGGTGATTGATAGTGTCATTTAGATCTTCTGCAGATCCTTGCTGATTTTCCTGTAGCTCTAGTAAGGGCTTACAGTGTCTCGTTTGCTAACATTCTACGAAACATCACCTTCATCCAAGGGATCCCTTTTGAGGTAAATGAGGTGAGACAATGGACATATGATATTGAAATTCACTGATTTTGCCATATATTGAAAATCTGGAAGCTTTTGGTCTGATAAAATATGGGAAAAGCCTCATAAAGTTGTAGCTAAATGTTAGTTACAAGTAGATATCCTATAGAAATGAAGTTGCATCTACAACTTTTTGACTGAGTGTTTTCTCAGTGGTCAGAACTGCTCGAAAACCAGAAGTACTGGGGAATTAACCCGCTTTAGGAGCAATTCTTAGCCAATGATAGTGGAGCTGGCGTATAAACCATCTGATTCCTTTGCCTCTAGAGTAGACCAACCCCAAGGCTTGAGTTCAAGCCTTATTGCCTGCTAGAGTTTCCTGGAATTAAGCGGCTTACACAATGGTAATTTGCTCATAAAATATCCTTATTAGGTACAACATCTCTATTGCCTTATTGGTGTTTCTTGGGATCACTTCCAAATAAATTTGTTGCACTTTAACCCTTGTTTTGGGGCTTGCTTCTAGGGGAACTGAAACTATGACAATATATCCAGTGCCATGGAAAGAACATTGTGGCCTGACTCAGATCACTGGATCCCTAAAGTTTCACCAGCGTGCCAGGCCCCTGGATCTCTTTAAGCTTTATGGGCTGGCACACATGTTTTTCACTAGGGCATCCAGAGTATTTGCCAATTCTTGTTCACTGAATCTGATTAATCAGTAGTATCATCTTACGTAACAAACATTCTTTATTACATATGTCTAATATAAAATTAATATGTGCCATGAGCCCTATATCAAAAGGGTCTATTCAAAATATTTAACAACTTGTATGGCACCTAAGTTGGCTGTAGGGCTGGATTTGTGGAGGTCCCATGCTGGACCAGGGGCAAATCTTTATTACTAGATCTTGGAGAAGCCCAGGGGCTCCTGGAAAAGCTGTGGGTTAGCCAGTGCCCTTGAGGGGGTGGCTCAAAATGGGCCAGAAGGAAGGACAAAGAGTCCCAGACATAATGACATATCATCTGAAGTTTTGTGCCTGAAGCAAGCACTACTCCTAAAATTTTTAGTCTCATCTTTCTAAAGCCAGTTTGAAATGGATTGTCTATCACTTGTAAAATTAATTATTATAGCTGGTTCATGACCAAGTTGGAGTCTAAGAAATCATCCTCAGTTCCTCCCCTCTCTCTCATAGCTCAGATACTTCCAACTTGGTCTTCTAAGTATTTCTCCAATTTATCCTCCCCTTTCTAGTCCCACTATTACTGTTCTGTTTTAAGGACTTTGTGATCTTTTCTTGAGCTATTTCAGCTGCTTCTTAAGTGATCTTGCTGTTTCTGGTCTTGTCTTTTTTTGTGAAAAAATTCACACTTTTTTCCAAATTTAACTACGTCATTTCCCTTCTTAAAATCAGTCACCCGTTCTCCATCGCTGCAAAATGGTGGCATGATCTTCACCATCAGATTGTCAGCCTGTTTTTCTTCATCTCTCAGCACTGCTGCATTGGCTTCAGGTTCCAGCAACGTCAAACTACATGCATTTTCTCTCAAGCATCGTATTCTTTCTCCCTTTCCTGCTTTTAGTTACAAGTTCTCGTTTCCCTTTTTCCTCGCTGGCACACTTTCATTTATATATTAAGTCACAGCTCAGACAGGATCTCCCTCTAGAAACTTTCCCAAACCCTAGTGTTGAGCGAGGTGACTCTCTTCTGTGATCCCAACAGAGTTTGGGAACATTTCCATCTCCTCATTTACCATACTGTGTTATAATCATCTGTTTATATGTTTTTACCACCCACTTGAATCCCCAAATTTTTGAGACAGAGGTTGTGTCACAAAGCAAGGCACATGTCAGATGTTCATTAAATGTTTGCTAAGTAAATAAATGCATATACATGTAAATTAATATACAAATATGATGCTTTAAAAAGTATGTCTTGAGTAACATCAGCCCTATTGGTATAGGTGATTAATATCCCAAAAGCTCTTTTGAGTATAACAGAGCCCTTTTAGGTAGGTGATTATTTTTTTTTAAAGATTTATTTATTTATTTATTTATTTGACACAGAGAGAGAGAGATCACAAGTAGGCAGAGAGGCAGGCAGAGAGAGAGGGGGAAGCAGGCTCCCTGCCGAGCAGAGAGCCCGATGTGGCGCTCGATCCCAGGAACCCGAGATCATGACATGAGCTGAAGGCAGAGGCCTACCCAGGTGCCCCTAGGTAGGTGATTATTAAAAGCTAAATTAACCATATTAATTTATGGTTGTAGCTGTATTAGAAGCATAAACTAAAAGGTAAATTACTATTATATCATTAAACTACTAGACAACTCTTTCTTGAAAGTATGTGTAACAAGTATGAGACTTGGAGTTTTATTAGTTCCTTGATCCCAATGTAGCTAATGGAAAAATTGCTAAGAGTGGTTTTTGATCAAATGACAATTGGTGGCTTTCACTCACACAAATAGGAGAAGATTAAAAATATGTGCATTGAATCAAATGTTAATAGGCCAAATCTTATGAATGCACCCAAAATCCAATAGATTCCAAATAGGATGTGTATATCATTGAGCTACCATGTTCCCTGTTACCAGATCCATGGTTAAGTAGGAAAAACTATTTAATTTTTGATGATAAATATATTTTCTTTTAAAATGTGTACTCACATACCTGGAAATGTTTACAAACATTTTTTCACTGTTAAAAAATCTATTATTGTTCAATAGGCATTTATTAAGAGAATATTAATCAGTAAATATTATAAGTAAATATTAGAATGCAGTGAATTAATATTTTTAAAATGCTAATAAGTTCTTTCCACATCTTTCCCTTCTCACCAATAAAAAGGTATACGAAAGACAAGGCAATTCTAATATCATATAATAAGATTGATGAACCAAACTTTAATTCTCATTTTATATACTGTGCTTAGTTGGTTCATAACTTAAAAGTTCATTAAAATGAAAATATGTACTGAAGTAGGCTCGCCACTAGAGGGATCACTTCTCTGAAATGATTATTTTATGTAAGAGATTCCATTAAACATTAACAAGCACTTGTTGAAGGCTTATAATGTGAGTCACCCAGTACTAAAATGTTGTTTTATTAGAAACCCAGTTAGAAACTGTTTTTTTTTTTTTCCTAACCCAGTTAGAAAATGTTGTTTCTTACATACTGAGAGACTCATGGGGGAGTACATTCATAATTACATTTTTTATAATAAAATGTTGAAGTTCTGAAGAAGAGAAGTATGAACAATTGCTGGAACACAGTTCCTGGTAGTTGAAGTCCTTGTAACTGATCAAAAATATCAAGAATATTGATATCAAACTCAATATCAATCAAATGAATATTGAGATCAAACTCTAGAATTGTAGAGAAGGGTTGGAAAACTAACACTGGTTCTGTTCTGTCTCAGAAGACAAGAAGCTGTAGTTCATTTGTTTTTGTTTTTTTTTTTAAGATTTTATTTATTTATTTGATAGAGAGATTGAGATCACAAGTAGGCAGAGAGGCAGGCAGAGAGAGAGAGAGAGAGAGGGAAGCAGGCTCCCCACTGAGCAGAGAGCCTGATGTGGGGCTCGAACCCAGGACCCTGAGATCATGACCTGAGCCGAAGGCAGAGGCTTTAACCCACTGAGCCACCCAGGTGCCCCAAGAAGCTGTAGTTCTTAATTTTAGTTTCAACAGTTGAAGGTGTATCGTAGTAAACTTTGAAATTCTACCTATTCACAGACACTCTACGGACTGTCTAATAAGAGCCTGAGCACAGTTGGAACACACAAGCATGTTGTGTGTACAAGCCCCTTTAGCCTAGTGTACCAAATTCTGAAAGGAAAAAGAGCTGACATCCACAGAATATAGAAAGGAAATTTAACATAGATGGGTGGGGGCAGGATGGCTTTCCCAGAGAGAGGTACTTCTAAGCAGAGGTAATCAAGACCTCACAGGAGCTATTCAGGTAAATACACGGTGGGAGAGAATTCTAATCAGAAAAAAATATATCATGTATGATGACCTGGAAGCCAGAGGGAATGCGACTCAGGGAGGGAATTAAAACAAAGATATGCAGAATGACTGGCTCTTAAGGATTAAGGAAAGGGTGGGCTCATCAGGAAAGGTGGAGCCCTGAGCAGAGTTTGCCTGCCTTTTCTAGAGTTTGGATTTTGTCCTAGGGAGAAGAAGGAGTAGAACAAATGATCCGATTCAAATGATACTTTAGAAAGATATAGTAGTCCCCCTCCCTTATCCTGAATTTCATTTTGGAGGTTTCAGCTATCCTCAGACACCCAGGTCTGGAAGCAGATGATCAAATCATCAAAAGGTCCATGGCGTCCTAACGCTCTGTCACAACATCTATGTCATTCACATCACTTCATCTTGTTGGGTAGGCATTTTTTCATCTCATATCATCACAAGAAGGGCAGATATAGTACAATAAGATATTTTGTGAGAAAGGACACATTCACATAACTTCTGTTATAGCATGTGGTTATAATTTTCTATTTGTTAGTGATTGTTATACATCTCTTACATTGCATAATTGATAAATTGAACTTCTTACACGTAGGATACAACATAGCACCTATAGAGTATGGAACTAGCCATGGTTTCGGGCTTCTACTGGGATTCTTGGATAAGAGGAGATGCTGTAGTCCAACTGCAGTGTGTAGACTGAATTAGAGATGGGTTGAGAAGGACAGCAAGTAGATCTTTTGGCCTATACAGAATCCAAAAACATCCACAGATTTTTGAGCTCTCCAGTTTCTTACTACATTTTTCCCAGCTCAGTTTCTAGGCCTGGGGGTTCTAGAAAGGTGACTTATAGCAAATCCTTCCCCAAGTCTCCCCTTCAACCTGTTTTCCCATATGTTCAGTTTCTCTGGATCCCTTTATATGAGACTCTTCTGGCCTTTGACTGTCCCTTCCCCTCTCCTTCCTTCATCTTCCCAGGGTGGAGGAGGAATAGGAGGAGACAGAACTGAGAATTTCACAGTCATCTAGCTTTTAAATGGACTATTAAAAGAAAATCAGATATCAAAAGTAAACTTTAATTTCTGTCTAGAACACCTTTAACAATGTGCTGTCCAGTATTATGCTAAACAAATGTTGCACTTTCCTCCATCTTTAAGTTGTTGTTTACAATATCCCTTTTCTGATATTAATATTTCCTTCCCATCCTCTTATTTGTGTCCCAGGCTAGTCATGGATAGAGTATTGGTGTTGATGGTGAAGGATCTGGTCAATGGGGAAAAAAGCCATATAGCAACACAAGAGCTAAGCTAATGTTCTCAAATAACTAATATCCAAAATTTATTACATTTTCTATTTTAAAAGAAAAAACCAGAGAGAGGAAAAACTTGTGTATTCTACCAGGTCATGAAAGGAATTTCTTCAACAATTTAAATTTGTGAACTCTGTTAACTATCTAATGTGAAATTCAAATCATAGAATGATGCGTTTTATTACCAGATCTACCTATACCTGCAAAGAGTGACCAAGAAAGAGTAGCTTATGTTTAGACAGAAAACTTTGCCTGAAGTAGGTTCATAAAATTACTTGTTGAAGTAGGTTCATAAAATTACATACCTGAAGTAGGTTCATAAAATTACTTGTACTTGATGGGGTGCACACAGAAACAACTTTGTTCTTCCAGCTCAGCTCCATGGACTTGCCTTTTGGGCTTGTCTCCCTTGTTTCTGCACCATATATGGTGCATAGGCCCCAGCCTTCCAGTGCCCTTTGGTATTAATACCGTCTCAGTTTTAGTTACTGAAATGTTTTTCCAATCTAATAATGTTATAATTTTAATCTCTCAAAGCTCCTTCCTGTCCCTGCTCAGACCATCGCAGGAATTCTGCAGCTTAGCATGGGGGATGGCAGTTTGCTTCCCATTTACCCACTACCCCTTCTCCTCTCCCATGTCTGCTGATGGCTCCCTGGGATGAGGATAAAAGGAGGAAGGAAAGCAAGAGGACACGTTCCTTAGGAACTGTTGCTTTTGCAATCTGGAATGTGGGCCTTCTGTCATGGAAAATGCCCAAATTATGCTTCTCTCCTACCGGACCTGAAAATTCCCCCATTCCCATCCTCACCCCCCTTTCTCCAACACTGTACTGTTTCCTAACACAAGCTGTGAATTGCTACTCGACTCTTGCCCCAACAGTATTCACAGAGGAGCAGTCACTGATGTAATGTTCTTTCCCTATGACTCATACCTGGCTATCTTCCAGGCTATTGCCTCTGGCTTTGGGAAATATTACACTTCTCTTGCCCACCAAATTCTTTACAGACTGGCCACTCCCCTGGCAGCCACAGTCTTTGCTCTCCAATCCTAGACTTTGATTCTCCCAGAGAAGAGTCAGTCACCATTGTCTCAACCAACCACTCACCCCCAAGCCTCAGGGATCACACACTTCCAAGGACTTTGCCACTGTGTTTGGAAAGAAAGCTTGAGTTTCTGCAGCTTCATGAGCACCCACCTGGATAGAGAGATAAGTTTCTATGTTTCTGGCAAGCTGACAAATACTCCATTCTTCACAAATGAGTATCTTAATCAACCACATCAAGGGTTCTTATGCTTTGTCCTCAGCTTTAGGGCCTGAAGCCAAACTCCCAGACAACAGGAAAAGCTTTACCTTCACTTAACACCCTCCTACAAAAAGATGACTGATAATAACTTCAGGAAAGCATATATAGGATGGTGATAATGTTCCAGAAGCTTCAATCCACATACACAATCAGGATCAAAGTGAATCACAAAATTAATAACTCTGGGCTGAAATTCTCCACAGGACATCTAGTCCAATTCCATAGCCAATAATTTAATTAATAATAGAATAATACTTTTAAGATTTTGTTAGAAATCTGCTTGAATACCCCTGGAGACAAAGAAATACCTTCGTCTCAAAACTGACTCCACTATTTCTTTGTAGTTCTAATTATTGGCAAGCTTGGATTTACATAAGTCAAACCTGATCTCTGTGTAAATTTCACTCCATGTTTCAGATTTATTCTCTGAAAACTCATAAAACCTGACCAGTCATTTTTCTATACAGTAGCCATTTAGGGTTTGGGGAAGTAATGATCATTTCCCTCTTAGATTACTCTTCTCCCACCTAAATTTCCCCAAATATTTCAAGTTTACTGTATGGCAGATTTTGAAATTTTCTTATTATTTTGGTGTCCCTTCTCTTGTTACTTCCCATTTATTCACTATCCTGCTTATACACCAGAATTTATGACAACACCAGGAAGAATGAAACAGGGACTTATTTCCCTTAAAAGTTAATTTCAAACAAGAGAAAAATCATGACTCTCATGCAGATATAAAGATGAATACATGTTAAAGATTTAACTAAACTCATACTCAATGAGGAAACCAGGCAGATATAACTGGTTCAAAAAAAAATCTGAAAGCTGGACACATTTATAAATCAAGAATGTTGAAAAAATTGTGCAAATGAAAGTAAATTTTTTCCCCCCATAATGGTGGAGTATTGTCAATTGCACCTCTGTGCAGGACAGAATTTGAGTGAATATAAACAAGAATTATTTTGCATTACTAACAGTTATCTACAACTTATGGAGTTGTAAAATAACTTTCATAGTTTCCTTAGAATCAGAATCAGATAACCCAGAGGTTGTCCTCTAGAATCTCAACAATGCAGAATTTTCCACTGAAGCAGATTTTTGCCTACAATTCTCATACTCTAGATACCATTTTCCTTTGAATTAAGGAAAATAATGATAAATATGGAACTCAGCACTTATCTCATCAGAAAACTACCACACAGCTTTTTAAGAAGGTTTTTTTTTTCATGTTTACAAGGATTAATAGGATCTCTCTATAAGAGTGAGGTTAGCCTTAGCTTAAGAAGGAAAAATGTTTGCCCTTCTGTGGGAGATCTTAAATGAGGTTGATGTTGGTAGTTTTTCCCCACCCCATCAAGCTTTCAACCTTACATAGTCTCCGGATTTATAGACTCCAAAGTCGTTAACAAATTCAAGTTAATTCAACAAATGCCAACTTAATTTATAAGCCGGTAACAAGCATGACAAATAAGAGTAAATAAAAGTATAGATTTGTCTGAGGAGAAATTATATTCTAGTTGGACAGGGTAAGGGGAAGACATGTATGAATACATTTGCAAGACAAATATATAACTCATTTATAGGCAAAAAATAAACTATTTGGAATGTTTCCAATGAGCTAATATTTTAGAAGAATAAAGAACAACTCAATGGGAAGACTGCATTTTCCAAAATTGTGACAGTGTATAGAATACTCATGGAAAAGGAACCAAAAAGAATCGATTCTAGATTAGAGTGGTTAGAAATATTGCTACGTCATTCAAAAGTCTTGAACATCAAGCTGAAGAATTTTTATTTAACTCATAAGCAAAGGAAAATAATGGGAAGTTTTTGAAATTTTTATTTACATGATAAGAAGAATATTGTGATTTATTCTGGCAGAGCTCTGAAGAAGACTATAAAAGGCAAAGACTAAAGAGACGATGTCACTAGGAAGTAAAATTTATAGAACTTGGCAGCAGTTTTTTGCCGTGGAAGAAAGCAGGGGTGGGAATGGACAAGGGAGAGAGAAAAAAAAAAAAAAGAAAGATAATTCCAAGGTTTCTAATTTAGGTAAGAATCTGTGTTAGGTACCTAGGGCTGCCTTAAGAAATTTCCACAAACTTGGTGAGCTAAAAAGAAATTCTCTTACTGTTCTGGAAGTCAGAAGTCCCAAATCAAAGTGTCAGCAGAACAATGCTCCCTCAAGAGACCAGGTGGACTCTTTACGGGCCTCTTCCTAGCTTCTGGTGGCTTTTGGCAATCCTTGGCTAACGGGTGCTTCACTCCAATCTCTGCCTCTGTCTTCATATCACCTTCTTCTTTGTTTTCCCTCTGTGTCTCTCTGTGCCTTCTTCTCTTTTTATAATGACGTTGGACCTGAGTGTCTACCCTAATCCAGTTCTCATGCTCCTCAACTATTTGCAAAAAACTTATTTCCAAATAGGGTGACATTCTGTGAGGTTCCACATAGATATACATTTTTGGGAGACACTATTCAACCCACCACAGATAACTTGGAGAAAATGGGATCATAAATGTAAATAAATGTTCTGCCCTGTCCTTTTGGAAAAGCAGTTTTCTGAGAAGGTAGATTTGAGTTAGAGTTCTGTTAAGGTTTGAGTAGATTGACTCATGGCTACAAAATGTAGAGCCAAAGATGGTGATGATGATGATGATGATAGACAGAGCATGCAGCAAAATTAAAATTATGAAGAATAAAACATTTTAAAATAAATATTCAGTCTACATTAGTGAAACAAAGAAAAGAAACCAGATAAGAAATAGCTTCCTGGGCGCCTGGGTGGCTCAGTGGGTTAAGCCTCTGCCTTCGGCTTGGGTTATGATCTCAGGGTCCTGGGATCGAGTCCCGCATCGGGCTCTCTGCTTGGCAGGGAGCCTGCTTCCTCCTCTCTCTCTCTCTGCCTGCCTCTCTGCCTGCTTGTGATTTCTCTCTGTCAAATAAATAAATAAAATCTTTAAAAAGAAAAAAAAAAAAAGAAATAGCTTCCTGGCTCCCCAAATATTACCAAAATGAACTGTTGAGTTCTTTACTTCCTGTGTAAGAAAGAACACCACCCCCCAAGAGCTTTGGTAGTGTCTCAAAAGGAGGGGGGGGTAAGGTTAGAGTTTATTGACAATGGGAAGTTTGGATTAAGGTGGGTCTTTCAACACAAAGACTTGATTAGAACTGATTAGGGATCGCCTGTGACAGATTGCCAGAAACAGCAAGGTCAGGATTTTGAGGAGATGAATTCAGAGAATCTTAGAGTTCAAACTTTTGAGGCTTTCCATTGAAAAGATGCTAGGTCTTTCAAAAAAATTTTGGAATGAAAAGCCTATCATTTATCTGGGTAAGAGCCTACAGAGAAAGTAAAATGCTAATGAAGACATAGAAACAAATAGCACCTTGTTAATAATGTAGACAGTGAGCTATAGTTTCTACTCTCAGTGACCTTTCTGATTGTGAGAGTAGACAGCTTCACAACACCCAGAGACAGCAAGTCACAGTGAGTAGGTTTGGGATAGGAGTCAGAAAGGGAATCTAGATGACTTCCTTCACCTGCAGACCATGGAGGCCAAGGCAACTAGGTGTTCTTCTTTTTTCTTTTTTAAAGATGCATTCAACTTTTTCAAGGGTTAAAAAGGAGTGTTGGGTGCCTAGGTAGTTTAGTCAGTTAAGCAGCCAACTCCTCATCTCTACTTGGGTCTTGATCTCAGGGTTGTTCAAGGTTCATGAGTTCAAGTCCCATAAAGCCTACTAAATAAATAAATAAATGGGAGTTGAAACAGAAATAATAAATGTAGGAAGAAAATTATAATAAAATTTAAAAATATAAGGCATTAGGAAAGCATAGTTATATTTAATGACACACAGTGAAGTTTCAATAATATGGTATGGTAGACATTACTAAAGTATCTCATAGCCAATGATCATCTTTCTGAATTTGTAGAATACTATACTTCCTAGTCTTCTTGCAAATAGGCAAAACTATGTGACTAATTATGATAAACGTACTGTGGGAAGAAATAACTTCAATAACTTCTTTGTGTAACTTTTAAAGTTACACAATGAAACAATGAAAATCTGTTACAATGAAAATCTGTTACAGGATCCTCCAGCTCACTCTTTCCAATCATTGTGATTGTGGGGGCTGTACACTGAGATTCTGGAGCCACTAGATAGAACCAGTCTAGATCCCTGACTCACTTGAAGGAGGTTGCTCTGGAGAGCCACTGGACTTGAGTAGACTTTCTACAGGCAAGAAATACAGTGTGTGTGTGTGTGTGAGAGAGAGAGAGAGAATCCATTATAGTTTTGGAATTTATTTATTCTTGTAGCAAAATTTATCTTACTCTGGCTAATACTTGTGGTAAAACTATACGCCAAATTATTTAATTTATTTTTTATTCATTCATTCCTTCATTCTTTCATTCCTTCATTCATTCTTTTGGTAAGTTCCACCCCAATGTGGAGCTTGAACTCATGAATCCAAGAACAAGAGTTGCATATTCTACCAACTGAACCAACCAGGTGCTCTATTATATGCCAAATTGTTAAGAATGTCGAAAATAAACAAATGATCACACAGCTGCTGAAAAAATATAAATTTTCATTTGAAGAGTGTTGATGATGAAGCAAAGGAGGAAAAGAGTTTTCAGTGTTTTAAATAATGTACACTTTGATAATCTGTTTAATTTTCTAAAATTTGGAACATAAAGCAACATTAAGAAACTCCAAGTTTTTAGATTTTTTTTATCATAAAACCCCTTTTTGCAGATAATGCCACTCGTCATCTTCTGTTCCCCGTGTTTCGTTGGAAATTCATATCAGAATTCACACATTTGGTGATTTGCCAAGAATTTGACCTCACTGCCAGAAATTTTATCTTATTGAAACCAAGCACCTATATTAAGTCACCTTATTCTTTCCAAAAATATTTTCTGACACTGTATCTTCTAGATTACCGAAGTATATTTAGATAGCATTTGATATAAGAAATACTTTAAGTTGTTCTTAATTTATTGTACACTATTTTCTTGGGCAATTGTTTTTATATTTCTTCCACCAATTGCCAGTTAAGTACAATGTGTTCTCATAATTCCAAGAAGTAGTGTCACTGTCAAAAATGATGTGTTACATAATCAGTAACGGTAAGTAGGCTAATTCTTTGAAGCTATTCCTGCTGGAAGGTGTATAAGAATATCCACTGGAAAGTGCCAAAGTATACCTGCCAACAACTGGAACTTAGGAGTTGAAAGACTTAAGGAGATAAATAAGGAAATGTGCTATAACTGTCTTAAAATATTACAATATTAGACCAGGAAGCTTTGTGAAAGTACACAGTGATCCCTTGTTTTAAGTGGCAAAGTGTCTCTTGTAGGGAAAAAGTTATCTATTATTAACCCACTTTTGCTGCTGGATCCTGAGAGTGTGTTTTCTAAAAACACATCAGTGTGAAGGAAAAAGAACCCTCTGCTATTCAATGCCCAGCACATGGGAGGTACTCGATAAATTTTTGATAATAAGGGAATGAAAGAAACTGGTGTGAAGAGTGAAAACCTATCCTGTGAAAAGTTTAGAAAAAGCTTAAAAAACTAGTCTCTAGTTAACAGTTTAAGAGCTTAGACTATTAGTGGATAATCTTTTCTCCTGGAAAGGAAGGGAGTCAGTGTTTAGGTTCAGGCTGAGAGTAACTGATTGAGTTAGGGTTGGGGGACTAGATCTCTTGACTACAGGCCTAAGTGGCTGAGCCAAGCTGGGGCTGTGATTTGAGAGGCAGTCTTGGGAAAAAGCCAAATTAGAAGAAGGCAGATATTTAAAAGAATCATCAGAAATTCTCTTGTGAAACAGAAAAAAATCAGGTTAGGTAATGGGGTGGGAACCAGGAAGAACCTGGGGGACCGGAGTCTGAACAAATTCTTGGAAATAAAGAATAGTAATGGCAATAGCTTCTTAGAGGATAAGGTAAAGGGACTGTTGTGGAGATCTCTAGTACTATCCCAATGCCTATTCCACTCTTACTGTTTTAGTAATAACAACCTTAATGTTCAGTGGATACATTGCAGTTTAGGAAAAAGTAAGGACATTCTCCCTTCCTTGAAGCTAGTTAGGGTCAAGGGACTACATTCTGTTCAATGAACTATAGTAAAATCCTAATATGAATCAGTGACAATGATTATTAGCATCAAGCAAAATAAGACATTGTTGCATTGAAAAAGACAACAATTTAGGAATGAAATTTCATTTTTATGGATCATGTAAGTTAGTACTACATATTAGTCTCATTAACTTTAATATATTTCCAAGAAGTCTAGCAAAATCCTGGAATAAAAACAAAATATAAACTTAAATTCATATAACACATTGATTCACAGACATTCATTGAAAGACATTGTAAAATTGTACAAAAGCAAGAAAGATTTCAATGCAAATTTAGATACTCTGTTGATGAATGAAAAATCTTTTGATCTCAAAGAAATCAGCTTATAATTATAATTTACTACCAACTCAAGAAAAAAATGAGCAAGGCCTGTTGATAACAATTAAAAAAATAAAATGTGCTTAAGCTCTTCATTTAGTTGCATGAATTATGATGAGAAATCATTCCTTTTCGGGTGTGAAGGAGTAAGCTATTCATGTGAGAAAATTCTGTCTTAGTCTCTCAAGGTTTAAAGTGCCTTACAAACAGAAGCACCTACCGCTTTTGTTTTACGTTATCTTTCCACAGATATTTGTATAGCAAATAGCCTTGGAATATAGAGATACTGTCTCCCTCTGGGACAGAGGGCCGGTTTGTTTATTGTCTACTATAACAACAAAGATAATGTCTCTCTCCTGAGCAAAGGTTGTGTAGATTTGCTTGTAATCTTATACAAGATTAGAGTGTGCTAAGCCAGAGAATCCTTTTCTGTAACACGACCCCCTGTGCATACGGGCATCAGGCAGGCCTGTGGTAACTGGGGCCTGTGGAAGTGGTGCAAGGGAATGGTGATACTCGGGTATTACTATTATTGTGGGTAATAAAATTCCTTTTACTCTGATTCAGGAGTATTGTGTCTTCTAGATATCTGTGAAACAATGGCGGTCTAACCTATATGGAAAGCAAGGTACAATATTTCAAACCCTTCACAGATCTTAGTAGCTACTACAAATTGTTTGAAGACCTAGACACTGGCAACCATATAGAAGTGAAACCTTTCTATACAACCCAAATCACCAGGAGCAAGTAAATGGGGCAAAATCTTAGGCGGGAAATAACTCATGACAGTCTGAGGAGTTAGAAGACATCACCTTCCTATTGGTTTAGGATCCGCCAACAGTCCTGGAACACTTAGAATGTTTTTTTGCAGTGACTGAAAGAAAAGCCTATTCACAGTGGCTGAAAGTAGTTTTCGGATGTAAAAACTTCCTACGATGCGATGTAGAAAGGAAAGGTAAGCTGGACTAATGGAGGTTTTTCTCTGAGGCTGTTGAATGGGGACGAGAATCTGACAGCAGTAGCTTCCACCCTGACATGACAATGAGAGATGCTAGTAGGATCTAGTCAGAGCTTCTGAGGAAGAAGAATATGAGTAAATAGGTAGAGAGAGCTACCTAATGAAGCTGAAAAGTTGGTAAGAGTAAAAGTATAAATGAGAGAATAAGAGAGAGGCCACGAAGCTGCGTGGCCTGAGAGAAAGAGAGGGAGAGACAGAGCCTAGCTCATCCTCAGAGCTGCCTGGACTCCTGACTGCTCTCCATTCAGTTTATGCTCCTGTCCATGTTTGTTTCCACAGTGAAATTCAAGTCCCTGTATGTTGTTTCCATGAACTTATGTTCCTTGCAACAACAAGGAAACTCTAAAGAGAACGTACCTTAGACCAATGACACTAAAGTACCCCCTTTGTTTCCAACTTAATTCTGAACCCTTAATAGGGGAAAAAAACCACCCAATTAGTTAATAAGAAGATCACATATAATAAAAAATCACACACACAAGTGAGAGCTGTGTACTCTTAAATATGAATCGTTTCCATGTATTTTTCTTAGATAATTATCTTGAACTCATTGAAAATCAGTGTTTAAAAAGCATCTTTTATTTATTTTAAAATGTCATGAAACATTTCCTCCGCAAAAAGTTTCCAGAAGTCTCTTTTTGCCCTGATGACATAAAAAATGGCATAAAAATCCATGATTAAAATGTTGTTTGATTGCTTGGTTATTTATTCACTTATTCCTTCAAAAAAAATTTCTTAAGGTGCCTTTTATACATCTGGGCATGAAAGAAGAGACTCTTCCAAGAAGAGTAAGATATAGGTGTCGCTTTCTGAAAATACAGCCTAGTGGGGTCCACAGAGAGTAAAACATCACAACACAATTATGTTTGTAGAAACAGAGGAGAGTCAGATTTATAGTAGGGCTGCTGTGGTGAATCACTTCAGGAGGCACCACTGACTCAGACCTTGTGTATTCTTTCTGCATATTCTTTATATTCAACACCTTGTATGAAAATGGTACCCCGAGGAATTGAGCAATGCTATGGCCCTGACTTAAAGCCAGGTATCTCATCACTCAGAAGGAAATACTAGAGTAGGATGCTGGAGTGGGTATTGTGGTCGGCAAAGAAAAGGAGTGGAATGCAGTCCAGGCATTAGATACTGTTCATTCTAGATTTGACTCAGCATTCTTTCCTACTTCCTTCTGTGTGCATTCCTGAACTATAAGCAGAGAGAGCTAAAACCTGTTTTCCTAGACCTCCTGGTGGACTGGGTCTGAAGGAAATTCGGTTATGCTAATTAGAGACATTCATATGAAATTAAGTTATGCTAATTAGATTCATTCATTGGAAATTTGGAATGTGGCTCTTTGTAGTAGAAGTCATTTCTTGCAGCTATTTTAACCAGAAAATAATATCACAGAGATGTTAGAGTTTAAAGATGAAGGAGCCCCTGGGTGGCTCAGTCAGTTGAGCATTGGACTTTTGATTTTGGCTCAGGTCATGAGCTCAGGGTCATGAAGTCCAGCCAGCATAGGGCTCTGTACTCAACAGGGAGTCTGGTTGAGATCCTCTTTCTCTCCCTCCATCTGCCCCTCCCTAGCCCCCTTCCTCTGCTCTCTCTCAAATAAATAAGTAAACCTTAAAAAAAAAAAAAATAGTTGTAGCAGCTAGACTTAATATCCCAGCGTCCGGTGGATATAAAGGCAGTTAGAGAAAGATTCACAGGGGCCAGAATCAACATACCTGTGTCTAGTTACTAGCATCATGTGCCTTTGAACTCATCACTCCAGGAGCAGACCCATGATTCCCCTTCTGCCAGCCCTTCTAATCATTTTGTAAGCACTTAATTTCCTGCATTAAATCCTTTTCTGCTTGAAATATCTATTTACTACACTAAACTCTGGCTGATACAGCATGTTCAAAGGCGAGGAGATATGAGGAAAAAATTTTGTGGTCAGGGAATGACTAGCTGCTAGGTATGTTGGAGCCAAAGATGGATAGCACTAGAAAATACAGATGAAAAAGTGCATTTTGCAAAGATTGTAAAGAGTTTTAAAATGTTGCTTCTCCCAAATACTTGGCTTCTAGTAGATTTTCATTAAATGTTTGTTGTATGAAATTGTATTTAGAAATCTGTAGAGTTTGGCCTTTGTCTTATAGGTAGTAGAGCCCGGGGGAGCGAAGATCTATTAAAGGTACCTTGTCAAGGGAATAACATAATGAGATTTCTGTTTCTCATTTATAATTCTCCAGGGTTAACATGGGGAAAGAGTTGGAAGGGGCTAAGGATAGAAAAGCTATCACAGATCGGTCTGTAACTTCTAAGGATACTGAAAAAAAAGCAAAACCAGTTCATCAATGGGGTCACATTTTATGCAGGGTTTATCAGGTGATTTTAAATAGTTAAAATATTAATAAAGTCACACTTTGAGTTACTGAGTGTTAGGTTTTATCGCTGACCGATTGAATGGAATAAAGGCACCAAGGCAAGCGAGCATTCGAGGACCGGCTTTATTGCAAGCACCCTTGGGCGAGGTTCCGCGACTCTGGAGGAAAGAGAGTCAGGAAGTCACGTGTGAAGCAAAGAGGTAAGGGCTTATATGGGGTTCTGCTGGGGAAGTCCGAAGAGGAGGTACTGAGACCTTGTCGAGTTTTCCTAATAAGGGCCGAATTCAGCTGCAGGGCTTCTCATTGGTTCGTTGGTGGGAGGAGAAAGGTTTTTGTCTCCCGTTTCAGTTTCTGTTTCCCGGGTCTGACGTGGTTGTCACAGGAGGGTGATGGCGGGAACCGCGGCCATCTTAGGTGCCCGTCATTTTGAATGGTTCTCCCCTCTCTCGCCTGACCCCAACACTGAGAATCTGAAAAAAATTAAATATTCATCAAGATCACATACTTCGAAATCTATCGGGTGGAAGCAATCATAAATTAGTTATTTATTTTGCCACATGGTGACATCAATTCGGCTGGTAAAAAGATGCTTTTCACACATATTTAGGCAGTATTATATGAATTTATTCATGGGCCTCAGACTGTCTAGGGTTGATTGGGGGAAAGGGGCTATATTTTATCATATAATATTATTATGTGAGATGTTTTTATATTCTTTAATAGAGTCATCTGGAGGTTATTTATTTATTTATTATTATTTTTAAAAAAAGATTTTATTTATTTATTTGTCAGAGAGAGAGAGAGGGAGGGAGAGCGAGCGAGCACAGGCAGACAGAGTGGCAGGCAGAGGCAGAGGGAGAAGGAGGCTCCCTGCCGAGCAAGGAGCCTGATGTGGGACTCGATCCCAGGACGCTGGGATCATGACCTGAGCCGAAGGCAGCCGCTTAACCAACTGAGCCACCCAGGTGTCCCTGGAGGTTATTTATTTATTTATTTATTTTTAAAGATTTTATTTATTTATTTGTCAGAGGGGGAGAGAGAAAGAGAGCGAGCGAGCACAGGCAAAGGGAGAAGCAGGCTACCCACCGAGCAAGGAGCCTGATGTGGGACTCGATCCCAGTACTAGGATCATGACCTGAGCCGAAGGCAGCCGCTTAACCAACTGAGCCACCCAGGTGTCCAACCCTGGAGGTTATTTATAATGGTGCTTCCTACATTTGCTGAGAAATGTGCCCCCAAACTTTGGAATGAAATTTGGATGTGGGGAAATGTGGGGAAGACTAAATACTGCACGACCTCTCTCACTAATTCATTTAAGAGAGGGAAACTTTAAAATATTGGACATTAGTTGAGAAAATACAGAGGAACTTTCAAGCAAAAAAGGTGCTAAAACTGTTGGAGAGTTATAGTATTTAAGAAGACAGTTCCTCTAAATTAAAATGTTTATGGGAAAATTAGCTGAATTATGTGAGTTTTAATTTACAGTCATCAGAAAATTCCTTTTGAATAAAATATGACTGTCTGCACATATCTCTGTTATATCACTTACCACAACATATTATAAATATTTTCATGTATATCTCTGTGACAGAAAGAACACTACATTCTTTATCTGCCCATTTCATTTCTTCTTGGCCAGGTAAATTCTATTTCCCATCCTTCTTTATAGTTAGGTTGGGACCATATGATGTATATAACTACCAGGCTTGCTTATAAAACCTCCCACATAGTCTTCTACATTTTATCTTCCTTTTCTCTTTGATGGCAATTTTTAAGATCACACACTGAAGTTAATGGAACCACTAAGTAGAAAGAGCCTGAATTTCTGAGTCACTGCACAGAGCCCCCTCAGTTTCCCTTCCCCACCACAACAATTTCCCTTCCCCACCACATGCATATTGATCCATATTAGGCTGTGATAGAAACGGGAAATTAACCTTCATTATGCTAAGCTGCTGAGATTTTGACATTGTTTATTATAGAATCAAACCCACTTTGTCCCATTAGATTGTGTGTGCTCCCTGAGCTCGGAGGTCTTATTTTCTTTATCTCTATGCCTGGGATATTTAGTATAATATCTGGAACAATGCCTTACATATAGTAAGTACTCAATATTTGTTGAACAAATGAGTGAGTATTCTAGACAAGAAATAAGAGGTACCTTTAACGGAGGCATTGACAGAAGGTTGTCTAAGAATAACTATTTAAGGAGATCTTCCTGGATGAAGGGGAGTGGGAAGTACAGGCTTCAGGTTATAGAATGAATAAGTCGCAGGGATGACAGGCACAGCATAGGGAGTACAGTCAATGGTATTGCTAGAGCATTCATTATACGGTGAAAGGTGGGAGCTATGCTTGTGGTGAATATACCAAAACTGGTGAATACACCAAAAAATAGACTTGCCAAATCATTGCTGTACACCTAAAATTAATGTAATATTATGTATCAACTATACTTCAGTTAAAAAAAATGTCTTCAGTATCAAAATTATTTTTATTTTTATTTATTATTTTTTTATTTTAAAGATTTTATTTATTTATTTGACAGAGAGAGACCACAAGTAGGCAGAGAGGCAGGCAGAGAGAGAGAGAGGAGGAAGCAGGCTCCCTGCTGAGCAGAGAGCCCGATGCGGGGCTCGATCCCAGCACCCTGGGATCATGACCTGAGCCGAAGGCAGAGGCTTTAACCCACTGAGCCACCCAGGCGCCCCTCAAAATTATTTTTAAAAAGAACATTTACTTTTTAAAATAGATGGTTCTTTAGAGAACAAACTATATTTTAAAAAATATATATAGCTTTGAAACACATAACAAATACTGTGTCAGTATCTATATTTCTTTTCAACGATTTTTCTAAATCTATCTGGGATTGTTATACATGAAAAATTAGTTTCATGTATAAGTTTTGAAATCAGTTTAATTTTAGTTCATGATGCCATACGTTATAACCTAATTAACATTTTAATTTATTATGTGATTTAATTTTTTTAAAGGTTTTATTTATTTATTTATCTGTCAGAGAGAGAGAGAGAGAGCGAACACAAGCAGGAGGAGTGGCAGGTAGAAGGAAAAGGAGGCTTCCTGATGAGCAAGGAGCTCAATGAGGGACTGGATCCCAGGACCCCTGGATCATGACCTGAACCAAAGGCAGCTAATTAACTGACTGAGACACCCAGGCATCCCTATGTGATTTAATTTTTTGAGCAGTTTTCTGTTTATAGGAAAATTGAGTAGAAAATCCAGAAATCTTGCATATAACTCTTTCTTCCCCAGTTTTTCCCATTATTAACAACTCACTTTAGTGTGCAAGACATCATATTGTGCAAGATGTATATAATTATGTTATAATTGATGAGTCAATCTTGATATATTATTAGTAAGCAAACTCCATAGTTTATATTAAGGTTTATTTTGGGTTGTTCATTGTGACATGTCATAAATGGTCAATGGCATGCAACCACCATTACAATATTATATAGAATATGTTAACTCGGGGCACCTGGGTGGCTCAGTGAGTTAAAGCCTCTGCCTTCAGCTCAGGTCATGATCCCAGGATCCTCCAATCAAGCCCCACATTGGGCTGATTCCTCCTCTCTCTCTCTCTCTCTCTCTCTCTGCCTGCCTCTCTGCCTACTTGTGATCTCTCTCTGTCAAATAAATGAATAAAATCTTAAAAAAAAAAAGAATATGTTAACTCCATATTGCATATTACTCCAAATTCCACCACTCTACTTAGTCATCTCTTCTTTCCTCCTTCCTTCTGAAGCCCGGGCAACCACTGATCTTTTCACTGTCTCTGTAGTTTTGGCTTTTCCAGGCTCTCATATGGTTGGAATCATGCAGTACGTAGTCTTTTCAAATGGTTTCTTCCAATTAACAATATCCCTTTAAGTTTTCTTCATGTCTTTTCATTGCTTGACAGGTCATTTCTTTTTATTGACAAATGATAAAATTCCACTGTGCGGATGTATCACAGTTTATCTATCCATTTGCCCATTAAGGGACATCTTGATTTATTCTATATTTTGGTAATTATGAATAAATCTGCCTTATATATTCGTATGCAGATTTTGCTTGGACACAATTTATCAACTTATTTATGTATACAAAGGAGCGAAATGGCTGGATCATATGTTAGAATGTTTAGTTTTGTAAGAAACTGCCAAATTGTCCTCTGAAGTGGTTGTACTATTTTGCATACCCATCAGCAACAAATGACAGTTCCTCTTGGTCCACGTCTTTATCAACATTTGGTGAGGTCTGCACTTTGGATTTTAGCCATTCTAAGAGGTATGTAGTGGTTCTTCTTAAATTTTTATTTCATGGTGCTTAATTCTGTCATTTGTTTTTAGACAAAAGTCCTTGTTATTGCATTGAAAAGTGGAGGAAAATAGTAGGGAAGTAAGGTTTATACCTAAAAGTCCAGGCTTCATTTATTTGGGTCTTGGATCCCGTTAGGGTCTTAGACTCAACTTTATTTTATGAACAAGGGGAGACTTCAGGTGGAGAACATGCCTCTGAGAGTTAGAATTCTATGCAATTTACTTTATCCTTCACTCACTCCAGGATTTTCTGGCTCACTTCCAAGTGCAGGTCAAACTTCTGTGATGACAGTCTCAACTCTGGAACTAATGGCCCCACTCTTTGCCTTGAAAGTAGTTATACATTGTTCTTCTTATAAATTTGAGCTTGTTTTAAGTTAACAGGTGAGAAATGGACATCAGCAGCTGGTATAAAATTCCTTTAGGTTCACTGAATCTTTTACTTCTACCCCTGCAGTTGGGAGATCTTACACATGGATACACAATGGTCATTGAATGGCTAAATATTAGGACACGTGTACAAAGCCAAGGACATTGATACAGTAGCTTATTGCACAGCACTGGAGATCTGCTAATATTCTCCATTGACTATCAGGTGCTGAGTGAGATTTTTAAAGGTGCTGAGAATGGATAAGCTAAATTCCTCACCAGAAAAGCACATTCTGCCATAGTTCACACTTCCCTTTTGGCATAGGCTTCAGGATGACTGTTCTAAGTTTGACCCTCCTATGTAAATATTATTTATAAGATAAAGGTCAAAAAATCTAAAAAATCTAAAAAATCCCAACCTCCGACCCTCTACAGATGCCGAGAAGAGAAGGTGGAGAATGGGTAATAGACATTTTATTTTATGCCTGGTCCTGTTATAGAAAAACTTATTTTTCTTATTTTTCAAATGGAAAGCTAGGGTACGCCTGGCTGACAGGCCAGCTGACCGTGTCATGACAGTACTAGAAGCCAAATTATTTGCTAAATATACTTCAGGGCAGCCCTCTGGTAACTTAATGATATTGAAATGTATTCAAAAGGGTCATAAATTCACTTTTATATGTTTTGACATTATACGGAAGGAGATTACTGACACTTTTCACTGATAATTTAATTATAAGTTACACATAGCTTGTGCCTCACTACATCTAAACATCATTAGTGCTCACTCATTTACTGCAGGCTGTGTACAGTCGAAGAGGCAAGAAGGAGCTATGTTTCAGCTAGATTTCAAAATAAGAACCAGTGCATTAAAGTTATTTTGTAAATGCCAGAAACATAGAGGGTATTTTGGCATCTGATCATTAGTTATAGAGTGTGATTGCTTAGACATCATAGTAAATAAACAGTGTGATTGCTTAGACATCATAGTAAATAAAAAGCCAATAAACGTTTAGTAACTATGGTGAATTATATTATTATTCAACAAATATTCAGCCTTTTCTCTAGCCACCGAGAGAAATGTATTTCTCCACCTCATGAATTTTGGGCCTGATCATGTAACTTGCTTTAGCTAATGGGATAATGGCAGAAGTGCCATTTTGACAACTCTGGACTTCAAAAGACATAAGTTTCTATCAACTTGTGGAGCACGCCTAAATCCAATTCACAGTCTGAAGCATAGCTTCACCTCACAATCCACAGCCAACAAGAAGCAATATGAGTATGAGCTGAGTATTTGTAATGTAAGTCATGAAAATTTTGAAATTTTTCTTTTTCTTTTTTTGTAATGGGGCACAATATTCTTGATGATATTCTGGAAAATGAGAAATGGAGATATTGATACTTGGAAGTGAGGCACTTTCCACAATTACAACAAATAAATAAAAAGTTCTAGTATTGGCTGGGGTGTGGTTGGTGTGTGGCAAGGAAATTCATAAGAGTCTGAAAAAATGGTCACCCATGTTATGCTATAAGGTAAGATTTAGCTAAACTTCTGAATGAAAATACCTAGGAGACTGACAATGTTCTTAAGATATGTAATGTTTGGAGCTGGTTGTCATTCGATATGCTTGTAAAACTAATATAAGAAGGGATAAGCTGAGAAAGGATTTATGTGGTTTGCAAAGAAACATCGAAAGTCAAAGGGAACTTAAGAGGAGGAGAAAATGAAATGGTTTCTCATTTCTAGATAGTCAAGATGAAAATGAGAACTCCCTTGAGCCGAAATGTTAACTGATACACATGACATAGCTGAGGGCAGAAACCAACCCAGGTTGTGACAACCACAGATTTCTTTAAGACTTGTGATTGGATTCATGTACCCTTCAATAATTCCTTTCACTTGAATAAGGCTGAGGGAAGTGACAAAGGACTTGGTCTCAGGGAGGGCTCATAAACATAAAGTCCTTATAGCTAAGTCTAGTGAGGGAGACACGGCTTAAAAGGAATTTTGACATGGTTATAACTCTGGAATAAAAACATATGTCAGCAAAAATTCTGAAAGAGTTATATTACTAATGGTACTGCCAGCCTGGATATAAAAGGTATATGACTATAATAAACAGAAACTGACACTTGGCCTGCCAATTCTGCGGGCTGGGAGCTGGCTGAGAGAGCAGCTTAGCCCCCAAATCTCATAAACCCCAATAGCCTCTTAAGACAGGAGCAAGGAAATAATGAAGGAAAAGGTCTTCCCAAATGGTGGTTCCAATACCCATGGAGGAAATGGATCAGGGAGCTATTCTCAGGGAGCCAAACTGGGTCTAATCAAGAAACATCCTCTACCCCCAAGAATAGGGAGATCTTGCAACATTTGGCCAGCTGGGTTTCCGAATTGCTATGGACCAGTGATTGCTTTGTGTCTCTATTCTGCCTTTTCAGATGGTGATGTTGGTTGTGGTTAACTTGCTTTGTCCTGCAACTGTGCACTGTGTGTGTGTGTGTGTGTGTGTACAGATAAGTTATCTTTTTATTTCATAGATCTCAAAATCAAGAAGAGCCACACTGAGACCATTGTTTAATTTATTTTTTAATTTTTTATTATGTTCAGTTAGCCAACATATAATACATCATTAGCTTTTGAGTCAGTGTTCAGTGATTCATTATTTGTGTATAACACCCAGTGCTTATCACAACATGTGCCCTCCTTAATACCCATCACCCAGCTACACCATTCCCCCACCCTTCTCCCTTCTGCAAACCTCAGTTTGTTTCCTTGAGTTCATAGTCTCTCATGGTTCTTGTCCTTCTCTGATTTCTCCCCCTTTGGTTTCCCTCCCTTCCCCTATGGTCCTCCATGTTATTGTTTATGTTCCACATATGAGTGAAATAATATGATAATCATCTTTCTATGCTTGACTTATTTCACTCGGCATATATCCCCTCAGTTCCATTCATGTCGATGCCACAGCAACTTCTTTCAAGACACGTCTCCAAAGGCAAGGGAAACAAAAGCAAAAATGAAATTTTGGGACTTCATCAAGGCACATTTAGACCTTATAGAGGTACTACCATGACATGTTGGATTTGGACCCTGGTGCCATGATTAGAGGCCACTTTTGATATCTCCCTTTCCTGCAGTGGAGGTGGGTATATTTGGTGTGCAAAGAAACAAGTGGATGTGACCAAGAGGACAGACTCAGGTAGATTATATTACTGGTCATCAAATATTCACTCTCCACTTGAGAAGAGTGTATTTCCCCATCCTGCTGACCATGGGACTTCCTTTGGCTAACAGAATGTGGAAGTCACATAGCAACAGATCCGAGATGAAATTTTATGGAGTATTTGAATTCTCACTAGCTCTCTTATGCCCTTGCCCTTCACCACATGAGCATCCCAGCCAGGTGGGGGTGTTCCATAGCTGGGCCCTAGGATAAAAAGAGATGTAAGGAGCACACCTGGACCTGATCCACAGTCCTGGAGCAGATCCACCTGCATGTAATGTGGAGAAGTAAATATTTGTTGTTAAAAACTACTGGAATTTTGAGGAGGTTTCTTGTTCAGGTAATCCTGGTGAAATCTAATACCATGATTTCCAAAATTATTGTTTCCTAGTGCCAGAGCCAGAAGAGAACCTAACTGTCTAATGTTTGGACCAATACTTTAGGCAAACCCATGTTTGGTAGCCCTAAAGGGTAAATAAAATATATTTGCAAAACCAAGTATTAGAAACTATTGACTAGAGGGCCTAGAAGAAAATCTTAATAAATAAAGAAAATCTTAATAAATAAAACTTCCTCATACATATTAAGACAGGTTATATTATTGTTTAGTCATATACACTCTTCCCTCTAACAATTGGCTAAGAGTAGACGAACTGGAAAAGAGATACTTGAGCATGATGCTCAGCTTCCATCTTTTAGACCAGATGATTTTTATGATCAGTGGAATCATTTTCACAGAGAAAAGGAACTGAACCAGTATTTTTCTCCAATTTTATATACGTGCTTTTATTTCTGAGTGATGGCGATATTTACTACATTAAAAGGGGGAGAGTCTTTTTCAATTATTATTGAAACCTGTATCAATTAATTAGGGACAATCTTTAGAGTTTCCTTGTAAAAATTATGTCTCTTGTACATTCGAACGATCTGCCTCGAAGCTGGAGTCTCTGTAGCAGAGGTGACTGAGTACGTGATTAATGTACTCAGAAGTAGCCAAAATACATGCCTTAACTACTCCTTATTTAAATATTATTCTGTCTTTTTTGTCATAGAAAAATGAAACCCATACTGTTAGATTGAAGAAGGGAAAAAACATCTGTTGGGCAGCAGAGGATGCTTTGATGCCTGTGAAACCTCGGTCTGGCCTGGGGGGTTATTCATATTTGCTGTTATTGAGTTCATGAAACAGGGCTAAGTGGCAGAGGTAATGATTTGGGATGCTTCAGTCTGGCACTCACATTTCATTTGGGCTTGATGTAAGACTAGCAGGGTGAACAAATCCAAAGACTTTTCGGATCAATGATCTTCCCAACATGATACTTGCAGCTGTCATACCAACTTCTTGAATAGTTTTGATTAGTTTCTGTTATTTGTCCTTAATTGCTGCATGAGATTCTCCTTAGGAGCTTGGGATCAAGGTAAATAGTTTTGCCATCTGATTGTTAAATAGTAAGCAAAGTTTAAAGAGAGATATAGTCATGGTAGAGGCTAAAAGATTTAGCCCTGGGACAAATGTATCAGGTAGACTATATTAACATAACTGAAGATAAGATGGGTCCAGTCAAAGGAGTATTAGTCCTATAAATTAGTATAAATGGTCAGAAGCAAGTGATGACTGTGCCTGTCTAAACATGGTCCAGGGCCCCCCATGTTCAGATTGGAGCTCTGTGTTCTACCACAAAGGCTCAAGGGGAGCAGAGCAATACTCAACATCCATCTGTTGGATGCTACCCAGACACTAGGTACTTCATAGTTGGAATATTAGAGAGTACTACATTCCGTTCAGTGAGGTCATATCCTTGAAAAGATGGGTGTTCAGCAGCTTCTGTGATTAGAAGCAAGTACCACATGAAAATCAACATGGAATAGGAAATAAGGGTGTTGTCCAATCTTATTTCAAGGTTTGAAAAGTTTTGTAGTGTCCAACAGGGGCATACATATCAATAATTGTGGTTATTTAAAAATTAAATATAAATATGTATTTTTTTCAACTTATTTGACTATTTTTAATAAGTGGTTCTATGTTATTAACAAATGAGTACTTATTACAATGATTGACCTTAGCTACCTTACAAAAGGAATTGTTTGGTATTTCCTTTGTCCTACAGGCACTGTGGAAAACATTGTGAGGCACTAAGGGTTCTGTGAACTGAGAAAATTTTGGTCTGGAGACCAAAGGTCTGGAGAGTGGTGGTGCCCTTTGAATATAGAATATACCTGACAGAAGTCTTATTGTGTAGATAAAACCATTCTTATTTATTTCTTATTTATTTATTTATTTATTATTTTTAGGTAAGTTCTATCCCCAGCATGGGGCTTGAATTCATTAGTCACATGAATTCTGAGATCAAGAGTCACATGCTCTACCTACTGAGCCAGTCAGGCTCTCCCATTCTAATCTCTTTAATGTCGGCACACAACGGATTCATAGAACTAACTTCAAGTTAGTTCCTTATCACCAAGCACCTTTCAGGTTCACTATCCATTTCCTTAGAGGAATATTACTCAGGCTATTTAGTAACTGTACCATTGATTATAAATTAATAAACAAGTACGTTTGCTATAGTTATATTTCCTTCACAGCTTTTCTAAACAAAGAGAATTAACTTTCTGGGGATATAAGAGCCATACAAATTCTCACTATAAATTTGTACATTCTGATTATACATCAGTCTCAATTTACTCCTGAAAGTCTATGGCTGCTTGGATGATTGATATTTCTGAGCTTAGAAGGCTAAGAATCAGATTCTGGTCCATAGAATTTCAGTATGGCAATGATGCAGTTCTCTTAGGCTTTTTGGAATGTAAGAGACTGGCTTACTTCAGGTACTATCCTTGGATTTTTTTTTTTTTTCATTTTAACAAAATCTGGAGGCAATCTTCCTGGATTCAAATCTTATCTCTGCCACCATCAAGTTGCGTGACCTGGGGCCAATTACTTAATCTCCCTGTATTTCAGTTTTCTCATCTATAAAATAAGGATAATAATAATTACTTTATAATGCAGTTGAGGATTAAATAAAATAATACATTTTAAATTCTTAGAACATGCCTGGCATATTCTAAACCCTAACTAATATTTCTTCTTATTTTGTTGTTGTTCTTCTGAATATTATTATTGCTATTTTTGGTCATCTTTGCCTTTTTCTTTTATTTTTCAAGCTTCTACATTTTCATCAAATTTTTCTATGTCCACACCTAACATTCAAATGTAAGTTGGATGTCCCATGAAAGTCCTGACTATAGTCCAAGTCTGTGAGTGTGGAAAGTCAGTAATACCAAACATAACTTCAATTGCTCATCTTTAGTTGCATGGTCCTCTCAATTAGGGAGAGCCATGTGGCCAGTTTTTGTCAATAAAATGTGAGTGAGAGTGAAAAGGGCTTTTTAAAGTGATTTTCCAGTCTTCTCCCTACTTCAGCAAACAGAAAGAACTTGTGTCTTAGACAATGCAGCAGTGAGATTGCAGTGCCTCCATTAACCCAGATCCCTTCATAACTCAGTGGAGTAGTATCACCAGGCTCCGTACTATCATCAGGAAGTAAACACTTAATGTGTTAAGCCACTGAGATTTCCCAGGTTAGCTGTTCTACATTATATCTAAACTCATACAGTGGGTGTAAATGACTTCATAATAATCTACTTCATAATAGTAGGCTAATATCTGGGGAATGTGTTATATTTATAAATACTTGCTGAAAAACCTGTAAGTATATATAGTTCTTTTGACTTGGAGTCTCTGGAACAATTACTGACAGTTTCCAGCTGGGGCTCTGCTCACCTGTATGGCCTACTGATCTGGATGTCCAAGATGGCTCATTCACAAGGCTGGTAGTTGATTATGGCTTTCACTTGGAAGCTGATTTGGGGCTTTTGACCAGAGCACCAATACTTGGTCTCTTTGTGTGGCCTCAGCCTCTCACTTTATGTCTGCTGGATTCTCAGAGAGACTAAGCTCCCTAGAATGAGCATTTTAAGAGAGCCAAGGATGAAAGCACAGTCAGTGTATGATCTACACTTGGGTGTCCCAGAATGTTCCTTCCAGTACATTCTATTAATCAGACAAATAAATCACTGAGGGTAGCCCCCATTCAGTTAGAATTTACTTCTCAAAGAGAAGAGTGAAAAAGAATTTGCGTTTGCAGTCATCTTTAATCTATCATACCCCTCCTCTAAAAGGCATATTTCCACTCACCCACGTTAAATTAACACCACATTAAAATTCACTCACACATTAAAATTCTTGCAAGCAGAGCAGTCATGCTTTATTATAATTGAATATCTGTACTAGCGCTTTACTGCTGAGATTTTGCCCATTTTTTTTTGTTCAGTAGTAATTTAACTGCTGAATAAATTCACTAATGGCACAGAAAATCTTTGAATTTTTCCCAGAGTCTTCAACAGTGCCTAGATTTTAGATATTTAATAAATCCATTTTGAATAAATGAAGGAGACATATGTATTCTGTATAGAAAGTCAAAGTTAAAAGCTTATCAAATTAACATGTAAAATGTAAATGCATAGAGAATTTTTCTTCCTGTGTGGGTGAAAACTTTTTATTAAGACAGTAAAACAAACAGTTGGAAGCTTCAGGAGTTATTTTCAGTTTTCATATAAAGAGGGATAAATATACTGTGAGTTTGGCCAAAATACATACTGACTTGAGTGAATAGTGTTTCTGACAAAAGGTAGGAAGAACCAAACATTTCAATGTTTAAGAAAATGCCCTAAAGTAAAGGTCATCAACTAATATATATATATATATATTTTTTTTTTTTTCATAGTGCGGCCAGAAGAAAAGAAAAAGAAGATCTCCTAAGAATTCTTAAGAAAAGCATTACAATTAGTGTTATTGAGAGTTTAGGACATTTCCCCCCCCACCACATTTACTTGGTTTATGAGTATATGGCTTATTCTGAGTTTGCATCAGTTTCAAACTCAGAGGATGTGAAATAGAATTGTCAATATTATGTCTACAAATTCATGGAAACCAAATGAAGCTTGAGTCATATAATTCATAACAGGACTAAAGGAGAATTGAACTTGCTTCTCTGCCTTTTGTCCCTGCCACCATGATAGAAGCAGCCTGAGAATGAGAAAGAATGTGTACCTTCTTGAGCCATTTAGAAATTCTTTCCCTTTGTATTAATTGCATATTTTAGTTTGATGTTGCGTTCTAAGTATAGTCTCCTAAATGAACCCAAAGACACTCCAAAATAGTCTTTAGAATTCTCTCTAGAAGAGAAAAAATCTGTTAGAAATGAGCATATAATGAAACATAGAAAAAATTCTTTTAAATTTAAAATGGGAAAAAAATTAATTCTGTTTGTAAGACCAGAGGGTTACAGTATCTTTTCAACACCTACATCAATATCCCTTCCATTGTTAATTGTGAATATCATTATAAAATTCCTTGGCTTCACACTTCAGTAGTTTTACTAGTTTTTTCCCTAGACCTGTGTGAAAAATTAAGTATTTCTCTATTATTTTACTGATTGTTATTTATTATTAGAATTTTCTCCCCTCTTGTGCATTTGTTGAAATAATTCTACTTAAATTTAAATTATAATTATATAAATCAAAATCTACTCAATGTACAAGAAAATTAACTGTTTACTTATAAAATAGTTATGATAGTTACATTTTTTAGAATTCAAAGGAGCTTAACATTTTTTGAGCTACTCAGTGACAATAGACTTTCAAAATTCAAGAGCAATATTAATTGAAGTTCTTATCTTAATAGGAAGAGGGAGAATTTTTAGTACAAATTAAAACTTTTCTGCAGTAGTTTAAATAATTAATGAATTAAAGATATTTCCTCTGGACTAGTCAAGTATAAAACCACATCTAACTTTATAAAGTATCAGTTGATTTCTAAAGCTATAAATATAAATCATATTTTAATGTATCACAAAAGGCCTGATTGTAAAGCTGGCAATTGTCTTCAAATGCTGTTAACTTGAAAAACAGAAAATTACATTTATCAACTAATTAATATATAATGAAAATAATAAGACAAGTTTTCATCACCATGCCTAGAAACGGCAATGACAAGGAGGCACAAGGAGGGGGGGGTTACCTAAGACCACAGAAGACATCCTTTGTGCCCTGTGGTACATGGGTATATGTGAGCAGAAGAACCTGGTGATGGGAGGGAGGTAGATAGGAATAATTCTCTGCTATTTTTCTGAAGCCCTTTAGGCAGTCTTCTGGTGTCTAATTCATTTGTATTTTTTAAGTGCTTATTGCAGATGATACCCTTGTATATATCTGAAATAAACCTTGTAGCGTGGTCAATGCAATGATTTAGGAAAGATTACCATAAAGACTCTCTGTTTCTAAAATTCTAAAAGGAAAGCAGCATGAAGACAATTACATGATATCCAAAAGAGTAAATAGATAAAATGTTGTATGTTCTTTAGGCTTATCTTCTTCAAAGTTTTAGGAAATTGATATTGTATAATTGGATCTTAAAAGCAAGATCTAAGAATTGATCATTGATAAGGAAATTGCCCAATTACCAGTTTCTATATATTTTTTTCTCCAAGGAAAAAAAAATCTGGAGTTTGGATATAGTTAGCTGAATTTGAATAATAAATAGAAAACAAATAAATAAGACCATATAGCCAAAAGATTAACTACATACAAAATCCAGGCATTTTTAATTATTAGAGTGTTATTCTCCCTCTACATCGCCTTCTTAAAGCCTTTAGTTCCATATCCATGGTGCCATCTTTAGAAACTGAATCTTGTAATATTATAATATCAGCCCTTTAAAAAACCATACTCATGAAAGAACTTTAATGGTGACTATTACTACTGATCTATAGAGATCTGTTGTGTAGTAAATATTTGCCACACTTTGTGGCACCCAGCATTTGCTGATGGTCTTCCTTTATTTGGAAGTGCAATTTCATGATAGAGTTTGAGAACTGTTCCTAGTTGCATTGCCTTCAGGCATGATTTTCTATGTATTTGGTTGTTTTAACCAAGATTACTCATGTTTTTTCAACTCTACCCCCCCCCACTTCCTGACAAGGAGGAGAAAATGCCTTATTATCAGATGTTGATTTATTAAAATACATCATCTTTATATATTTTTCTAGTATTTTCCAAAGGACACAAGAAAAAACATCTTGACTAGAAAAGTATTATAAATGAAAAATATCACAGCATTCATCAAACTTTCTTTTTTATCATGTGCTGCGCATTGGACCTTGATAATGAAGATAAAAAGAGTACTACCAATGGTGAGGCCAAGAAGCAAACTTTTTTTCTCATGGGATCTATATACTTATCAAAATTAAAGCAGGTTAATTATATACCCAATGGGATTTCTTTTACACATACAGACATTAAAGAATATTTCCTGCTATCAGGGAGAGCAGCAGGTGTGCTGAAAATGAGTTGCATGCTTTCTACAACCAGGCTGGTCAACATGCAATATTTGCAGAGTGGGCTGTGTACCATTTACAACGGAACCACCCAGGCACATCTCAGATCTACAAGTCAAAATCTTCAGGAGGTGGAGCCAGGAATTTTCATTTTTAATATTCATTCTCTGGGGATGCCTGCATGGCTCAGTCAGTTAAGTGTCTGTCTCCGGTTCAGGTCGTGATCCCAGTGTCTTGGGTCTCCGCATCAGGAGCCTGCTTTTCCCTCTTCCCTCTGCCTGCTACTGCCCCTGCTTGTGCTCTCTCTCTCACTCACTGACAAACAGATAAATAAAATCTTCAAAAAAAAAGTATTAAAAAACATTCATGCTCTGGATGGATGTAAGACACCATAGGGAAGTTTTGAATATAGAGTGTAAATTTCTTCTCCAGCAAAACTTAACTCTTAAAATGAAACTAGAGAATTAATAATACCTTCAGTGTTTTGCCGCATACTTAACACATTCAAAATGTCAGGTTGTAATGTTTACCTTTTTTAAATGCATCATTTCAAAGACTAAGTTTAGGATGACAACATTCTCCTCATCCAACAGAAAACTGTGGGAAATATACATCATTTCCAATTCTTTCAAATAGAAAAAAACTCTAAGATTAGGAGAATACAATGGTCTTAAAATTCTCATTGTGTACAGCATTGAATTCCTTGCTATTTTGATTCCTTAAGCTTCTTTTTTCCTGCAACACCATTATGTCAAGCTTTTGCAGTAAGACACAGAATTGGGGCAAGTATTAATAGACCTATTTAGGTCATAACCCCAAAGTGTCTCAACAATCTATTTAATTTGACTATGACAACCAACCCAGCTATAATGTTTCAACAAAGTTGAAGAGTCACCAGAACACATTTTAGAGTATCTTGACTCTGGTGTAGGCTGGACTAAATACTCAAAAATGCACTTGGTTAAGGCTGCTTTGGTATATCATGCATATATTATGTGTCAGTCAGAACTTTCTAATAGGACTGTATTTATCGCACTATCTGTCCTGGCTAGGGATCCAGGTTTTCTGGTGTTGAGTGCTTTTGTCACTAGAACCTTGAGAAGTACCTGTGTCTTCAACCCACTACCTCACTACAGATCATAATCAGTATTAAAGTTTCAGTCCAAGCAGGTAGACTAATATAGAATTATATTAAACATTTTTTTAAGATAGTGCTAGTTAGAGCTGTTGTATTCTTCGCATGCAGAATTACAATGGCTAGTATAAATGAATTAGCTAAACAGGCATTAGAACTCTGTGAATATTCAATGCAATGGCTTTGGGTTTAAAGTCCTAGAGATTAGGGAAAATCTTTCACTCTGCCTTGGTGATATATTCACTGGGATCATGTCCAAATCTATCCTTGGAAGAGGTGATTGTAGTACCAGTTCTTAACCCGTGTTTTGTTTATTCAAAAGGTAGATAGGGGACATCCTTTAGAATAGTCATGCCATGCACTAATATCATTGAGCACATTCATTCTTTTGCTTATTTTTTCCAATGACAGTCTTTGATGTTGATCATTTTTGTTGGCTCATTAATTCAATTTTCCTTTGTTCAATAAAATCTCCAAATGCTGATGTTGAATTGCTAGGAATAAAGATACTGATGATAGAAATGGCACCAGAGAAATCATTGCTATTCTTGGCCATAGACATTTCCAGTCTGAACAATAGCTGTTTTCTTCATAGCTTTCACCAATGTCATATTTTAGGCAGGGATTTTGTGAGCTCAACAAATGAATGGAAAAGCCTGCAAAATACATTGCAGAAATATCTCACAGGTAAGCAGGAAATTTGGAATAGATTATCAGAACAGAAAAGTTATAAAGAGATGTCTAGGGCAAAAGACAAAGCGAAATTGCTGAAGTGTGCTTTAAAATGTGGTGTTACTTGGTCAGCAGCTTAACCACTGTTTTCCAAGCTAATTTTGAATCAACTGTTATATGGAGAATAAAAGGAGGGAGGTCAGAAGATGAAACTATTTGAAGATTTAAAAACTATTAGGAATGTAATTTTCACAAGAATAGAAGGATCTTAAGGTATTTCAAACTCAGTGTAATTAAGTTCATATCCTTTTTTAATGATAATTACCTAAATCAAAATTTTCATATTTCGAATACCCAAAGAGAGTGTCACACCTAGAATTGATGGATATAATGATAATTAGGGAGGATAGAGATAACATGCTTATATTATAGATTTCTTCCTTTCCTGGCTTTTCCATCAAAGCATGAATGAGAGGTAACATATACAAAGAAACCTATATCTAATTGCAAAAAAAAAAAAATTCAGGGTAATAAGGAGTTTACTAACAATTACCTACGACCAAGGGAAATTTCCTAAGTTTATTCAAATCCTTTCCTTTTACCTCTCCAGAGACTCTCAAGAGTGATGGCTTCTCCTTCCACAGTCTCTTCCAATCTTCAAAACTTTCCTTTTGTGATACTGTTTCCTCTTCACTCCTTAGTCATCTCTATATAATTTGAATCAAGATAATCCTTCCTAGGCTCTTTCCTTTGGATCACCATTACTATTCCTAGCAATCAGAAGTACAATTAAAATCATCATTATTGGATAATAAATAGTGGTGGTTGGTGTGGGGGAAGTAGAAAGACAGACTGTACTTTCTTTTTTGTCTTAATATATAAATAAAAACTTCTTGACCTAACATCTCTAGTTCTCAAGGCTCTTAAAAAATAGACCAGATTGAAATACGTCCCTTGTTTTCTCACCTGCCTGAGGGACAAAGTAATTAGTGTTCCTCCTCTTCAATTTATTATGACACATTTCCTTACACATGGTAAACATTAAACAAATATGCACTGAAATGAATTTTGCACTAAGACAAAAATACTAAGGCTGGATATAAAATTTGTGTTTAAAATTTATCTGAATGAAATATCAATGGCTTATATGGTATGGTATTCACTGATATGGTATATCAGTGAATTGTACACTTTTGAAATTATAAAATGTGATCTAAAACTCATGTGTTATTATGATTTTATACCTTTTTTCTTTGTGCTATGCAAACTAAATCTTCTACTTTGAATATAACTACTAATAGATTTGATGATACAGAGGATAGTTGGAGTCACTTTTCTACCAAAACCTTTTTGAGAACCAAAGAAATAGAGAATGTAAATATGCTAAGATACATGATATATGATGTAACTGCGTATTTTTATACTGCTGGAATAAAGAAAATGTTTTTAGTATAAAATATAAAAACCAATTTAATAAATGTATTGATCGGTGAAGCCTCTTCTCTGAATCTTATGTACAGCCTTTTCCTTGGGAAAAACAAAGTCACATAGACCCTACAGATCCTGCAGCGTAAATCTGTCAACACATTGCCTCCTTGTCGTAGGCAGTCGTGTGCTGGAGCTCCCCTCTGCCCCCTGCCAAATGTTAAATAGCGTTAGATACTCTGTGAGCCAGGTGTTAAGCATAGACATGAGCAAATATTAATTTATATAAGCTTACAGTTAAATAAATTATATTAAAATTAAAGGCAATAAGTAATTAAAAGTCATCACTTTTTAAAAGATTTTTTTTTTTTAATTTGACAGACAGAGACCACAAGTAGGCAGAGAGGCAGGCAGAGAGAAAGTGGAAGGGAAGCAGGCTCCCTTCCTGAGTAGAGAGCCCAATGTGGGGCTCGATCCCAGGACTCTGGGATCATGACCTGAGCTGAAGGCAGAGGCTTTAACCCACTGAGCCACCCAGGCGCCCCAAAGGTCATCACTTTTTAATTATATTACCACTTGTCACAATTACTCTTTCACTCTTCTTTCGAGGTGATTTATGTCTGCTCTGTCTGGTGGAAATACCATAGAATTTGGTGATATTGTACATTTCTTTCCAATTGCATAATTAAGGATGTCATCACATCAGACACAGAGTGGGAATATTTTATGAGACTCAGCTAATGTTATAAATCAGGGATTGTTTCTTCCCTTACAGAGCTGGTTGTTAAACATTTACTAGCACACCACTCACTCCAGGGCACCATTGCTGTCAGGTGTGTATAAGAACATGACAAAAGTTATCTGTGTAGAATAAATTGCATCCTCCCCAATCCGGAAATTATTCCTTAAGGCCACAGTTAGGAAAATATTATCATTCAACAGGCTATCTAATTACAATGAAAGAATGGAAATTTCAACATCCCCTATTGATGATGGTTGGGAGCTTTTGCTCCTTGCCATAGCAGGGCACTGACTTCAAATTCTAGTTCATTGCTATTTCACGTTGAGGTTTCTGCCACATGAGAATCTTCTCACTGAGAAAGCTTGACCTTTCACTGGCAGAGCACGTGAACTTCCTAACACAAATATACCAAGCCCAAGTCTCGGACAAGTCTCTTGAATATTTAGTACTGATCTTAAATATTCTCAAATATATCTAAGTGTCAGTATCTTAGAACTGACTTTCAATTTTTTTTTAAAGATTTTATTTATTTATTTGAGAGAGAGGCAGTGAGAGAGCATGAGCGAGGAGAAGGTCAGAGGGAGAAGTAGACTCCCCGTGGAGCTGGGAGCCTGATGCGGGACTCGATCCCGGGTCTCCGGGATCATGACCTGAGCTGAAGGCAGTCGTCCAACCAACTGAGCCACCCAGGCATCCCCTGACTTTCAATTTGATCGTTAACTGATCTTGTCATATTTTTTAAATGTCCCCTAGAAGGCAAATTGAGAAATTCTCTGCATATTTTATTAAAGAAATCAAGTCCCACTTAGAGAAAGTAGTACCCTACAAGCATCACATTTATGGTACTTTCTAACAGAAAGTGAAATTATATCATTTGGTGAGTGATCTGGGGGCCTGTTAAATTAATTGATTCAAACTCAGGTACGGATTATAATGATATGTATTTTAGATGTATTTCCCAATCTTCTCTACACATCGTCTCTCTAAAGAGAAAAATAAATAAATGTAAGTTCTTCCTAAGAAAAGAAATGAAATACTAAGGAATAAGATTTGTCAGGGAAATTTGAACTTTGGGGAACACTAACCATCACCATACATAAATGCTATCTTTGCACCCTCCATTCCCCCACCCCAGAACCAATTTTCATCCTGTGGGGGGCTATTCTCACCAGGGAGTGAGAATGCCCATGTACTTCATTCTGAAAATGTACTTCAGAATGTCCATTTGTTTCCAAGTTTAGAATATCTGCGTTTTATTAGAGAAACTAATTATACAGAAACATCACATATGTGTTTGTCAAACTGGCTTCTTTCAGTTTTCAGACACCAAGTTAGACATCCAGGGATACTGTATGAACTCTAAGGCAATCTAGAGCAGCAGCATTCACTGAGAAAGTCATGGACATATGGGGCAACTTACAGTTAAATTAGCTAAAATAAAAAATTCAGTTTTACTTGTCACATTCTGGGTGCTTACTTGCTTGTTATGTTTTGTGTCTTTTATAACGGCAAGCACAGATGATAGAATATTTTCTTCATTGCAGAAAGCTGTATCGGTAACTCTCCTCTAGAGTTTCCTTCTCAAAGTGTGTTACATGCATCGGGCACTGCTATCTGGTTTATTAGAAATGCAGATTCTTGGGCTCCATCCCAGACCTACTGAATCACAATTTACTTTTCACAAGATACCCAGGGTTTCATATGAGGATACACCAGTGCCTCCAAGAGGTCAGGTTTTTTGGTCTGCTTTTAAATTTTAAACTTCCTTGCAAATACATCATATTAAAATGTGCTTAATTTTTGAGATGTACACTATTTTTTTAAAATTCAACACCCAAACAACCATTAAGTCATTATAAATTTATTTTTTAAAGATAATTATGACATGTTTATAATTTTCCAAGTTGTCTTGTTTAATTAAACAAGTAAATCATTCATGATAGTTGTTTGAATTCACATATCTTTTAAATTCAGAAACCTTCTTTATTTTACTGAGAACTTCTTTTTTTTTCTGAGAACTTTTTTTTTAAGATTTTATTTATTTATTTGACAGAGAAAGACACAGCGAGAGGGGGAACACAAGCAGGGGTAGTGGGAGAGGGAGAAGCAGGCTCTCCACCAAGCAAAGGGCCTGATGCAGAGCTTAATCCCAGGACCCTGAGATCTTGACCAGAGGCCAAGGCAGATGCTTAATGACTGAGCCACCCAGGCACCCCTATTGGGACTTTCTGGGAAAAAAAAAAAAAAGGAATGCAACAAAAGAAAATCACAGGCAAAGTGCTGTTCATCATGATGTGTCTCTTTTTTGAATCATGAAAATACTTTGGTCAACATAAGAGGACCAAACCTTAAAAAAGGAAGCTCTCCAGGAGTGGAACTAGATATCCACACATTGTAACTGCAGATTGTGATGGGGTTAATCCAATTTTAAAAATAAAGATAAAAATTAATCTGGCCATTACTGTATATGCCAACCCAAAGATATTTAATATTATTATAAAATTTAAAAAAATAGTTTAGTACTCAAAGTTTCAGAACCACTCACTGTGGCCTCCTATGAAACTGAGAAAAATCTCACTTCATACATATTGTGTATTTCATCACCTTTTACATTAATAATAAATTGTTTTATGACAGTGAAATGTATTAACATGTCAAATATAAGAATTATCACTGTGAGTCTTAGGTAGGTTATTTGAATATAATTATGTTCTACATATTTGTTCTTGAAGATGAGTATTCATTTCTTTACAAAATGCCAAGATTCTAAGATAAACAGTTCTTGTAAAGATGTATAGGGCTTGGTTGAGGCTCTGAAGATAATTAGAAAGTTTCACAAATGGGCTGGTCCTGAATTCCAGCTCTTGAGATAAACCAGGGATCCAAATAAAATAAGTTAATCTGGCTCAAGTCTTATAAAATCATGCCAAAATTCCATCTTTAACTGGTTAAAAATACAATATACTTTGTGGTGGCCAAATAAAAAATAATCACATTATTTTGTGATGAAGACTACAGTCCATGTCTTTCTTTGAAGTGAGATTAAATTTATTTTTCTTCTGGCTCAGCTTCCTCAGTTCCAAGATCGCAATTTGTATACCTGAATTATTAAAGAAATCATTTAAAGTGAAATAAAAAATTTTAAACTTTTAAGCTTGTAGACCTTCAAGGAGACCTTTCCTCTCACTCACTCTCACAGAGATCTTTTCCCTCTTGCTATATTTGATACTACTTTCTAAAGCTGAAAGACAGGATATTAAAAAGCATATGTATATATAAGAACTAAATCACCCCCTCCCCACACTGGTTCCCAGTTGGCAAGCTGCATTAACTAAAATTTCACCATTAGAAACCCATGACTTTATCCTAAATCATATTTTCTCCAAACATCAGTTTTCGTGTTGCAAAGTCCTGGGGTAGTTTTCATTCACATTCTACCGTATGAATTCGCTTATCAGATGGCTTACCTCCAGCTGTGATAGGTTACTTGAGTTTTAAGGACTGTGACTGGGAATATATGGGACAGAAGGATCATACTAGAGCCTAGAGCACTACCTATGGATGACAGGCTTGGCCGGGGTACTAAGGGGACAATCTGAGCTGCCCGGTTCTCTGGGATGACTTGGATAAAGAGCAATGTATTAGAAAGAGAAGGTGAGGAAACAGGTTCAAATTTCATTTATGTCCCATTTTACCCAGAACTATATATGAAGAGACTATTAGCTGAACTAGAGCTTCCTAATTCAGTCAGGAACCCTGCATCTAAAGTCTGTTGCTTGGAAAGCCTAGGTATCTCAGTCAGTTACGCATCCAAACCTTAGTTTCATCTCAGGTCATGATCTCAGGGTTGTAAGATAGAGCCTGTTGGGATCCCGCCTCAGCACAGAGTCTGCTTGACATTCTCTGCCTCTTCCTCTCTCTCTCCCAACTCATGTGTGTGTGCATTCTCTCTCTCTCTCAAATAAATAAAGAAAAAAAGAGAAAAATCTTTAATAAAGAATAAATGAAGTCTGAAGCTTGGTGAATTTTAAAGACTAAGCTTATTAATTAAGCAGATGGAGTTTCAATTCAAAGATTATGCCAAGCAAAGTATACAAAGCAGCTAAGACTTTTCAAATACCAATAGAGATGATTCAAATAATTTTGGATATTTGTGAGAAAATATTTTTTGGTCTGAGCAATCTGCTGGTAATTCTCTCAAATCCACTTCACTGTCACACAGCTCATGGTCCAAGACAGTAGCTGTATTATAATTCACACACTTCTGGAATATTAGAATAGTCAATTCTGTCTTACCAGTGAAAGTATGATAGTAAAACACTTTAATAAAAAAATAATAAATAAAAGAGAATACATTTTAGTAATTGAAAATTATAAATTTATACTGTTATAATTTTCAAGCTTGTTTTGTACAATTAAACAAGTTAGCCATTTGCCGTAATTGTTTATGCTGTTAGGGAAAATAGTTTTTCTAAAATTGTATAAAATAAAATGTATAAATTAATGCATAGAGAATAACATAATCAAATAAACGTATAGAGAGCAGAATTGACAGTGATATAAATTCTAAGAGAACATAAAATTGCCTATAAAAATTATCAACAAAACTACATTTCCAGGAATCACAAAAATTTACCCGGATAAAAATGAACTATATTAAAAAAAACTAATCATTATACTTAAGATTATATAAAAAGATTCCTACCTGTAAAAACTTGCATTTAAAAAATCTAATACTCTTTGTATATCTTTATGATACTATTCATCAATACGATGAGAACCACCTTTAGCAAAAAGTTAAAAACAACAGTTTTGAAAACATGAAGATTTTTATAAGTATTTCCAGAGTAATATTATATTCTGTTTATAAATTAATAAAAAATTATAAACATTTATTTTATTCATTCTAGTTACTAAATCTTCCTAGGAATTCTTAAAAAACACATGTGCTGCAGGAAGTATATTAAAACATTTTTAATTAGCAGAAGTACTTCTATGCTTATATAAGCATTTTTAAATAGTCATATTTACAGACAACTAAAACTTGGCTAGCTAACTATACTTCTTGAATTTCAAAACTATATGCTAGGAAACATAAAAACATTTTATTTTATTTTTTAAAAAATTTATTTATTTATTTGACAGACAGAGGTCACAAGTAGGCAGAGAGACAGGCAGAGAGAGAGGAGGAAGCAGGCTCCCCGCTGAGCAGGGAGCCCGACGTGGGGCTCGATCCCAGGACCCTGGGACCATGACCTGAGCTGAAGGCAGAGGCTTAACCCACTGAGCCACCCATGCGCCCCCATTAAAACATTTTAATTTTACATCCCCTCACAATTCCACAAATATCTGATGTAGTTGCACTGCTTAAACATAAACTATAAATATTCAACAGTAAATTTTTAAAAACAAAAGTAGTCATTTATATTTTCCATTGAGTACTTATAAAAATATACTGTGCATTTTATACACATTTTGTATAAATATTTTAAAGGTAGTACTTTACACAGAACTACATGTGATATACTCATGAACCATTAAGGAATTTTCAAGGATAATCTGATTGAACCATATTTCTGTTTTGCACATGGGCTTTAAAGTCTAATTCTGGCATAAGATCTGTTATTTTCCGTTATTAGTTATTTAGGTGACATTTATTTCTTCTAAGGAAGATAGACATTTAGACATTAAGTCTTCCAATTTTCTTTGTCTCTTTCTAACTCTGATAAAATGATAGAGAATTCTAAATTTAAAAGTACAAAATTCCCAATAATACTGATAAACAGATGTCAAGTGTTCTTGATGTGGATAACCTTATGTGTCAGGCATCAGAAGTTTTCAAACAGGAGGATTTAATACAGAGATTTTGCCACTCATGTGTAGTGGGCTATTTAGGAGCAAAGGGAACCAACAAGGAGTTAGAGCAGAAAGTAGCTACCACCTTGGGGTTGGGGTGTAAAGGGAAGAGCAGCGAAACTGGAAGCTGGAGGCAGACCCTTGGGCAGCACATGCTTCCTGACTGCCGCTGAGCCCTCGAAACCTGAAGAGGGAAGCAGAAGAGGCTGAATGTTGAAACCACCTGCCACTTGCTGGCATGATGGTAACAGGCACTGAAAACAGTAATGAAGAAATCCCTCCTCCCTTCTCCCATCTTCCAACCTCCTTCTAGTTCTTCCTTTTTGGCAAAAACAATGGAAAGTTGTTGGTGAAGAAGTCTATGAAGTGTAACCTGTAGAGTTCCAGCTATAGCTTTAGAGCCCCTTATAGAAGACGAATTTGGAACTGAGATACAAAGGATCAAAAACCCACAACTACGAAAGCAATGATCAGCAATGTTTAGTTATTACATTCTATGGATATCCTATGAAAGTACATTTAGTTCTAAATACAAATAATGTTTACATCAAATTAACCAATACTGATAAAGTCTTTTTTCTGCTACAAAGCTGCAACCTTTACACTCTTTGATACTTAAGTTCTTCCTGTATTCATAGAGTTACAACATCTACATATTAGACATATTTAACTCTACTTTTCATTAAAAGTTATTCAAATGGCAAATTCAGAATATGGTGGTATGGAGAAGAAAGAACCTTAGAGTTTACATCAGAAAAGCTAGTTTTTAATCCAATTTCAATCATTAATTAATTTTGGACAAATCTCTTAAATTGCCCGAATCTCATATTCCTCACTGTGGGGTTTATTTAATGATATTGAATGTTATTTCAAGATTCATGGATTAGAAAGTATTTGATTCAATGAATTATAGAAGAGCAATGCAATAAATTTTGTTGTTTTCAGAACTGTGTGGTGATATGCTATAGAAGTGACCTCACATAAATTAATGGGGTTATAAAACTATGAAGAAATTATTTGATCCACTTATTTGCTTTCAAATACATAGATGTCTTGGCATATAAAATGAAAAGAAAATATTCTCTTTAGTTATAGCACTTTGTTGAAAGAAGTATAATAGAAATGGGTGTTTGTTTTGTATAAAATTGTTGCATCATTGTGAAAGTTGGAGAAAGTACAATCAGATATGCCCAGAATCAGAAAGACATTGTTAGTTATTGTCTAAATTTTGCTTTTCTTCATAAATGTTATGATACTGGGAGGAATACAAAATAGTTACTTTAAAAGTCAATAAGTAGAAATTCCTAAATAATCAATTTAGTATACATAAAGGAGTTGAGATGTGGAATAACTTAGCATTTAGAAATCTTGCCATTTTGCTGACATGTCAAAATAAGAATCAAAGTGACAGTAGCAAAAATATTGGTTTTAAAGCACAATAAAATTCAGTAGAAATTAAAAAAAAAATGGAAAGGCCCGACCAGACAAAAATATAAAAGAAAAAACTGGAGTCTTGATGCTGAACCCAAGCTATTATGATTCTGGAATTTATTAAAAGGAATAATTCATGGGACATTTGGAAGTAATCTGTCTGCTATATTATGCATTCATGAGCTCTTTATTAGGATATTGTGGCTACTTTTTGGTCACTGCACTTTTTAAAAGACATGGACAAACTGGAACAGATCAGTGAAGAATGAGGAAAATGAATGAAGGGATAGAAAATAGTAACCTGAGGAAAGGTTTAAAGAATTGTGTCGCTTATAATAGAGGAGAAAAGCCCACAGGGCAGTCTGATTATTGTAATTAGATACGTGAGGTATTTTCAGAAGATTATAACTAATTATTATTTTTTCTTCATGTGAATGTTAGCTAGAACAAAAGAAAGGTATGTAATCAAAGAGCATTTTATTGTATACATATATCCCCCAATTAAACTTGTCTTTGTTTTTCCATTCCTTTGATCTAGTGAGAGAAGTACAAGAAAGTTCCCTCAGTAATCCTTAAGAAGACAAATTTCCTTTGAGATCTGAAAGTAGATCTCTCTTTCTAAGTAAACAGAATAGCCTCCTTTGTCTAGGAAATGGGCTACCTAGGCATCTTGTGTTTTAGGTGGTGTTGGTCCAGGACATTTAGTCTAACAATTCTTAAGAAAGCAGGTAGATAAACTGAGAAGAAAAGGCATCTGGGGTCCTTTGAGTTTTGAGAAGTTTAAAGGCAAGGCTCTGGGGATGTTCAAAACTGCAGAAAAATTTCCTGAAAAAAATTTGAAACAGCACTCCCACAGTCTGAGTAATGGCTGAGTATGGCTGAGAAAGATAAGCACAAGCACCTTGACTATATCAATCAAAACCGTGTAGATCCCTGTTCCATAAAATTCTCAGAGAATAGAGTAGAATCCTTTGGAGATTTATGGACTTCATCACCCAGCTGATTGTGGAGGACCAGTTGTCAACGGAGACACCATGTGGCAGGGAGAAGCAATGGCAATAAGAGAATAATGAAAAACTCAACTTTCCCACTCAAGTGGGAGGCATTGAAGCTCAATGAAGAGAACTGGATTCTAAGATGGGCATTTCAGACTGTAATAGAAATATGATTGTGTTTACAGCCCGTCCTGGAGAAGGAGCTATGTAGAAAAGCAGCTGTGTTAAGAGAATATTTTTAAAGAAAAAAGAAATAAATAAAAGATATAAAGATAAGTTGAAAACATTGAATTATTTCATTGTTTCCTCAAGAAAATCTTTTTTAATCTGCCTGGATGAGATTTCCCATTACCAACTCTCATGGCGCCATGAACCTCTACTTGGAAGTCATTAAAATTGAAATCCTGTATTTATTACTGTATGATAGACAAAAGTTGATCTCCCTCTTTAGAATTTATATATTCTACAAGGTCATATCTCACCTTAGTATCTTCAGCACAGGCTCACTTTAGGCTCACAAGATCCCCACTGTATTGTCAACCTCTGTCACAATGGTGCATAACACATTCTATACATAATTTGACATAACATACATTCAATAAACAGGGACTGAATACCATTCTTTAAATGTCTAGAAGTTAAAGTTGAATACATTATTAAAAGAAAAATTCTCCTCACAGTAGAAATCCCAGACCCAGAAAATTTCACTGGTATACCCTTCCAAACGTTTATAGAAGTAATGAAAATAATAATTAATACTAGTTAGACATAAATTCTTCCAGGAAGTGGGAAAAAAAAAAAAGACAGAAGAGGGGAGGAATAATTCCTTATACAAATAGCATCCAACCTTTGATTCAAAAACCTGGCAAAGAAATTGCAAGAAAGGAGCACTATAGACCAATTGTAAACGTGCATGCAAAAATCTTTAACAAGGTGGCCTGAGCCTCTGCCTTTGGCTCTGATCATGATCTCCGGGTCCTAGGATCGAGCCCCACATCGGGTTCTCTGCTCAGCAGGGACCCTGCTTCCCTCTCTCTCTCTGCCTGCCTCTCTGCCCACTTGTGATCTCTCTCTGTCAAATAAATAAATAAAATCTTAAAAAAAATTTAACAAAATATTAGCAATTAGAATTTAGTACAGTTGACCCTTGAACAACACAGGTTTGAGTGCCAGAGATTCACTTATATGCAGATTTTTTCAATTACTACAGTAGAGTTTACTTTACTGTAAGAGTAGAATATATAACACATATACAAAATATGTGTTATCAACTATTTATGTTATCTATAAAGCTCCCATCAACAATAAGCTATTAGTAGTTAAGTTTTGAGGGAGTCAAAAGTTATATGTAGATTTCTGACTGCCAAGGCAGGAGATAGGGGGTGGGGGGGGTTGGGTGGTGGTGGTGCTGCTTTGCTAACCACTACATTATTCATGGGTCAATTGCATATCTATCTATCTATCATCTATCTGTCTATCTATCTATCTATCTATCTCCCCCAATACCAAGTGGGTTTTGTCTATTTATAAATTTAGTTTAACATTTGATCAATCTTCTTAATTTACCACACTAAAAAAAAAATAAATAGACAGGGAAAGGGAGAAAAATCACATGATTATTTTGATGGAGTTATAAAAATCATTTGACAGAATTTAACACTCGTAATAGAAATTCTGAGAATACTAGAAATAGTAGGGAAATATCTTAATCTGTAAGTAATCTATAAGAATAAGTGCAAACATCTTATACAATGCTGAAATATTGAAAAGATTTCCCTTGAAATTAGGAATGAGAAAAGGATGTTCACTATCACTATTTCACTCACTGTTGCACTGGAAGTTCAGTCAGTAAATAGGGCAAGAAAAAAGGGATATAATAACTTGAAAAGACGAAATGAAATGATCACTATCCGTAGACCTAATAATTGTGTACCTAGGAAATATAAAAAGCTTACAATTAGAATTAATGACTGAATTGAGCAAGGGTTTCGGATATCTGTCCAATCTACAAAAATTGTGTGGATTCTAGCTACAAGACTACAAGAAAATGAAACAGAAAAAAAAGTGTCAATATAATTGCATCCACAAGCATCAAATGTCTAGGAATAAATGTTTCAAAAGACATTCAAAGCCTCTACACTAGAAACTAAAATTCTTGGGTTGAAGAAGGAGAAGGGGTAGTTTAAGTTTATTGGAAGTCACAGTATTATAAAGATATCAATTTTCCCCCAAGTATGTATAGATTCTATGCAATCACAACCAAAATCCCAGCAGGTTTTTTTTTTAAATCAAAAGTGATAAGCTTATTTTAAAATGTATATGAAAAGAACTAACAATAGCAATATCAAAGGAAAAAAAAAGATGCTAGGTGCTACCAACTACCAAGACCTATTTTAAAGCTATGTAATTATTAAAACATGACATTTGTGCAAGGACAGAAAAGTTGAATAAAGGAATTGAATAGAAAGCATGGGAACAGTCCCTATATACTGTCCTCTTATGGTGGTGGGTGGTCTGATGTGCAGCTGATATTCTCTTTAATAAATGAAGGACTTCTTATTTCAGCAACTGGTAAGGTTGCTGAAAGATCGTTCTAAACTCTCAGCCCTTTATAGGGATTGTCTTGGCTAAAGGAAACTGTCTCACCGGAGGTTGTGTTGATGTCAAGGGTTAGCCAGCTTCCAGTGACTGACCAGTACAGAGACACAAAGGTCCAACACCCTTTTCCTATATCAAGACAACTCTGAGAGACCATTCTAGCTCCAGAACTTTCCATGGAATCCAGAGGCTCTTGTTGGGACAGCATTATGGAACAACTTCTCTCTGTCCAGTCTTCTCTCCTTTCTATCTCATTTGCATTTCTGGGTTCCCAAGAGCACTCCTTAATACATGTCTGGCAAGCTAATCTTTATCTCAGAGACTGTTTAACAGAGGAGCCAAATTGCAGCAGTTAGTGCCAGGAATGTTCAAAAAAGCAGATGCTGATATGCGATTTCAGAGCTGGATCATCTGTTGCTTGACCGGAGGGTGACTGGACTGCCACAAAGTCAACCAGGTAGGAGCCCAACTTGTAGCTGCTGGGCCAGATGTGGTTGTCTCTCTAGAGCGGAATAAGAGGAGCATGGTATATCACCATTGACTTAATGAATGTGTTCTTTTCCATTCTTACCAGAAAAGAGGATTATAAACAGTATTTACTTGGAATAGAAGATCCATTTATAGACATGTGGAGTTTTGTACCAGGGTATGTTAACTCTCTTACACTGTACCATGATATAGTCCAAGAGGATCTGTACCTATGAACATCCCACAGAACATCATTGGTCTACTGTATCGATGCCGTTGTGCTGATTGGACAACAGAATGAGCCACAGTGGCTAGTGTATCGAAGGCCTCAAGAAGACCCATGTGGGAAAAATGAAGAAAGACAAAACCATAGAGGGAGACAAACCATAAGAGACTTTTAATCTCAGGAAACAAACTGAAAGTTGCTGGAGGGGAGGGGGATGGGGGAATGGAGTGGCTGATAGACACTGGTGATAGAATGGTGATAGACACTGGGGAGGGTATGTGTTGTGGTGAGTAGTGTGTATTGTGTAAGACTAATGAATCACAGACCTGTACCCCTGAAACAAATAATACATTATATGTTAATGATAAAAATTATACATATATATATATATCCATGTATGTGTATATATAGCCATGTGTATGTGTGTATATTTGTATGTATACATATATATAAGTGTGTGTGTGTGTGTGTGTGTGTGTATATATGTCTATATACACACACATATCCATGTGTTCCAAAGGGTGGGAAATAAAACCCGCAAAGATTCAGGGACCCATTACATCAGTAAAAATTTTAGGGGTCCAGTGATCTTTTACTCCCCAAAGTAAAGGGTAGATTACTGTGTTTTGTATCACCAAATAAAAAGGACTGTGGTATGCAGGCTCATTTGTGTTATGGAGGCACCATGTGGCATATCTAAAAATTTTCTCTGATTTCTGTATCAAGTAACACAAGAGTTGGTCACCTTTGAGTAGGGCACTGAGCAGAAAAGGGCTTCAGAGTCTGGTCTCTAGATAAACTCTAGAGTATTAAAACTGACAGACCCTACAGTATTTAATGTATCAGTAGTAAAAGATGCTATGAGAAATTTTTGGAAAGTCTCAATGAAAAAATTATAACAGACCCCTAGGGTTTCTAGCAAGACCATGTTCTTTTCAGTGGATAGCTACATGCTTTTTGAAAAGAAGCCTCCTGGTTGAAATCACTGAATTAAAGTTAAAAAGATTAATGAAACAGCATAGGGAGTCCAGAAATAGTTTCATAGATCCAAATTAGCATGGAAAAGATGGACTAAACTTTGAATAATCAACTAAATGTTCAGGTAAAAAAAAATTAAGTAAGACTACTTTTTTCACACTAGCACCAAAGTTAACTCCATATGGATTAAGACCTAATTGTTATGAGAAAAACTTTGGGCCTCCAAACTTCTTGAGGATTTCATTGACTTTACGGATTAATTTGGAAAGTGTCATCATCTTTATAGTATTGAATAATTCCCATTTAGGAGTATGGTCTGATACTTCATTTATTTTGGTCTTTCTTTACATTCTTCAGTAGAGTTTTAAAGTTTTCTTGATGTGCATGTTACTTATTTGTTTTTTGGGGTTTTATTCCCAGGTTTTTTGTTTTTCTTATTACTCTTATAAGTTAAATCTTTTTAAAATACATTTTCCTCATTTCTTTTTAATGATTTTACTTATTTATTTGACAGAGAGAGAGAGAGAGAAAGAGAGATAGATCACAAGTAGGCAGAGAGAGAGGGGGAAGCAGGCTCCCTGCTGAGCAGAGAGCCCAATGTGGGGCTCGATCCTAGGATGCTGAGATCATGACCTGAGCTGAAGGCAGAGGCTTAACCCACTGAGCCACCCAGGCACCCCTACATTTTTCTCATTTTATATGTACTGAAAATGTTCTGTCTTTTAGAATATTTTGTATGTTGCATTTACAAGACGTATTATTTGTCACTACAGGTTTTAAAAAAACCTTGTTGGTATCTTGAGGTTCTCTCCCTAAATGTCACCATTCCTCTTTCCCCAGGTTCTACGTAAATAAAGAAGCTAAAGGGATGGGAAATGGAGGCCAAAATGAAAATGTCTAAGCTAGAGAATGTAACTTGATGGGAGAGCCAAACAGGCTTACCGACTGAATCCCACAATTTGGCAAATGTAACCCACATAGTTACAAGCCCTGATAAACTGTCTGCAATTGATTCTGAACAATATGGCTTACTCCTACCCTTCCCCTGTTTATATCGCATGTGAGTTTCTGTTATTTGTTGTTTCTGTTGTTTGTGGACTCTAACCCATGCCAGAAGTAGATTTTGGAAAATATAATCCAGGCTACTCCTCTGAAATATAGAGGGGACCTGAAGAAAGAGTAGCAATGATTTGAGTTGACATTAGACAGGGCACCTAGGGGCAATTCCATCCTGCCATATGCTTTTTTCAAACACAGCCACTCACAGGAATTTTCTATAACTACTTTCATGCTGCAATGGCAGAGTTGAGTATTTGCAACAAAGAGTCTTGCTGGCAAAGTCTCAAACATTAATTATCTGGCCCTTAGAGGAAAAGTTGATCAACTTTGCAATAGAAAATCCAGTATGCTTTTCAGTATATTCTGTGGGTATCGGTCTTTGTTTTTTCTATGTCTTCTTGAGTCAATTTTGGTTACATATCTCCTTGAATACCAGCTATGGCATCTAAATTTATCCTGTATCTTTTTAATTTCTCATATTAATATGTAATATATTTCTAATATCTTTTGTTTTGGGACAAAATAAGACTTTGCCAGAAATTATTTCACTTAGTTGATATAATCTGTTATTTATTTTAACAAATTTTTGCTTTTGTTTTTATATTTTCTTTTATATTTAAGGAAATAAGCTTGTTCTTTTTATATGACTTCTTGAATTGAATGTCTAACTCATTTTTTTCAAGTGTTTTTGTGTTCTAATAAATACATTTACAAATTTTTGTCTTGGTACTGCTTTGGTCTAAATCCATTACTTCTGAAACACAGAGATTCATGATTAATTTTGAAAGATTATATTTTTAGTTTGATTTTCTCTTTTACTCAAGTTGTGTATTGAAATGTGTTTTTAATTTTAGAAATTAAGGGCTTTGTGTATGTGTGTATATTCCTAGTCATTTATAGTTAATTTCTAGTTTATGGCATTGTAGCTTGAAAATGAAGGCTGTGTAGATATTTTTCCCTCTGAAATTAATTGAGTTATTTACTATGGCCTTATAATGAGTCATTATCTACTATTGCAGATGCAAAGAATTTGGGTTTGCTTAAGATTAGATGTAAATTTAAAAAAATGTAACTTTTTTCTTTTATTAGTTATAAAATTCTCTCTGTATTAAGTCAGTCCTGTTAATTGTGCCTTTCAAATTTTATCTTCACATCATGTGGTCCTAAACCAGACAGAGATGGGAAAGGGGAAGGGAAGGGAAGGGAAAATTGACAGCAGGAAGACAAAATTTAGGGTGGTTTCAGTTACTCTATATTTCAGTCACCACAGACCAATTCAGGTGCAAATAGGATCATGTATCTTATAAATAAAAGAAACAGAAGAAACAAAAACCTGAATAAATAAACTCTATACCTTTCAGGTTTTTTTTGTCCATATGATCTGACAATTTTTGAAAGAGGTATGTCAAAAATCTTCCACCATGGTTATAGAATTGTGTACTCCCCCTTATATTAGAAAAATTATTATTATTACTATTATAAAATATTTATTTGGGGTCTTAGAATTGCAATTTGAGATCACAGATTCAGGAAACAACCCAAATTGTGTTCTAGTAGGGAATAAAATTTAGGGGTTTTTAAAGACAAAAGGGAATGCCGCATATGTTGTTTACAAATAATTGTGATTGATGTTGGTGGCAGAAATCTATTCTTGGCTAAACAGAATTGGTTGCTAAGGCTGTCACTGAGTAAAAGTCCATTACTGCAGCAAGTTGCAGGTGTTCCTGCAGAGCCCCAGGAATATTTGTGGTTTGGCCTTGTTCAGAAGGTTATGGTCCACCTTAAAGACTTAACCAAAAAACTACTAGAACTGATAAATGAATTCAGAAAGGGCGCAGGATGCAAAATCAATACACAGAAATCTGTTGCGTTTCTATACACTAATAATGAACCAGCAGATTGAAAAAATAAGAGAAACAGTCCCATGTATAATTGCACCAAAAATAATAAAATACCTAGGAATAAACTTAAACAAAGAAGTGAAAGACCTGTACTCTGAAAACTGTAAAACGCTGATAAAAGGAATTCAAAACAATGCAAAAAAAATAAAAAAGGTATTTCCATGTTTATGAGTTGGAAGAACAAATAGTGTTGAAATGTGTATACTACCCAAAGCAATCTACAGATTTAATGCAATCTCTATTAAAATGCAAGCAGTATTTTTCACAGAACTAGAACAAAGAATCCTAAAATTTGTATGGAAGCACAAATGACCTCAAATTGCCAAAGCAATCTTGACAAAGAAAAACAAACCTGGAGGCATCACAATTCCAGGCTTCAAGCTCTATTACAAAGCTGTAGTGATCAAAACAGTATGGTACTGGCACAAAAATAGACACAGAGGTCAGTGGAACAGAGCAGAAACCTGACAAATAAACCCACAATTATATGGCCAGTCCCCTCTCTCTCTTTTATTAGCAGAAATTTTTGTTATAAATGTCTTAACTATAGAATGTGATGAAGGAAAGTTTATGATTGTTCTCATTCTGTAGGTAAGTTGTTTCTAGTCTTCTAATGAGGTCATCAGAAGTGTTCCTCATTTCTGATATTCTTATCTTTTTTTACTTTGTTTCAATTTTTTTCTCTTTTATTTTAGTGTAGTTAATACACAATGTTACATTGGTTTTCGGGAAACAACATAGTAATTTGAGAAGTTGGCTTCTTATGCTATGCTCGCCATGCGAGTGGCTACCATCTGTCACCAGACAACGCTACTGCAACACCGTTGACTGTACTGCCTACATTGTGCCTTTCACCCCGTGACTTATTCCCTGACTGGAAGCCTGTACCTCCCACTCTCCTTCACCCATTTTGCCCATCCCCTCAGAGAGAATTTTCATCTGTCTGCCTGCATTACCCCTCTATTCTTGCATGTTGCTGCTTTCCCCATTAGAGCCCTTACCGTATTCATCATAGCTATTTTAAATTCCCTGCTGGATGATTCCAACACCTGTATCCTATGAGTCTGGTTTCTGATGCTTACTTTGTCTCTTTTGATTGTTTTGCTCTTGTTTTATATTGTGCTTTGTGGCTTTTTTCATGAAGGCTGTACATGTTTTATTGGGTAATAGGAACTGAGGTAAATGGTCTTTAGTGTGAAGTTTTATGTTAATCTGGTTAACAGTTGGGCTTTACTTACTGTTGACTTAGTTATAGATGCCAAAAATTTCCAAAATTTTTCCTGTGTTCCTATTGTTGTCTCCTTTCCTGACCTTGGGCTTTTAAAAGTACTTTTCAGGGAAAGTCTGTTTCTCTCAGCTTTAACACACCATTATTACCCAGGAGGCCTTAAAGGTGACAGGAATGGATGAGGGAGGGCATTTTATAATCTCCCAATTAAATCTCAGTCTTTCACTGGGGCCTGTGTATCTGGCCCATGACCTTCACAGGTCTTTCTTCTTGTACAGCTTCCCCCATAGGTGGACAGGATGGCTGCAGGGAGGAGAACAGCTTCTCCCACTGCTCTAGGACAAGGCTCTCATCAAGCCTTTGTCCCTGAGAAGTAGATCTTTGTTACAGAGAAGGCTCTGGGTGTCCATCACTAGCGTTACTCCTCCTTCCCCACTCTGTCCAGTCTTCACTGTGACAACCTGTGGCAACTCCTCAAGGTAAAATCCATGAAATGTGGAACTCTCCAGGATATCCGCCCCCAGGAGTATCTCACTCTCATGTTAGTCCACACCCAGCCTCCAGTAATTTCTCAAAATTACCATTAAAGCTTTCTACCAGCATATGTCTCCAGGAGTTTCTGTTCCACAGGAGCAGATTTCCTGTGAGAATCTGGATTTTCCTGTCTCTCCAAACTGCAGGGTGGAGGTTAGCAGGGCAAACTTAGTTCTCTGAAAGGCCTAAGAAAGATCATTGATTTCCAGTGTATCCAGTTTCCTCTTGTGAGGATGGGAATGGCAATTTCCAAGTTCTTTACATCTGAAATTGGAAACCCTTAATCTAGTCTTTATCATTATAAATGCTTGTTTGGGGTCTCATTTAATGCTTATAGCTTTATATCTTACTGTATCTGATTTTTAAAAGTATCATTTGTTTAGGACATTCTTAGTCATGTCATTAACGTTAGCCTTTCTATGTAATTTTATTTGTGCCTCATAAAAAGCACATAGTTGGATTCGTTTCTTAATCTAACCTGACATTTATCTTTTAATAAGGTAATTCAGCCCATTACTCTTGTACTGTCATTGCTTTGTGCTGTGAGGATTCTGACATTTGATTTTCCAAATTGATGATTTGTTTTTAGCAGTCTATTTTTAAATTTCCTTTATTAACCTTTTTTATACAAAAAAATCATGTTATTGTTTTTAACATTGTAAAACCTCTTTTTTCTTCTCTCTAATTTCTTTGAAATGTTTTCTTATATTATCTTAAGGATTCATTTTTATTTCCTTATGCTTTTCTGGGGAATGTCTTTGCCAGGTGCTAAGAATTTAAAAACGAATTCAGTCACAAGTTGGCTAAGAACCCATGGACTGGCAAGCTGTCCTGCCCAGGTTGAGAGCTCTGTTTGGAAACCTCTAGGTTGCTAAGCTCTTATGGAGTGAGAAGTAAGATGCATTTTTCTCCTGGCTTCCCATTTCCCTGGCACAGTCCTTTCCTTTAGTGGGATACAATAAGCAAGTGCATTACACTTTTCCCTGTGCAGTGATCACCATGCAGAGAAGAACAGTTCCTCTGTGAAAGCCAGGGCATGGGATGGCGTCGCTCCAATTTCCTCATGCAGGTTGTTCTTTCAGACTACATGGTCTTGCATGATAGAAATTGCTCCTTACAAAAGAAAACTGTTTTGAGATTGATTCCCATGTTGGGGCACCTGGGTGGCTTAGTCGGTTATGCATCTGCCTTCAGTTCAAGTCATGATCCTTGGATCCTGGGTGGAGTTCTGCGTGGGGTCCCTGCTCAGTGAGAAGCCTACTTCTCCCTCTGCCCTCCCCACTCCACCTGTGCTTGCTCTCTCTCTCATGCTCCCCCCCAAATAAATAAAGTCTTAAAAAAATACTGATCCCCATGTGAGGTGGATGGAGAGAGGGTATAACTGGGTGATGGGTATTAAAGAGAGCACTTGATATAATGAGCACTGGGTGTTTTATGCAACTGATGAATAACTAAATTCTATCCCGAAACTAATAATATACTATATGTTAACTAAATTGAATTTAAGTAAAAAAAAAAAAAGAGAGAGAGATTGATCCCTATGCTTCTCCCTAAGGTATATCCCTTGGCCCAATCCCCCAACACAATTTCTAAATACACACACACACTCATACACTATTACCAAAGAGGTGATTTTTAAAATAAATTATTTATTAGTACCCTAAGAAGCCCTATTTATAGGATCTCATTAGTTATTATTAACTCTTTCCATTTTCTTGAATAATAATATTAGATAAAGTACCTTTCATTTTGGAGTCTGTTTAAATACAACAATGTATGGCTGAGGAAGAGTGAAGAATTTTTATATTTTGTTCTTTGTAAGGAAAAGAGAGCCTTACATGTGAACTAGCCAGAGTAAAGAAATATATCTGTATCTATGTAGTTAGAAAAGTGCTGCAATTATTATTTGTATCTAGCCAAGCTAAAACCCTCACATCAGTCATGCCCTACTTATTCTCAAAATACTACCCTGATAAATTGTGAATAGGAAGAGACCTATTTCTTGAAATGTATTTATGTCTACTTGTCAATGTGAAGATAATAAAGTACATCACTTCAAAAACAATGGAAAAATATTAAATTTACCAAGCTTTATTCACATGTTAACATTCCAGTCTCTTTTGACCTTAAATTTTGGCATACTTCTTCCTTCTCTGCTCTTCTCATCTTCTTCCAGATCAATTCCATTTGGAGCTACAAATTTGTTAAAAGCAACATTTAAGTGTTCATAATGAAATCAGTGAAACTGCACTAAATGCCATCTATTGTAAATTTTAAAATATATTCTTTCACTAACCTATTAAAATCTCTATTGCTTTTAGCTATTCCATCAGTAACACTGAGCCTGATTTGGCATCTGTTTGAGACAACTTCTGTCTTGGTTTTCAAAAGGAAGGAATTAACTCAGTCAATTGTTCATAGTTTCCCTAGGAATTACACTAACTAAAATAGAATGGCAATTTATGAAGAATTATTTTATATATTCCTATATTTCTTCTGATAACACACTAAAACACAAACAAGAACAACAACAAAATCCCTCAAATTTTCTAAGAGGCACAGACACAGGTCTCAATTATCATATTTACCTCTTTTATATTTGTTTTCTTCAACATGTCTCATTTTGTTCTATGTTAGACAAAATTTGATAAATATTTTATCCTTAGGAAAGTCAATTTTGTGATTCATCTGGGAATTTTCCATGATCCATGGACAGAGATTTATGTTAAATAACTAAGAATTCTGAACTTATTTTTTTTATAGATTTCTGAAAAAATTAGGCAGATGAAATCTTGGCCTCATCTAATGGAAAAGATTTCCTAGGGATGCTCCAAATCCCAAGTCTCAGAATGAATGACTCTCTTCCTCTTCTTTACATATTCCCTGTAAAAGTCTGTCTATTGCATGCAAATATGTAGCCTTCCTTTTGTGCATCTGCCTTTTGTTTTGGCCTCAGCTTTTAGTGGCTCAGAGATTCCAGAGGTTACTGGCACAGCAGTCAAGGTGGACGTTCCTTGAATCACACTGATCTTTGTTAGAGCGGCCGTTCTTGCCAGTAAAATTTTTACTTTTAATTTTTAGATACGAAATTGTTTTGTAAATGGCATTGGGATAGAGCCAGTTATCAATGAAGAATACAGGTTGACTGACTGACACTGACGTTTTATACATAATTCACTAGTGGAGACATTTACATTCTTAAAAAATTCCATAAATAACCCCATAAATCAGCTTTACAGCTATTTAACAAAAATTCCAAAAAGGAATTAATATGCCACAAAATTGAAACAACAATGATATGCTATTTTGAAATCACAATGTTACATCAAAAGCGGTTTTCTTTCAGTGCAAATTCACCACATCGTTTGCTTAAACTATTTTATTGAAACCCTTTAATATTTGGAGACAATTAAAAATCAACATATTCTTTTTTTGAATCATACTTCTTCAATGTAAATCTGCTCATATTTCATCTCCTACTTAAGATTTTAACTCGTTAGCATGGTGCTCAATGTTCTTCATTTCCTGATCTGACTTACCTCTCTAGTTTTATCTCCTTCCACTTTCCTACCTGTTTCAGCCATCCTGTAGTTCTGAGTACCTGTTGGGCTCACATTCAGTTCATATGTCCATATACATCCTGCTCTGTATATTTAGAAAAAAATCTCTGCATCGGAAGGTCTTTCATCCAGCGAACTTCTAATTATTTTACAAGGTTCATTGCAATCACCTCTTTTGGGAAACCTTCAGGATTCCTCCCATATGAGCTATGTGCTGCCAGCATGCTCTGTATTTACCTGTGTGACAGCTCTTAACCACACTGTTTGACAAATGTCTGTTTCCCCACTTTGGATCACTTACAGGTACCTATCATTTCTTACCAGTTTTTATATTTAAGTTGCCTATAGATGTTTGGCATATGGTAAATATCCCAACATGTTTTTATTCAAATAAAAATGAATTAAAATGAGCTATATAATATTCCTTCAGCGATTATTAGTAATTTTCTTACTTAGAAAGTACTGTTTAGAGTGCCTGGGTGAGTCAGTCAGTTAAGTATCTGCTTTAGGCTGAGGTCATGATATCAGGGTCCTGGGTTTGAGCCTGAGTCAGGCTCCCTACTCAGCAGGGAGTCTGCTTTTCCCTTTCCTTTTACCCCTCCCCCCTGCTCATGCTTTCTCTCTCTCACACTCCCTCTCTCAAATAAAAATTGTTAAAAAAAGTACTGTCTAGTGATGTCGTTCTAGCCCTCCAGCATTTCTATCTTTATAAACTTTTAATAATCAGGTCACTCATAGGTTTGATTAATTTACAAAGAAAGTGTAGGAAACTGAGTTGAAGTAAATGGAATTAATAAATAAAATAAATTGAACACAAGAATAAGAAATAAAAATCAAAAGTGCATTAACTATTTTATCTTGGAATAAAAAGTTTTTACTTTGAACATCAATTTTGGCTAATGACAAAGTCCATAAAAGCTTATGGAATTCTCTTCCTATTGGCACTTAATGACATAAATATGATGTTGAAAAATGTCAGACTTTGCATTCTGTTAATATTTTTGGAGACTATCTATCTCTCTATCCACTTATCTATTTTTACCAATTCTATTTTCCCTTCAGTACTGTGTTTTCGCTTTCCATACATTGTCTTTAATGTTCTATATAGATAATTTATTATAACTCATTTATACAAAGCAAAATATGAAAATGAAAAGAACTTGATTTCAGTTCTGGCTCTAGTTCATAGAAAAAAAAGAGAAAAGATATCAACCTCCAGATTTAGAAATACTGTACATAAAGCTTATGGTGTAAGGTAAATGATTTATGCTTGTTTTGGGTAGTTATTGAAGATGACAGACTGCAACCTTTCACTATGTTAATTATTGTTTTCTTTTTCAAAATCTCTCTTCTCTGTACTTAGGTTAATTTTATTTCCTTATCTATTTTAATAATTTTTCCATCTTTCCTTTAAGTGGAAGACTCTCTATCAATATACACGGTCTCCTTCCTCTCCATTTTCCCTCAGTGTATTAGTTGGTATTGTGCCTTACATTACATTGTCATCCTTGACTTTATCCTAAGCATACATTTTCCATTTCTTACAGCCTGCCAGACATCAATATTTGGTGCCTCAATCTCAGTGCATCTGAAATAGAACATTTCATTTTTCTTTCCACAATTGCATTTCTTCTTCTGTTCCATACTTGTAAAATATCCCATGAACTACCTACTTGTCCAAATTCAAAAACCGTGAGCTCTACCTGAGTGTTTTTCACTACCCTTCACATGGAATCTCATTATAAATAACATGGATCCTTCTTTTGAAATCTCTCCCACATATGTTCTCTTCTCTATTTCAGCTCCTTTTTCAAAGTCCTATCACACATCTATCTCTAGGTATTATGTCCAAAGTCCAAAAAGTAGGTCTGAAACTTTTCCCTCTACCTTAACAATAAGGAAATACATTAATAAACAATATCTAAGTAGTCAATAAAGTTGCGAGAGTCTTCACTGTGCTCCTGTTTTATATCTGTGTATAGTGTCATGGGCTAAATTATGCTCCTTCCCAAATGTCTACACTGACGTCCCAACCCCTCATACCTGAGAATGTAACAATATTTGGAGATAAGCTCTTTAAAGAGGTGATTAAATTAAAAGGAAATGGTTAGGAAGAAGCCGTAAGCCACTAAGACCAGTGTTCTTACAGGAAGAGGGAGGGGGAAAAAAAGGCAGGAGTGAGAGGGTTGCCTGGAAGATCAGTTGGTAGAGCATGTGACTCTAGATCTCTGGGCTGTGGGTTTGAGCCCCACGTTCGGTATAGAGATTACTTAAAAATCAAAATCTAAGAAGAAGAAGAAGGAGGGGGAGGGGGGGAGGAGGACAAGGGACACCAGGGACATGTGTGAATACATTGGGATGACCATATGACCATATGAAGAGGCAGCAAGTGGGCCAAAAAAAGAGGCTTTAAAGGAAAGCAACTCTGCTGGCACTTTGATCTTGGACTTCCAGCCCCCAGAACTGTGAGAAAATTAATTTCTGTTGTTACTTTGTTATGATGGCCCTAGCAAAGTAATACGATTTTGAACTTTGGTCAAATACTTTCCAATCAATAGGGATTCTAATGTTCTTCCTCTACATAGTAAAGCTGATCATGGAAAGGGAGAGAGAGAAAGTTCTAGCCAAAGAAGAAAGCAAAACTGTAGATGCAGCGCTTCAGAGTCAGAATGCTTTTTACCCACTGCTTTATTTTTATTTGATATTGAAGTTTATTGTGGATTACTTAGCCTTTCTGAAGAAGGTTTCTGTTTTAAATATCTGAAGGCCTTGGTATGTTTAACGATTGAGTTAGTAGAGAAAGGGAAGGTGAAAGTAAAGAGAGGAGAATCGATGTGTTATACTTCCTGCATATCACACAGGTGATAAAATTCAAAGAACAGGTGAGGGAATTGATCTTGGAGAGGACAAGAAGTATAGAGGAAGAAATGTTTTATCTAACTGAATGGAAGGGAAAAGAAAAGTTCTTATCATAAGTAGGTTTGTTGAACAAACCTTGAGCAATATCCATTCTAATGGCTTCCAATTTCTCATGAGTTGAGAATAGGGAGGAAGTGGGATGCACGGAGGTTTGAGGACAATGGAGAATGTATGAAATAACTATGGAAAACAAGAGCAAACCATAGTAATATTGTTGTGCTTTTAAAGGGCCAATCTAATATAAATGTCATTTAAGCTACTGTTAAGTAATTAATCTGTTCACTCGATTTTGGAGAATGCAGGTTGTTGGGTTTACCCAGGATTGGAATTTTATCAAAGGGATACAGCAGAAGAAGAAAGAAGCAGTGTAGCTCAGGATATTAATTAAAACGTTGAAGCTGCCTAACCATAATTTATATTCCTGTTTCGGTCACTGACCTGAAATAAAACAAACAAAATACACAAAATAACTACACCATTATTCTTATGTTTTTGGTCAACCACATGCTTGGTTCTGCCATCTTCAACCTGTCAGGTTCCATTATGCATTCCTCAACATCTAATCATCACCCATCCTGGGAATTTTGCTTCATAGATCTCTTATAATTTCTGGCTTCTCTTATTTTCCTAGACTTTCCTTATGTTTGGACCCATATTATCTTGTATACTTTTACAACCTCCTCAGTGGTCTTCTTGTTCCTTGTTTTGTCTCTTATCATTGTCTCTAAATGGCTTCAAATAATCATTTTACAAGACAAATCGGATCCTGTAATTCCCTTTTCTTAAGACGCTTTGCTGCTAATTAAGGAGGGCACATGAGGGGCGCCTGGGTGGCTCAGTGGATTAAGCCTCTGCCTTCGGCTCAGGTCATGATCTCAGGGTCCTGGGATCAAGCCCCACATCGGGCTCTCTGCTCAGCAGGGAGCCTGCTTCCCTTCCTCTCTCTCTGACTGCCTCTCTGCCTACTTGTGATCTCTGTCTGTCAAATAAATAAATACAATAATTTTTTTTTAAAAAAAGGAGGGCACATGATGTTATAAGCACTGGGTGTTATATGCAACTGATAAATTATTGAGCACTACATCTGAAACTAATGATCTACCACATGTTGGCTAATTGAATTGAAATAATAAAAATAGGGGCGCCTCGGTGGCTCAGTGGGTTAAAGCCTCTGCCTTCAGTTCAGGTAATGATCCCAGGGTACTGGGATTGAGCCCCACACTGGGCTCTCCACTCAGTGGGAAGTCTGCTTCCTCCTCTCTCTCTGCCTGCCTCTCTGCCTACTTGTGATCTCCGGCTGTCAAATAAATAAATAAATAAAATCTTTTAAAAAATAAAAATAAATGTAAATATAGCCTAGGAAATGAACATCGTTGTATATTTGGCCCTCCATAATCTGTCCCATCCTAATTTCTCTAGCTTTGTTTTCTGTCCCTCTCTCTTTTCCTCATGTCATTAACTCTTTATATTCCAGCAAAAATAAAACTATAGAAATATGGATATATCATGTAATCTACATCTATGTCTCACACATGTTTTTCTACTTGTTTTGAATTCCCTTTTCCCTTTGGTCAGTCTGGCATATTGATTTTATAAAACCAAACTCAGGCATCATTTTCATGAAAAATGGCAATCCTTCCCTCATAGCCTTGAGCCAGTTAATAACTCACTCTCAGGAGGCCATGAATGCCTGGTACATGAGTTTTTTGGTTGTAATGATAATACTCTTAAGTTACACTCTTGGCAAGTGGTGCATTTAAAAGAGGGGGTAGCTCGGCGGGGAGCCTGCTTCTCCCTCTCCCTCTGCCTGTGCTCGCGTGCTCTCTCTCTCTCTCTGACAAATAAACAAATAAAATCTTGTTTAAAAAAAAAAGAGGGGGTAGTATTGTGTTTGACTCATTTTACTATTGATTGATGGACATGATATTCTTTGGTGTGACCACTGTGGACCTGCACCCCATCTTGTTCATTTTTTTTTTTTTAAATTTTTATTTTTTATAAACAAATTTTTATCCCCAGGGGTACATGTCTGTGAATGGCCAGGTCATCTTGTTCATTTTTAATGAAAACTCTAACTTTCTTTTTCTAAGGCTAAAGTCTTGGAATCATTGTGGAATTTTTCTTCCCTTCTATCTGTTACTAAATTCTCATTTTTCTCTTTGCTAGCAATGCTGCCCTCTATTCTTGCTCTTGGCAAAGACCCTACACCTGACTGAAGATTTTTTGCTAATTATTATTGACTATCTACTTCATTTACTATTAGCACACTCAAGATTTAATGCTAGATGTTGAACTCTCTCAAGTTGCTTGTAGTTTTTCAAATCTATGTTTGCTATGTCTCTCACAGAGGGATAGCCCATTAAGGAAATTACTATGTTTTATACTTTCTAGAACTATTTGTATAAACTATTGCATAAACTTTCTGAATTAAGAGTTCCCCATTGTCTCTCCAGAATATCTACAAGATTTCATCATTTCTATTTACTTTCATGGACTTCATTTCATCTAGTCCTTCACCTGAGGCCAGGATTACTCTAAAATCCTTTTAGACAGGCACTGTGCCACTAGTCTCTTATTTTAGCTAATATTCTATTCTTATATAAACACAAAACCATAGTGTTCACCATCCCTCTACTCTATCAGGACCCTATTCTTATACTGCTTGTTTTGTATTGTTTGCTTTTGTTTTTTATGGAGCAGCCTTTTCTGAATACTATTTCTTGAAACTCTAGGTCTATAGAAATCAAACTTGTGGCATTAAAAAAAAAGAAAATAAAACCTTGGACAAACATGTTACAGAGATATTGGGTTAAATGACAATATGTTTCTTTATGACATAGCAAAACATAAAATATGTTAAAAGACTGTAAATCTGAGTAGGTACAATAGACAAAAATTTCCAAGTTTGTTTATTCATTGACTATTTCTTTTTTCTCATAAAGCATTCTGAAGCCTAATGTTGCACAGAATATACTTTAGGAAATGCCAAGTGAGAGATTTTATCCATTTTATTATTATTATTTTTTAAGATTTTATTTATTATTTTTTTGACAGAGATCACAAGGCAGAGAGGGAGGAAGGGAAGCAGGCTCCCTGCCGAGCAGAGAGCCCAATGTGCACTAGATCCCAGGGCCCTGGGATCATGACCTGATCCCAAGGCAGAGGCTTTAACCCACTGAGCCATCCATTTTATTCTGATCCCATTTTTCCCTAAGTCAACCCAATGCTTTATTGACTATCCTTTTGGCTTCTCTCTCCCAACCAAGCCAGTCTCAGAACTGGGTCTTTATCTGTCACCCCTCACCCCTTCTGTTGACGCTGCTGCCTTAGAACAAATGTTTTTCTCCTACACCAGTGCTATATGTAAATTCCATTGATAAAATAAGTATTAAAACTTGGGTTAGAGGGACATAAAGCTTACAATCTACAGCAAACTTAAGTAGTGAATAATGACGTGAACTTAATTTCCTTGGTGAGCCTGATTTTAATATTTTACTTTAAACCGTAATAATTTGATAAATGCCATGGTTTTCTTTATATAACTTACCTTTAGTATTCGTAGGATCACTATGCATTTACTTGCTTATTTTTAAAAGAAACCTGCTAAAATAGAATGTTGGTTCTTATTCATCATCTCTTATGCCATATACATACATTATAAATGGGGTTTACTGGTGTGGTAAATATGAAACATTTGCCACAAAGGCATAGATTTAGAATCTATGATTTGCATGCTTTGAACTTTTAGTTGCTCTAGCTTGATATTAGAAAACCTAGGGGAATAAATTTTTAATATTGATCATACACAGTACTTCCATATTAATTGTTTAACTATGTCTTTAAAAAAAGAGAGACAATAACAAAATGTCAAACCTGACATTGCTTCAGGTTTTGAAAAAAGAGATTCTTGGATTGCTTTTTAAACTGATGTGACATATTTGCTTTGGATACTGGAGAAGAGGGTAAGTTGTCATAAACATTTAAGAGTTGAATTCCTGGCTGCTGGAGGAAAGCGTGACCTCTCAGATCTGCAGCAATGCTGATAGGCAGATTCAAAGCTTGTCAAAAAAGGCAACTCTAACTTTTCTCAGACTTGGTTAAAACTGCAAGTACTTTTAAAAGAGATCCCATCTGACTGGAAGATCTGTGAGTCTCTTAGTAGTCACATGCTTCTGCCATAATAATTGTTACTATTGCTCCAGAAGAAGGTATGACTTTGAGTAGTCCTGAATGAGCCAACCTATCACATGCTAACTATAAAATAACTTTGGATGACAGTTGTTCTGTGATATCTACCTGGATGCAAAGAGCTTTGGCTAAAATCAATAATTTTGATATAATTGTTATTGGACTAGCCTTGATGACACTAAATAATAGGCTTATTTTTTTTCCTAAAGCACATTCTTAAAGTACAGTAACAGTGTCATGTTATTTCCATCGAGGTCAGTAATTTTTTGTCTTTTTTCCCCCTAAGAACAGGGGTCATATATCTGATTTATCTAAAAACTATATCATATCATGTAGGCATTTTTGCAGTAAATATTCTGACAGAACATTAAAATCTTGATCTATTTTTAATCCCTGCCCATCCATTCGCAGATTGTTTTTCTCCATGGGAGTAAGGGCTGATGATGGATTGATAGATGGTATAGGGGACCTTTAATTGTTCAGAACTGTTCCTCAATTAGATGAAATGGTACAATGCTCAAATTCATAATCAGGGAGATCTTACTCATAGTTCTTATTTTATCTTCTCAAAATTACATTACAATTAATGTGGTGTTTTGGTTGCATATAAATGTTATTCTAGGTGTTGTGGGATATGATTGAATATATAATTTTCAGTCACACACCCACACAAATATTTTAAGGGCCAGTTTCCAGAATTAGACATACTTAAGCATATAGTGCTTGCAATCATTTATTAGCAAAGTTATTAGCAAAATCTGTAAGAGCTGTATGATGCCTCTGAATCTCCATCTATAAATTGTAATAAAAATAGTACTGACTGCATAAAGTTGTTGAGGAGATAATGAAGGTAACATACTTTGTGTATATCTGAGAAATAGCACACCTCAATCAATAATGATAATTAGTATTATTGCCATTATGTCAAACAAACAAACAAAAAATAAGGGAAAAGTGATTCTCACGTTAGTTCATATTTAGGCCTAACATGGACTTGGAAGTAAGAGCCTGAATCTATACTACAACAGTTTCTTTGATTCCAGCTTCCTAGTCTATAGTCAGAGTTCTGTATAAGCCATGTTTATGTCTAAAAACCAAGCTGTTTTAAATCACCTATATGCAACCAGAATCAGCGTCTTTTAGTTCGCTTGTTTTTTTTTTGTTGTTGTTTGTTTTTTGTTTTTGTTTTAAAGATTTTATTTATTTATTTGACAGAGAGAGTCAGCGAGAGAGGGAACACAAGCAGGGGGAGTGGGAAAGGGAGAAGGAGGCTTCCTGCAGAGCAGGGAGCTTGATGTGGGGCTGGATCTGAGAACCCTGGGATCATGACCTGAGCCAAAGGCAGAAGCTTAAAGACTGAGCCACCCAGGTGCCCCTCAGAATCAGAGTCTTAATGTTTTACAGGACATTAAAGATGGAACAATCCCATTTCCTCACCTTCCAACTCTATTATACTATATGAGTGAATTTATCTTTGAAGCCTTTGGTTTCTCGTCAAGTAACTTGGCAAGATATATTAAAGTTTTTAAAGCATAATTCAATGACATTTCTTGCAATTAATCAATAAAAAGTGGCTACCATTTAAAAGTTAGTTTTAAAATAATTAGGAGATTGGAGAACATTTTAAGGATAATACACTATTTGAAAAAACATGGAAGTGATCTTGGGCTATCAAGTATTGTTTTTGTTATTCCAGTACGTTAAAATTGACTGCTCATTGAAATTTCCTAATACAAATTTTGTTCTCTTCTGAAATCGTGAATAGTACTTAAAAGAGATTCTGAATAACTGACACATTATCTAATTATCCTCTGTTGTGATCTTCCCTTTATATTTTAGTCCCATTATCTATTTTTAAATCATTTTTAAAGATGATGAATTGGGGAAAAACACATCTAAAGTAGCTGGACATGGGGGTGCCTGGTTTGCTCAGTGGGTAGAGCCTTCTACTCTTGACCTCAGAGTTGTGAGTTCAAGCCCCACATTGGGTGTGGAGCCTACTTAAAATAAATTGATTAAAAAACAAATAAAATAGCTGTACATAGTGGAAGAACTGGATAAAGGCGTCAAAAGGTACAAACTTTCAGTTTTAAGGTAAATAAGTTCTGGGGATGGAAGGCACAACACGATGTCTATAGTTAACATAGTATATTGTATATTTGAAAGTTAAAAGTTCTCCTCACAAGGAAAAAAATGTGTGAAGTATGTGTGGTGATGGATATAGTAATAATCATTTTGCAATATATACAGATATTATATTATTATGTTATACACCTGAAACTTATACAATATTGTAGGTCAATTGTATCTCAATAAAATGGGGAAAAATAAAGGAGCTGGACATGCTTTTCTTAAAAATCTGTGGTGGTAATAATAGCATTTGGATTGAAGTTATGATGAAAAATCTCATTATGATTTACAATTTGGACTAATGTTAATAAATCAGCATGACCCGCATAGAGAAAAAATAAAAAGGGAATACATGTATGTATTCCAGACTAATGTTTTAAAGCTACTTAAGGCCATAGCAAGAGTGTTAAGTGCTTATGTCATATAAACAAACAATATGGCAAGAAACCTGTATTTTCTTCTAATGTTTGGCTACTCAATCTAACACAAGATATTTAGGACAGCATTTACATTTGATTTTCAAGTAAAATAGATATTATAAGTCACATAAAGCTGGGTACATAAGAAATAAGGTTCTTATTGGATATCTTGAGCTAGGTTTCCTAAAATGATTCCAGGTAGAAGTAAGTAAAGGAACAAACAAGCAGAAAGAAATGTACAACAGGATCTTATTAATTAAAAAAAAAAATGTATCATTCCATTAAGCAAATAGAAAAAAAAAACAAAAACAAAAAGAGGGGAAGTAATTATTTATGTTCTTCTTCCATGGACCAGATATTTGACATAAATTCTGTTTAGTTCTTAGAACAATCTGCAACTTATGTACTGTTCTTTTCATTTTACTGATAAGAAAACACAACATTTAAAGAGATTAAGCAACTAGGCCAAGATTTACTCATTTCCTCAACCTTGTTTTAGGTACTTGGGAAATATCAATTGACAAAAACAGACACAAACCTCTCCCTTCATTGAGCTTACATTTTAGTGTGGAAAGAGAAGCAACACATACATTAATAAGTCATGTAGTATATTAAAAGGCAATAAGTACTATGAAAAAGAAAAAGAAAAGCAGGAAAAACGGGATCAGAAGTCCTTGGAGAGGGGACAGTTTTCACTTTAAAAAAAAAGATAAATGTCCTTGAGAGAGTTACATCTCAGAAACAACTGAAGAAATTAGGGAACTAGACATGATTGTCTGGAGGAAGAGCATTTTAAGCAAGGAGAACAGCTGTAGCCAACAACCTAAGGTGGGCTCTGTGTGTCATTGGCAAAGTTGGAGAAGCAGCAAGATCAGTATGGATGGAACCAAGGGATCAAGGGGAAGAGGGAGAGAAGACAGTATTTGGAGAGGGTACACGACATTAGGAACCTTGTAAAGTACTGTGAACACTTTGGTTTAGAATCCAAATAAAATGAGGAGCCATTGCAGGGTTCTGGATTGAGGAATGACATCATCTGACATATGACTTATTTTAAACATTTCTGGCTGCTGTGCTGAGAATATTAGAGGATAGGGGAGACCAATGGTAGAGGCGAGGAGAGCAGACAGGAAGCTATTACAATAATCCAACTTAGAGATGAAGGTGACTCAGTCCATGTTTGTTATAGTAAAAACAGTGAGAAACAGTTTCCTCATAGTTTGGATGTGAAGAGGGAGACTAAGAGAGGAATCAAGAACAACTTTTAAGAATTTTTGGCCTAAGCAACTGGAAGGAAGTGGTTGTCATCAATTAAGAAGAAGACTGAGTTGGAGCAGATTTGGGGGAGAAGAACATTAGCTCCATATTGGACGTGTTGAGTACAAAGTGTTTATTAAATGTGCAAGTTGAGACACTGAGAAGGCAATTGGATATTTGAGTCTAGAGTTCTGGAAAGAAGTCTAGTTTGGAGAAATAAATTTGGGAGTCATCAACAATGATACTGAAAGCTACATACCAGGATGAAATTACTAAAACAGTGAAGAAAGATTTAAAGAAAAATAGAGAAAGTAGACCAACTCTTGATAGGATTGGGGAAAATCAGATTATTTCATGACGTTATTGGCAAGGTTTCCCTTTGACAACATAATACAAAAAAAAAAGTTACAGGTGACTTGATAATCTTCATAGAAAATATTCAAAATTCTGAACTTCATAGCTTCACAAGCCTGGAAGAGGTCTTTCTAGGTCACCAACTGTACTTTCTAAACTTTGGGCAAAAGAAAATGAACCCAAACATATCTAAACAGTTGGACATGCTTTTCTTATAAATAACTAATTCTCCAATAATACTTCCATAAATGGCATAATTACCTAATAATACTAGGGGAGGTAAACTAGTCAATTTTAGGTATTTGCACAAATAAGCTCTTCTAAATGTGTTCCTAAGATATTTGTAAGCAAAAGGTGGGTATATTTCATTATAGGAATTTGAATATCCTACTATTCCAAACTTTTAGTGATACCTTGATTATGAGAAAACAAAGTTTATGGTTTTCTTTGACTTCTGAACTCCCTTGGTTGTATGAAACTTTTCTTTTATCCTTCTGTAGGGGATGAAAAAAAATTTCCCTTTATCCTTCTAGGTTCGTGGCTAAGAACCACCTCCCCCTGTCCTCTCCCCAATAAAAGATTAATAGGAGAAAAACAAACAAAAGTTTAATAACATGTATACTTCTTATATACTTGGGAGGCATCCAGGAAAACCGAGTAACTCTCTAAAATGGCCCAAGCCATGGTCTTAAATACCATTTACTGCTAAAGACAAAAGAAGATACTGGGGGGCAAGAGGTTGTCAGGAAGGCCAGTTATGGAGGTTACCAGGAATAGCACAGTAAATAAGGGTATGTTGTTATACAAATTTAAGTCAGTAACTTCTCCATCAATAAGACTTTCTAGAGATTTAGTCACCCTCCTCCTCTCCCTGGTATAGAGAAAGAGAGAGAGGGAGAAAGACAGAGAGAGAGTGAGACAGAGACAGAAACAGAGAAAGAGAAACACCGTTGCAAATGGAGACTTCCCTTATAAATGTGAACTTTTTTTTTTTTTTTTTTACAAAAGGGTAACTTTTTTACCCAGTTTTCAGAGCTTCTCTTATGTTTGCTGTTTTGTAAAAATAATCAGCTCAAAGTAATCCTTATTCCAAAGACATATATCTTGGGGTAGCAAATTCTGTTCCTGTTCACTTTCTTACATGACTTGTTTGCCAAAACTTTTATTAAACTTATATGATCAATGAAATTCTCCTTTATACACTTGTAAAATCCAAGATCCTATCCTGATCCAATTTGGAGACTCCAATAGGATAGCTCCTTAATTTTTTTTAAGATTTTATTTATTTATTTGACAGACAGAGATCACAAATAGGCAGAGAGGCAGGCAGAGAGAGACGGAGAAGCAGGCTCCCTGCTGAGCAGAGAGCCCGATGCAGGACTCGATCCCAGGACCCTGGGATCATGACCTGAACCGAAGGCAGAGGCTTTAACCCACTGTAACCCACTGAGCCACCCAGGCGCCCAGGACAGCTTTTTTTTTTTTTAATTTTTATTTTTTATAAACATATTTTTATCCCCAGGGGTACATGTCTGTGAATTGCCAAGTTTACACACTTCACAGCACTAACCATAGCACATACCCTCCCCAATGTCCATTAGCCCACCCCCCTTTCCCGACCCCCTCCCCCCAGCAACCCTCAGTTTGTTTTGTGAGATTAAGAGTCACTTATGGTTTGTCTCCCTCCCAATCCCATCTTGTTTCTTTTCTTCTTTTTCTTTTTCTACCCACCTAGTCCCCCATGTTGCATCTCCACTTCCTCATATCAGGGATATCATAGGATAGTTGTCTTTCTCTGATTGACTTATTTCACTAAGCATGATACCCACTAGTTCCACCCACGTCGTTGCGAATGGCAAGATTTCATTTCTTTTGATGGCTGCATAGTATTCCATCATGTATATATACCACATCTTCTTTATCCATTCATCTGTTGATGGACATCTAGGCTCTTTCCATAGTTTGGCTATTGTAGACATTGCTGCTATAAACATTCGGGTGCACGTGTCCCTTCGGATCACTACGTTTGTATCTTTAGGGTAAATACCCAGTAGTGCCATTGCTGGGTCATAGGGTAGTTCTATTTTCAACTTTTTGAGGAACCTCCACGCTGTTTTCCAGAGTGGTTGCACCAGCTTGCATTCCCACCAACAGTGTAGGAGGGTTCCCCTTTCTCCACATCCTCGCCAGCATCTGTCATTTCCAGGACAGCTTTTTAAATAAAATAATGATCAAATGCTAACCTTAGGCAGCAGAACACATTGTGAGCTTATAGAACGTGGTTATATATAGGAAATATTCTCTTCCTGGCATAGATATGGGTTGAAGTATTTATTAGTGAATACATGTGTAGGTCCAAATGTACAATGCAAAGTGGTGCTCACCTGAGACAATGATTTTTTTTTTTTAAGATTTATGTATTTGAGAGACAGAGAGCACCCACAGAGGGGGAGTAGCAGAGGGTAAGAGTGAGGAGAAAGAATTTCAAGCAGACTCACTGCTGAGCCCAAAGTCCAACACAGGACTCCATCCCACCACTATGAGATCATGACCTGGGCCAAAATGAAGAGTCCCACGATTAACTGACTGAGCCACTCAAGTGCCCCTGAGACAATGCTTTCTTAATAATTAAAAAAAAAAATCAATTAGCTCTACCATCAAGAGGTAATGGGAAAGGTTTGCCACCCAAAGGTGCTCTGTCAAATGAAAGGCTTCTTCTTAGAAAACGACCACAACCAACACTTGGCTACCAGAAGGCCAAGGTCATACCTGACTCAAAACTGTAAACATCAGACTGAGTCTCTGGTAAATTCCATTCAAAATATGTAACACTAAATAAATCCCTTAATGTATTTGAACTTCACTTTCTTCATCTGCAAAACGGGAATGACGACATAAAACTTGCCCAGGAATGAACCTTGTGAGGGCCAAAGAAGACAATGCAGGGCAAGGTTTTTGAAATTGTCAAGTGCAGGATTACATGATTTCAGTGATTTTGACTAATTTACGTTTGCTTAGAAAGGTCAGGCTTTTAGAAATTGTTGGTAGGACTCAGAGATTACGTTAGATGTCAGGAGTCTGATGATTAAATTACAGAAACTGCGTGTTGTCCGCCCTGGTCCAAGAAGGTCATCTGTTATTCTCCTGTTTCTGTTACTAGTGATCCAAAGTTGACCCTAAACGAATTCCAGCCCCTTGAAAAGCCCCCCCCCCCTTCTCTATCAAAACGGTCCTCATCCCCCATTCCCCACGCGCGTCTTTTCTAGTCCCTTGCAGGGGGACTACATTTCACAGAAACCCCTCCAGTGCCCAGAGGGGCAGGTGCTGTGACGTCCTTCCACGCGCGGTCGGAACACCTTTTCCCTCCCCCGGCCCGCCGGCCCGCCGTCGCGCCAGCCCGCCGTCGCGCCAGCCCGCTGTCCCGCCAGCCCTCCGTCCCTGGCTCCCGGCAGCGCGGCCCGCGGACCCGCAGCGGCCCCGAGCGCGGCTGCGGACGCCGGGCGGTGGGGCGCCACGGCGCAGGCTCCGCGGCCCGAGCAGGCGCGTCAGCCGAGCTCGGCGGTGGCGCGGGCGGCTGGGACGCAGCTGCCCCCGCTCTGCGCCCGCCGCACCCCCAGAAGCCACCGCCGTCTGGGCCCCGAGCCGCCGCGTCCTCGCCTGGCGGCTGCGGGCGGGGGCGCCTCGGGTAGGTGTCGGGGGCTCTTGGCTGGGGTCGGGGAGGAGGGCAGGAGAGGACCCGCAGTGGGAGGCGGCGGTGGTCTGGGGACGGGAATAAACGCTCTGCGGAAGGACCGGGTCAAGCCGGGGGTGGTGGAGGCGCGGGGAGCACTGCGGCGTGCAGGGGGAGGAGGCGAGTGCTGCCCTGGGTGGGTAAAGGGGCGCAGGGCGCCCTGCAGCCGAGAGTCACGGATGCACCGATCCTGTGGCGTCCGCGAATACGCTCTGGATGGAGGGATGCTGAGAGCTGGGGGGAACGGGGAGAACGCAGGATTTGCGGGGAGGGCTCCTTGTGTTGTCTTGTGAAGCTCCTTCAGTCACTGCAGCTGTCCCCTTTGAAAGGTTGGATGTGAAGACAGGGAGGATACGGTTGGATTTCTCTGGACCCTTCAAACCGTTGGGACAGCCCTCCTGTTTTCCTGGGGAAGAATGTGGAGGTGGGAGAAGTACCTGCTGCTGTGGGCAGAGGCGTGTGGAAGCCGATGCCACCGTAGGATGGGGGAAGGGAACGTCCAGTGCTGGAAGTTGACAGAGGAGAACCTTCTGTTGTTGCTCTGGGCATGATAAGCCCCCCTCTGCTGTCCTCGGAGAGGGGGCCTGGGAAGAAGCCCTTCTGGCTTGCCGTAGGTGCTGTAAAGGATAAATGGAAGAAAATAAGAATTCCTGGGAGAAAGGGAGGTGCAAAATATGACACAGGAGAAGCAAAATTATAAGGGTGAGATAGGAATTAAGTGAATGGTGAGGAGTCTGATAGATCTCTTAGTCTGCAGAAAACAATGATGGAGAAACAATTTATGGTTTGGAAATGAAGGACTGCAAAAGAGGCTTAAATATTCCAGTGTTACTAGACGCTTAAAGTTCTTCTTCTTCTTCTTTTCTTGATGCATCGGACTGGCAAGAATATAATTATAGTTTGAGCATAGAAAAGTGTTATTAAAATAGGTCTAAGAAGATTATTTTAAAGAGTCTGACCATACTTGCTAGTTTTTTTTTTCATATTATGTTACCTAGAATGTAGAGTAAAAAACCATCTTCAGTGAATCTTAATATCATGAAAGTGGGAAAGCCAACAAAATACTTTAAATCAATATGCACCCTTTTTGGGTGAAAGGTAACTTGCAAATTTAATGTGTATAAATAAAAACAACGAATTTAAAGTGTGAAATTTTGATGCTAATATTTTTCTTTTATCTCTGTCAATTCTTTAATCTTTGCCATTAGAATAGTTTTATTATTTTTAAAAAAATATACATGCAAAGTTTAAAAATATAGAAATTGGAAAAGGAAATAAAAAATCCAAAGGTACAAGAAGAAGGAAACCATTTTAACACTGTGTTAAACATCCTTGCAGGTAGTTTTCTAAACATATATTGAATGTTGTGCAATTCAATGTCAATTTACAATTTTCTCTAACTATAAAATCAGAAATTTTGCATACTTATCCTTTATACCTCCTTGGGGTTGTATTTTCTAAGAACCATTATTCCATTTAACCTTTATTCACAAATATATAATGAAGGCCAATCACATAGGTTTGAGCAATGAGAATTTCATGTACAAATGTACTTGTCCTTTGGGTAGTAATGGTCATACTCCTTAGAGTCGTATTGTTATCACATTATGTAAACCTTTTCTTGTTCTTTCTTGTAGATTGATCTCCTGAAACTTAACTTTCAAGATGAAGTTTTTATTGGCGATTGCCTTTTTAATTTTAATTTCCTTGTGGGTTGAAGAAGCTTATTCTAAAGAGAAGTCTTCAAAGAAAGGGAAGGGGAAAAAGAAGCAGTATCTATGCCCATCGTACGTCCTTCATGTCTTATATTATTATATGGAGAAATGTTATTGCATTTTTTATCAAAGTTAAGGTGGTTTGTTGAAGCATATCAGCAGACCTTTTCATATCAGAATATGTACCCATTGGTTTCACAAGAGAGGTTTAGAATGTGATAGCTAATTCCTAGTGCTTAAGATAAAGTTTTATAAAGTTTTGTTCATGCTCTAGGATTATATAATTCATGTACATATTTTATAAAATTAGGAAAAAAATTACTATTTCTTTCTTACCCTAAATATGGAGCTATAATTGGATACTGAAATTCCATGTTTTGAGCAACAGCAGTTCAAAAAGATGGTTTTAAAAATTCCTAAAAATGAATATCAGTTTAAAAATTAGCTAAAGTATGATTTTTAAGGTCTATTTCATTTATGTTGATGCATTGAAGAAGAAAATTCACATGGTAGATCAGTTTTCTATTTTAATATTTTTCTTCAAAGGGCTTAGATTGGAAAATTATTTTTTTCAAAATAGGATATTTTTCAAAAAAGGATATTTTTCCTTTTCAAAAGAGGAACATTTTTTTCAAATATTTCAATTATTTTTCAAAAGATATTTTTCAAAAAAATATGTCACTAAATTTGAAGTAACTTGTAAAAACAAAATCTAAATCTGAAATACCAACTCCTCCTTTTGTGATTTGGACTTTTTTTTTACTAGGAATGGTAAATATTACTGGTGAATAACAGCATATTTTTTATAATACCCAATGGTTAGAGCAATTGAAGAGTTTGTAAGTAAATAACTTTCATAAATATAAGGGATCTTTAGGTAATAAGATCACATATGCAGTGATCTGGAATAAAAATTAATTTGCTGTTACAGGTCATTTTTTAATTAAGATGTTTTAAATGTCATATTGATCATGGGTGACATTTCAGAATCAACATTATTTAAAGATAGACCATGATAGTTTTGTAGATATTTGGTATGAGATAGGAACATTTTGGGAAGTTTATTTTGTTAAGAAAGGATATTAGAATTGGTATTTTGGGATGGATATCTGTCTGACCATGTGAGACTGGGAGTCTAGAGACAGTATCATGATGTACATATAGGTTAGCATTAAATAAAGTTCCCGATTTAGAAGTATCTCTTGTTTTTCAAGTTTATTAGTCCTACTTATTTCAGTGTTCAGAGTCTGATGTCAGGGCCAGATTTCTGTGTGTATTACGGGATGGCCCTGAGTTACGTTCATGTGTCCCTCCTTAGCTGTCTGTCCAGCTGGATATGAAGTATCTGGTGGGGCAGGTTTAGGAATAACCACCATCTGCAATTACTATTCTTCAGGGTTCAGAATTTTTGTGTCACAACCAGGAGATAAGCCTGTTAGGAAAATGGACATTGTCAGGCCTTACTCCTCCCAAGGGAAAGGACACATTCTCATGTTTTAGCTCTTTTTGTATTTTTTTATTTGATGAATGTTGGCATATTGATACAAACTGTTGCATTCATGTTACAGTCATGGTGATTCTATGTGTGGGTAAGCCAGCTTCAATCAGTCAGGTTTCTCTATATGTGGAAGCTGATAGAACTCTCTTCCACTACCTCTTGCCTGCCCCCCATCCCCCGCCCCCAATCAAATGTCATGAATCAAAGAGTTCGGAAGATGGCAATAGCAAGTCTTAGAACTACTATGTATCTTTTTTTTTTAAGATTTTAAAGATTTTTAAAATTTTAAGATTTTATTTATTTATTTGACAGAGAGAGAGAGAGAGAGAGATCACAAGTAGGCAGAGAGGCAGGAGGAGAGAGAGGGGGAAGCAGGATCCCTGCTGAGCAGAGAGCCTGATGCGGGGCTCCATCCCAGGACCCTGAGATCATGACCTGAGCCGAAGGCAGATGCTTAACCCACTGAGTCACAGATGCCCCCTCTTTTTTTGAAGGTTTATTTTATTTATTTGGGGAGTGCAGAGAGAGCAAATCTTTAGGCAGACTGCCCACTGATTGTGAGCCCAACATGGGGCTCAGTCTCATGACCCATAAGATTACAACCTGAACAGAAACCCAAGAGTCCAATGCTTAACCAACAGAGACACCCAGATACCCCTCACTACCATGTATCTTACAACAGTCCTTTAGAAGGCATTCTGTCCCTTTTCAGAATTATGCTATTAAATTGTCTTATATATAAACTGGCTATATGTTTACAATGTTTATAGTTATTTAAGACAGATTTTTAAAGTTAAATCTAGTAGGTTAAGAATGAAACAATAAGGTTCTCTTGCTGAACATTTAAATTGACAAAAAGAAGGCCCAACATACACTTGCTAAGCCCCATATCATGGTATTTTAAATACATTGTGTAATTAATTGAAATTTTATTTTTGAAATTTTCTACCATGAAATTTAAACTTTTTATTTTTTTTATTTTATTATAATTACGAGACTAGATAAAACTTTATTAACAGTTGCAATGGTGATGCTGTCAAAAATCTGACGTATTAAAAAACAGGTGTGCTTTGGAGAATAAGATTTATGTGTTTTTTTTTTGAGCATTTTATAAGAATTTTGATTTATTGACACTAAATTATGAACTTCAGAAGACAATAGTGTTTTTCTCTGGCTGTGTTTGGATCCCTTATACATAATTCCTTGGAATATCCAGATTAAGAATCTCAGCTATTATAATGTGCTGTGACAGAGTATGCAGATCCTTTGTATCTTGGAGAATGATCCAGTTAGCCCATCTTGTATGAGTTGATAAACTTTAAAAACATTCTGACTAAGAGGAATATTTGAGATTATGAAAGTTAGGTACAGACCACCATAATGCTTTTCAATATGGTGAGATCTCGCTCCATGGTATTTTTATTTATTTACATTTTTTTTTCTTTTTGAATAGAGTTGAGGAAGCAATGAGGTTGTATACACACATGCAGTTAATGTGTGAGTATTGCACACATGAGCAAAAATTTCCCATTTTACTATTGTAACAATATTCTGTCCCCCAACCAAGACTAAAAAGGTTTTAAAATGGAGAAATAGAAGACTCAGGGTCCTTAAAATTCTAGGGTTTAATTTTGATGTTGAGCTTGAATTGTATAATAAACTTTTACTGGCTCTTTTACTATATTTTTTAAAACTCATTTTGTTTTGAGATGCTATAACAAATTTATGCTATTGTTTTTGATGTTTATAAATGAAGCAGTAGTACTACACTGACAAGCTTTCTGATAAATTTCCTTTCAAAAACTTTAGAAATTTAAAACACATTAAGATATAAGAAATAAACTATAAATGAGAAAAAGAATGATTAAGTCCTTGGATACAGTAAGCTTTTTATTTACAGCTTGAATTTGATGTTAACCTTCATTTATTGGTCTCTCCTCTTTCTATACAGTCGGCCTGAGTGATTCCATCCAAATATATGGCTGTAACTACCATGTATTCACTGTTAGCTCCTAAGGCTCTATGTCCATCTTATACTTCTTTGAAGAATGCCATGTCCACACATCCAATATTTTCTACCTGGCTGTCCTATTTTGACCTCAAACTTCACTTCAAATGATACTACCTGAGTTCAGAAATCCTCCCCATAACTCCTGCTGCAGGAGGGATGCACTCCTTATCTAGGAAATTTTACTACTACCTCTTTTACCAACCCAAATGCTTAGACCTTCTCTTCCCTACTGAAGCGTCTCAGATTCAGTAGTGTCCAGAACTTCTCACTTCAGAATATGTTCTTCATTTTCACTTTCCTGTGGGTACTGCGTTAATTACTACTCTCCACCTATTTTCATGAACTCTTTGTTAGTTTCCCTTCTTATTGTCTTCCTCCATCAATTCATATTGGACACTGACCCTAGAGGAGTGTTCTAAATCTTCAATCTAGGCAAGTAATTCTAATGCTTAGAGCCCTTCAAGGACCTCCATAGCTTTCTGTGGCTCCATAGAAAAAGCTCTTGCTGAACTGGCCTCTGGCTCATTTCTTGGCTGCACATTTCTTGGCTCCACACACACAGCTCTTGCTGAACTGGCCTCTGACACCTCCATCTGTGTCTTTTTATCCAGCCCTCCTCCCACCCAACACGTATGAGTCAGGTCTCATATACACTTGATCTTTCACACCTCTTGGAAGTATGCTTTCCTTTACCAAAATGCCAATGCTTTCCTTTTATCTTTAGTTAATTCCTGCCCCAGTGGTCTTGTCCAAATCTGTGGCTATAAATATCATCTTTCATTGTTGACTCTTCTTAGAAAACAATATTCAGCTGAGTAAACTGGAAGATCTTATTGGCTTTATTAAAAAATTCAAGAATTGGGCAGTATTTCATCTAGCAAGTAGAGAGATGCTCTGAAGAATTATACAAAATGGAAGGTTTTTATGGGAAGGACAATGCAGTAAGAAGTTATTAGCAAAAGAAAGGATTGCTTCAGGGAAGGCTACCTTCCCTTAAGGGAAGGGCAAGGGATTTTATTGGGTGGATTACCTCGTCTTTTGGGGGATGGAGAGGGCACATGTGACAGATTCCTCATTGATGCTGGTCAGGAAATTCCTGACTGATCAGTTAACACTACATTTTTAGGGTTGGTTGAAATGTAGTCAGGTAAGGTATTAGGTTCATATTTGGTGACTTGACTGAAGTGACACCATTTTGAGCCAGTGGTTTTCTTTTTAAGACACCTAAGTCTGTATGCCTGGCCCAGACCTCTCTCTGAAGAGCACCACACCCATATAACCAGATTTTAATCTGACTGACCCACAGTGACCTCAAACTCAAACCTTGCTATCTCCTTTGGGAAATCTTTCCTAATCTGATAATTTGATTTAGATAATTACACTCTATACTTCCATATTTCCCTAATTGTCTATCATGTTTATAATACTATGGCAATCATCAGTTATAATTTTTGCTTTCCCCGCTAGATTGTAAGCTTCTTGGGAGTAGCATCTAATTGACTCAATCACCAGAGATGATATCAATTTAGTGCGTGACACAAAGTATACATACAATAAAAATTTGTTTAAAGAGTAAATAAAAATCCAAAGATTTTTGGCTCTTATAAATCTTATATTTAGATTTTGTTAAGGAACTTGAATATAACTTATATAGTCCCTATGGACCATATTTAGAAGTATGGTCTCAGTATAGGGATAAGTAGATAAGTTAACAACTGGGTAGTTAGTGAAACATTTCCAACCTGGATGATGTTTCCTGATGAAATTTTGGCCTTATCGTGTTTAACATTTTATCAATGACTAAAATAAGACCGTATGGAGGAGATACTTATCCAAACTGAGAATTGTGTGACTTGGGGACATATAATGAATATCTGAGACAGAATTAGTATCCACTATGATCTTGAAGTGTCAAAGTAATGGACTGAAACTAAAAAAGATAGATGGAAGTATAAATTGCACTTTTGCCCAGAAATCATCTGTGCTAGTATAGGATGGGGGAAACACAGTATGGTAGAGAACATTTGAGGGAAAAAATAGATAATACAGTAATGATTTATATACATATATATGTATTACATGTAAACAATATATATGATAAAAATGAGTATATATACTTAAGTTAATTTTTTTATTTTACCAATTTTATGTTTACACTATTACTTCACTTAATAGGATGATATTTAAAGCAAGACTTACAGAGATTTCTGCATTGTGCTAGTCAGTATTTTCAGGGGAGAGAAATAAGAACAACTGAGATCATTAAAATCATTATCATATTAGGGAGACTGAAAAAACCGAGATATTTAAAGTTGTTTTCAAATCGTTGAAAAACTATGATATAGATGAGAAAGTAGACTTGGCAGTTGGCACCAATAATGAAAACCAGGACTAATGAGCTGAAGCTATGGGTAGGATACTTTTAGCTCTCAGGAAGAACTTTCTGATAAGAGTTCTGCCTAAATATAATTGACTGGGAAGGGAAGTAGTAGAGTTCTATATAACTGGTGTCACTTGGCATTGAGGGGTAATTATTTGGCAGACATTTTATAGAAAATTTGAACATTGGTTGGGTGGGTAGACCAGATGGTGATACTTAAGGTCATTTCAATTTGTCAGATTTTTAAGATTCTTTGATTCTAATATATTGTATTTGGTTATGGCCTTACTATTGTCCAATAGAATGCGATAGAATAATTTGAAAATTTTATCTCAATACATATTTAGACAGATCTGCCTTTATTTTTGGTGCATTGCCTTGGGATGCTCTACCATATAAAATAAATATTATCTTGGTCCTGTATTAATAATAAGGATTTAAAAACCTTCAGTAGTAGAATTTCATGAATAATCATATTTTAAAAGTATCTCCTTCAAACCCAGAAAATACTTCTATGTTCTGATCTAAACCAATAGGCAGAAATATGTCTTACATAGTGATTGGGGGATGGCAGACATAAGTGATCCAATTAATGCTTACCATAATTTATAAGAAGGTATAGGTTTACAAACTTATAATTATATGTGTATTATATATGAAACCAGAACATTTTAAAATATACTTTCAGTGTTGTCTGGGTGGCTCAGTCAGTTAAGCATCTACTTTTGGCTCAGGTCGTGATTCTGGGGTCCTGGGATGGAGCCCCACATTGGGCTCCCTGCTCAGTGGGGAGTCTGCTCCTTCTGTTGCTCTCTCTCTCTGTCAAATAAATAAGTAAAATATTTCAAAAAATAAAATAAAATACACTTGCAGAATTTTTGTTTGAATAAACAAAAATAAAACAAGACAGAATTATCTCAGTAAAAACATTACTTGTCATTTCTATTTGTGCTCCCAGCATATATAATAACACTTCTAAATACTGAATTTAGGGGCACCTGGGCCGCTCAGTTGGTGAACCATTCAGTCTTGATTTTGGCTCAGGTCGTGATCTCAAGGTTGTGAGATCCCAGCCCCATACTGGGCTCTGTGCTCTGCTGGAAGTCTGCTTGAGATTCTCCCTCTTCCTCTACCCTCCCCCCACTCACATGTGCTCTCTCTCATGCTCTTCTCTCAAGTAAATAAATAAATCTTTAAAATTCATACATACATACTGAATTTGACCAGGCTGTAACCTCTTGGCACGTGCTGCCATAGTTTACTATCATTGAGCTTAGGGAACCTTCCACCATTTGTTGAGGACTATTTGAATTTCAAGTGTCTGATAGCTTATAGTAAGTGCACTAATATGTTTACAAGTTAAATTTAAAATCTCTTTTCTCCTACTTGGCCCAAAGTTGTATCTTAGGTATGGAGAAGCTTAATAATAAGCCCTGAATTAATATTAGGTGAAGGCTCCTAATGCTTACATTAGTGTGTGGTCATGTTAGCATGAATATATCCTGTCTTCTTCATGATCTTTTCTCCAGACCATTGGTACTCTACTTTTAAAATCACGACAAAGGGGGAGCCTGGGTGGCTTAGTGGGTTGAAGCCTCTGCCTTCGGCTCAGGTCGTGATCCCAGGGTCCTGGGATCGAGCCCCGCATGGAGCCCCGCATAGGGCTCTCTGCTTAGCGGGGAGCCTGCTTCCTCCTCTCTCTCTCTGCCTGCCTCTCTGCCTCCTTATGATCTCTGTCTGTCAAATAAATAAATAAAATCTTTAAAAAAAAGAAAAAAAATCACGACAAGGAAATTTTTACTGTGATTCTGTGTGCAATAATGGAAAAATTGTGATTTCTTTATATTAGTTTGTTCATATACTAAAAAAAAGGTGGGTTAAAGTGTTGCTCTCTGTTATGAGAAATTTTTGTGTCTCCTTTAGAGAAATACTGTACCACTTGATTTTGATAATAACATTTGTACACAACAGTTTTATGTGGTAGAAGGGTAGGAATACTGAATAATCAAAAAGCTACTATGTGCTGTGTAGGTATATTATTAGCCATTTTCTTCCTATTCTAATTTATTTACCTACTATTGATTTATAGAATAGGTTGATTTTAGTTTAGTTCTAGTTTCTTCCTAATGGAAATATTCAAGATAACTGCATTGGCCAAAAGATGAAAGGCTAATTGCAAAAGGGTATGGGTAATCTCAGTAATGAATATGGTTGAAAATTGCCTGCATTATTCTTACTATAACATATGTAAGTTGAATATTTCACTGATGTTTAGTTATATATTTTCTTACTATCTATTGAACAATCCCAGCTGAGTGGCATGCTTTTCTTTTGCCATCAGCTGAATTCATGATCTTCCCTTTCCAAATAATTTCCCAGGTTTTAAAACTGGCATCCTCATTACTCTATCTACTCAGGCATGAAATTTAAATGGAACCTGTCTTTCTTTCTCTTAGAATGATTTCCTATATCTGTCATGTTCATTGCATCTCCACTTACCATCATTTTGAACAGTTTTCATCAATATTTTTCTAATTATTTACCCTATTTTTTCTGTTCATTATCATTCATTTTGCATATGGTTTCCATTTTCATCTTGTTAATATTATATTCAAGACCCACAGTGTCTTCTTATTGCCTGATGGGTCCCAGTGCAGACTCTTTACTTTGACTCTCAAGGGCCTCTCTAATTTGCATCCCAAACTTTATGTGAAACTACCCTATTTTATTTTATTTTTCCTTTGGTAGATTTTTTCTCATCTTTTTTTTTAAAATTTAATTTAAGTTTTTTAAGTGTTCCAAAATTCATTATGTACCACACCCAGTGCTCCATGCAATACGTGCCCTCCTTAATACCCGTCAGGCTCACCCAACCCCCTACCCCCGTCCGCTCCAAAACCCTCAGCTTGTTTCTCAGAGTCCACAGTCTGTCATGGTTTCTCTCCCCCTCCAATTTCTCCCAACTCACTTATTTTAGAAAGGCTGATCTGTCCTCACTCCGAAACGTCTCTTGCCATTGCTTATGCTTAGACTTGTTTATGTGTAGAATGAGAACTTCCTGCATAGTCCTTCAGGACTCATCTCAAGTAGTACCTTGTCTTATGAAAGTTTAAAAATAATTAGAAGTTTCAGTTGAGAATAAGGTTAATATAAATTGATAGCATGTGATGGCTATTTAATACTTTGGTCTTGAAAACTGATAGAAATACTATGTTTAGAAAGAAAAAAAAGTTAATATGGTGGGTATAAATTCTGGTTGCCATCATGTGTGATGGTTAGAATTACATCAGAGTTTGTTCAGGGAATCATGATCAGGGTTTGAAGGAACATGAAAATTTGTTGTTTGATCAATTGCACTATGGGTTGTTTTCCTTGAAGAATAAAAGAATAATTACTTGCTGCTTGAGGAATTATCACATGAGGTAAACTCGACTTCTTTTGTATGATGTCAAGTTATAGAACCAAGACCAAAGAGAAACATTGAGGAAGACAAATTCAATTTTAAAGGATATAATAGAACTGTCCAAAAATAAAATGAATTTCTTTGGGTGGTTCTTTGTTGCTACAGTGATTAAACATAGTTTGGGTAGGGATATTACCCAAGTCAAGCATCACTGGAAAGTTACAGAATGTGAAAGTTATTTTTGTCCCCCAAATTTCATGAGTCTATGATTAGAACTAATGTTCACTCCCTCTTCTTTTTTTTTTTTAGTTAAAAAAATATTTATTTATTTGACAGAGATCACAAGTAGTCAGAGAGGCAGGCAGGGAGAGAGAGGAGGAAGCAGGCTCTCCGCAGAGAAGAGAGCCCGATGCCGGGCTCCATCCCAGGACCCTGGGATCACGATCCGAGCGGAAGGCAGAGGCTTTAACCCACTGAGCCATCCAGGCGCCCCTTCACTCCCTCTTCTTGATCTTGTTGAATCCCTTTTGTCCATACTGTGTCTTTTTAAAAGATTTTATTTATTTATTTGACAGAGAGAGACACAGCGAGAGAGGGAACACAAGCAGGGGGATTGGGAGAGGGAGAAGCAGGCTTCTAGCCAAGCAGATATCCCGGTGTGGGGCTTGATCCCACGACCCTGGGATCATGACCTGAGCCGAAGGCGGACACTTAATATCTGAGTCACCCAGGCTACCCATACTGTATGTTTTGACATTTGATTTTATTTAATACTAATACTCTATGATATCTTTTATTTTTTAGTTGAACCATATTATGTATGTATTAACTTTAATATATATATATATATATACACATGTTATATATACATGTGTATATATACACATACATCCATCTCATCTCAAATATTTACAATTTATTTAGATTGTTAACACAATGTATTAACTCTAACCATATATAACAAGTGTGTTCATACACACTTATTATGTAGCATACATAAATGAGACTCTTATGCAAAGAATCTTGAAGTGGGCAAAATATAAAAGTGTGTGTGTGTGTATATATATATATATATATATATTTACACATGTATACTTAACCTATATGTGAATGTGTGTGTGTGTATACACAGACACATACACAGTTTTATATTCTGCTTACTTCAAAATTCTTTCCTTAAGAGCCTTACTTATGCTTGCTAAATCAAGCAGAATAAAATGGGTCACTGACTCTACAGAAAAAAACAAGTCTTTTGATTGCTCAGTGGCTCACTGGAACTGTGATTAAAGGTAGCACTTCTAAACCTGTATTGTTTAAAGTCCCCTTTGTATGTCTGCTAACTCATGATGGCATGGTAGTATAGGAGAAAGAACCCTGCTGTATCTCAATTAGAACTGTTGTTGAGTGGCTTTATGACTTTCAATAATTCACTAATTTTAGGGGGCATCTCATTTGTATAGGGAGGTTTGATCTCAGTGGTCTCCTAATTTCACTCATTCATTCATTTATGACAGCTGTATCTTGTAAGACTTTATCAAGTTTTATTTATGATTCTTTTGGTACCTTTATATCCTGTGTTAACTATTTTTGTTTTTGTCACTGTTTTTCTTTCAGATTCAAAACCAGTCAAGCCAAACCAACAGTAAAATACACAAAACTCTGTTTCTTGACCAAGTTAATTACAAAGAGATCTAAATTTCGAACTTGGTTTATCAAATGTAAACATTTAACTGAATCCCTAAGTAGAATAATGTATGCGGAAGGTGAACTCTTTGCTTTCTTAGCTTACCAATTTTTCACAAATTAAGGAGTTTAACTTATAAAAATGTACCTTTTTTTTCCCTTTTGGAGATGAATAATACAATAATACAGTAAAGTCTTTTCAGAATATATTTGCAGAAGTCTTCTCTATTCTCTTTGTGCTACTACCTAAAAGAGGCACATTGTTTCTGTGTTCCAGAAAGCAGAGAACCTTTACCATAGATATTTCATGGAAATTTACACTTAGAATTCACGAAGCAAATTATTCAAATTTATGTACATGCAAATACCTCCTCTGAGAGATGATGTAAATACAAAATAATATTTCTAGAGCTCTGATTGGAATAACAGCAAAACACTGATTAAATCACTAATAGAATATGTTGGGTAACTTGAAACATCTGACCTTTATTAGTCCTCTTGTGAGAGAACAATAGAATGAATTTGTGATATTCAGGGAAGGTTACTATTCTGATTCCTGAGGGCAACTTATTAATGACTGGATGTGTAGTGAGTATTCTTCTGCACCAACAGTTAGCTTTCCGTTATACCACGGGGTTGGCTGACAAAATGATCCAGGGGTCTAACTGTAACACTCTTTAATATCATCCAGAAGTTTCGTACTCATTTGATTATAATATTTTTGGCTTAATTCTACAGATGTAGATGTTTTCAGTTATTAAGAATCTGTATTGATTTATTTTGTGTGGTGATCTAGTCTTGGCTGGGTCCTCACTATGTTTCCAATAATCCTTGTACTTGGCCCTTAGTGCTCTATTTTTCTCTCTGTCTCTCTAATAATTGTTTCATTCTTTATCCTGAGTCTTAGCATGCACTCTTAGCTTTTGCTTCAAAAAAAAAAAATAGAAGCAATTGGGCAGGAACTCCCTCAGTCTCTCCCTGTCTTCACGCTAAAGCTACCTATAACATTATCCTTCCTTTCTCCTGACTTAACAGGAAGAGACTTCTTTTGTTCAGTCCCTGTCCCATCTCTTCCACCCTTTTCTGACACCTATCTCTATTATCTTACCTTTGCTGTCCCAACTTTTCAATATGCTTTTCTTCTTTGGCTCTTTTTTTTTTTTCCCTGAGGGCTTACAAAATTACAGAAGGGTCTCTCAGTTGAGGAAAAAAAAGTTTTTATATTCCTGTTTCATTAATTCTGTTTTGTTTTCCCTGTGTTCACTGCCATATGTCTTAAACTAATTGACTATAATGGTCTATACTTTCTCAGGGATATTCATTATTTATTTTTCCCTTCCCTTCCCTTCCCTTCCCTTTCCTTGAATTTCTTTAAATTATGAAAGCCATACACTATTGGGGTAACACATGAAACAATATGTACCACTTACTCACTCTTCTGTTGACGTTAACTCCTGCTCCATTGTACTTTTTGGTAAAGATACTTTATTCCTTTTAACCAAATCTACAGACTTTCCTTTGAGTCCTTCTATTACTTGGTAAGAACTAATGATTGTTTGCTACATCCTGACACAGACTCCTGCCTGACCCACCCAGCTTTTGGCTACTAGTGCTTGACCCACTCCTGGAGTTATTTTTCTACCTCTCTGACTACAACTGAATAGCCATCTTCACTTGCTATTCCTTTTTTGTCTGTTCTGAAATACTGGCTTTTTTTTAAATTAATTTTTTATTTTTTTATAAACATATAATGTATTTTTATCCCCAGGGGTACATGTCTGTGAATTGCCAGGTTTACACACTTCACAGCATTAACCATAGCACATACCTTCCCCAATGTCCATTACCCAACCCCCCCCCCCCCCCCCCCCCCCCCCCCCAGCAACCCTCAGTTTGTTTTGTGAGATTAAGAGTCACTTATGGTTTGTCTCCCTCCTGATCCCATCTTGTTTCTTTTATTCTTTTCCACCCCCCAAATCCCCCCCAAGTCCCCCATGTTGCATCTCTACTTACTCATATCAGGGAGATCATATGACAGTTGTCTTTCTCCGATTGACTTATTTCACTAAGCATGATACCCTCTAGTTCCATCCACGTCATTGCAAATGGCAATGGCAAGATTTCATTTCTTTTGATGGCTGCATAGTATTCCATTGTGTATTTATACCACATCTTCTTTATCCATTCATCTGAAATATTGGCTTTTACCAGATATTCATTCTTGGTCCTTTTAGTTTCTTACTCATCAATTTTCCCCTGAGTACTTTCTGCTTTATCTGTAGCTGTTTCCACATCTTTACCTCTAGGTGTAACTACTCCTGTGAGTTCCCCATAATTATTTCAGTATCCTACTGGACCCCAGAGTTAATGTATGGAACCAGCCCTTCCATCTGCATTTCCTAGCTTTGTATTCAGCCATTCGTGAGAAATAGCTAAAGCAACTTTCTTCCATGAAATGTCTCCCTGATTGCCTCATCAGTTACTTATCCTGTTGATTCTTGTTTAGAAATGACTCTTGCATCTGGCTGTTTCTCCCCATTCCCACTAGTATGATCTTCGCCAGGCTCTCATCATTTCACCTGGAATCTCTTATTGCAATTACTTACCTGGAAGCCTGAATTCTGTCCTATCTTCTCCACTTTAGTTCATATTGCATGGCAGTGACTCTCAAATAGTTGGTCTGGGCACCCCTTTATAATCTGAAACATTGTTAAGGACACAAAGAGCTTTAGTTTATGTGAGTTATAGCTACTAATACAGCCTTATTATAAATTGAGACAAATTTTTAAAAAATGTATTAAAATATGACCTCAGAAGCGTAATTAGAAAAGGGAAGAGTATTTTAATAGCCTTTTCATAACTGAATATTCTTATTTAATGCCATGTCAAAATTTAACAAGTGATAGTTGCAGTGTAAATTCTGAAATCAGATTAGTGAACACTATTTTCTGTTGCAATAAAATCCACTCATTTTACACTTTTTCTTAGAGTTTCTTAGTTTTATTACTGTTCACATTTTTTTGGTGTCTTAATTATTTTTGAACAATTTAATTTCCACTTTTTTTCCAGTTTTATTGAGATGTACTTGACCTATAACATTGTATTCGTCTAAGGTGTACAACATAGCAATTTGACATATGTAAATGGATTATAATTAAGCTTAGTTAATATCTGTTAAACCTCACAAAGTTACACATTTTTTTTTCTTGTGATGAGAACTTTTAAGATTCACTCTCTCAGCAATTTTCAAATATACAGCATAGTCTTATTAACTGTAGTTACAGTGAATGGCTATTCTGCCCAAACTTGATTTTATAACGTCCTGCATTGGTCATTAGGAAAATATAGGTGTGCTGGGCTTTGCAAATGTTGACACATTTCCTTATAGAAAATCAAAAAGTCACATCCATTTAATGTCACTCTGATCTCATTGGACAGTCTATTAAGTATTGAAAAGCTGTCAGGGTCATGGTGATGAATATTGTTTCCCAAAATTCCACATTTTGTGTGAAAATTTACATTATTTTATTGGCAACAAATGCTATGCCCTTTTTAGTTTCTGTTGAAGTTGTAAGCTGTCTTGATTCGCTGTTAAAAAGTTATTTGTTAAATATCTCAAGACTAAATTACCATAGCTTTTCTGTGGTGTTCCATGAAAATGGTGTTCCATAAAAATACCTAGTTTAGCTAGAACATCAGTCACCCGAGTGCTTTTCATATGAACATCGTTAACATATGAACATAGTTCATATGAACATAGTTTTCATATGAACATAGTTCAGTATGCAGCAGAAGTGCTGTATGGATACTTCCCATTTTTTTCACACAGAATATTAAGACAATGTGGACTTAAATTTTAAAAATCAATAAAATTAGATTTTTTTATTGCTCCTTCAAGAACATCACTTATGAACACTATTTTAAAATTATTTATTTATTTAATTACTGTTAGCATGCGGTAGTAAAGAATACAATGACTATTAGTGCATATTAATATTATTTTCTTGATTTGTGCAGCGGCAGTTTTATCCACTATTGCTTTTGCACCATCAGTGCAAATGTCAGTATTGTGAAACAAAGTAAATAGTATTTTTAAATAATTATTATTATTATGAAAATAGTTTTGACTCTGTGGACCACTAGAAAAGGTCTTGGGTACCTTCAGATCCTTGTGGACTACACTTTGAGAACTACTGTTTTATAGTGTCAACAGATTTGTGATGCTCAATGTATATCCAAGCATTTACTTCTCTCTCTTTTTTGAAAGGTGTACTTATTTGATTAAGAGTGTTGGGGGGAGGGGTGCCTGTGTGGCTCAGTGGGTTACAGCCTCTGCCTTTCGGCTCAGGTCATGATACCAGGGTCCTGGGATTGAGCCCCGCATTGGGCTCTCTGCTCAGCAGGGAGCCTGCTTCCTCCTCTCTCTCTCTCTCTCTGCCTGCCTCTCTGCCTACTTGTGGTCTCTGTCTGTCAAATAAATAAATAAAATCTTAAAAAAAAAAAGAGTGTCGGGGGAGGTGCAGAGAAAGGGAGAAAGAGAATCTTTAGCAAATTGCCTGCTAAGTGAGGAGCCCCGTGAGGGAGGGAGAAAGAGAACTGCTAAGTGAGGAGCCCCATGGGGGGCTATTGACCCCAGGACTCTGAGATTATGACCTGAGCCAAAATCAAGAGTCAGATGCTTAACTGACTGAGCCACCAGGTGCCCCTTTCTCTTTACACTTCTGCTTCCCATCGCTGTCATGCCTTCTGGTTGCTGAACTTCTCAGTGATCCAGATCCTTCCCTGAGTCTGTACTGTTGTTCATACTGTCACCACCTCCTCAAATTTGCCCTCACCCTCTTCCTTTTACCTGTTACATGCTTCCTTATCCCTTCAGCCTCAGCTCAAAAGTCACTGACTCTAAGAAAGCCGAACTCTATATACAATGAAATGATTAGGAAATACAATCAATAATGACAAATTTGAAGTGAAATTAGTTGACTTAAAGAGGAAGAAGAATTGGATTGAGGTTCTAGAGAGGAATTGGATTCACTTTGTTACTCACAGTATGTCCTCCAAAATAAGTCATCTTGGATCTTAAAAATTCTGATCTGTAAAATGAAGGAATAGCAATATAATTTATGAATTTCTCACAGTAATTGGGAGAAAAGATTATTTGGAATTTTGACATGTGGAAGCAATGTTGTCCTGAGTCAGAGACCTTAGTTCTATTCTAGAACACATTAATATATTTGTGACCTTGAGTGAACAACTGTTTTTCCTCTCCCGTCCTCAATTTTCTCATCTGTAAATTGGAAATAATAATCTCTACCTATTTCATAGAGCTTCTCTGAAGGTATAATTTGAAATTTATATGAAAGTATTTTCTGAACTGTAAAAGTTTTATGAAGTGGACTACCTATGGTAGTGTATTATGGAACCCTTTTAAGGGGTTCAAAGGAATTTTGCATATTTTATATTGTTCTCAATCTCATTTTTCTATTATTAGGCTAATTTTTATAGGCAGAAAAACTAATCAGGGAGGAAATATCTGGTGGCTTGATTAGACATAAGTTTTTCATAGATTCAGTACTAGGACTTGGTTGAATACAACATTTGTGGCACGCTCTTTCAATGCAAAGGTGGGCACCATATGCTTGACATATGGCCCCATTTAATACAATGAATCTAGCAGGCAACATCATTCACCTTTATATATGAAAAGTTTGTATTGTGGAGCACATTTATGTAGCTTTTTTAAGGTCATAGGTTAACAGTATTCTAGATATCTAATCCAGGTGGGTATTTTAGACTAATTTTTTCCTCATATAGCATATCATAGCCCATCCTGTTTATTTGGAAGGTAATAAAACCAAGGTTAAATGGCCTTCTTAAGGCATACCACTGGCTAGGAGCTGGGAGTAAAACTTAGGTCTTCTGATTCTCAGTCCAAGTTTTTTTTTTTTATTAGCTTTCTTTCCAGTTTGTATTTATTTAGTTGTTACTTTCACCAATAAGAACTCATTTTTCTTCATCTTGATTTCACATATCCTTTTTAGATTTTTATAATTTTCAAATAACAGGTTTACTTGCGGTCTTTTACTGAGATTGAAAACTCATTGAAGTTCTATCTAAATAACAGAATGTCAGTTTCTGAGTGCACAGTCTTACAGTCTTCCTGTTCATTGATGTGTGTTCCACCACATAAAAACTAGTCATTAGTTTGATTAATGGTATTCAATTTGAATTTTAGTTACCAATAGAGTTGTGTAAATAAGTCATTCTGAGCTACTATTGTCAGGAAACAGTATATGATGCACTCTTTCTTCAAACTGCATATATTCATACTATAAGATCTACAAAGGCATAACTACAAAGGAAATTAAGTGTAAAACATACAGTTCTCTTTGGCTATGTTTTTAAGAGATAAAAAGCAATAGTCCAATTCTTCAGAGATAAAGGGAATTATCATTTAGTGACTGTAATAAATTTGGACACATGCATTTACTCTCTTTCATATAGAATATTAGAGAATTTTAGTTTTGATCAGTAATTCTAGTATCATCTTTTAGTTGCTTTGTACAGTCAATCTGTCTCTCTTTTTGTTGTATATATGCAGATGTTTGTGTCTGTCCATGTAGGTGTACACACACATACAGTTAAACACAAAAGTTGTTTTTGTGTGTATTGTTTTAAACATTCTGAAGCCTAAAATGCATACAGAAAAATGCACTAATCATAAGTATACAGCTTAAGTTCACATTTAACCATGTAACCAGCACTTGAGACCTAGAGATAGCACATTACTCATAAGCTTAGAAGCCACTTCATGTCCTCTTCCAATTACTCGTTACCTTCTTGAAGATTACCATACAGTATATTAACCTTGCCTTTCAACTACATATAAGTGGAATAATCCAGTAAATATCTTTAATGAGTACCTTATTTTGTTCATTTTATCTATGAGATTCATCTGCAATGTTCAGTAGCTCATTACTGCATAGTATTCTATGAACCACTACACTTTATTTTTCTAGTCTACTTTGGAGACTTTGGGTTGTTTCCAAATACATGGACAAACACAGAAATAATGACTTTTATTGAGGACATATGAAAAACTAGAGATTCTTGAGAAAAAGGCAGGCAACCTAATTGAAAATGACTAAAAGTCTATAGACAAAAGGCCATAAGCATCTTCACTAGTGATTAAGGAAATGTGAATTAAAATCACAATGGGATACTATTACACATCCACCAGAATGACTAAAATTAAAAAAAAAAAGTGGGGGGAAATACCAAGTGTTAGTCAGAATGTGAACTACAGCTCTCAAACACTGCTGGTGAAAGTTCAGATTGGCATAACACTAGGTAAATTGACAGCATCTAAAAAACCCCTGAAAATTCATATTCCCTATCATTCAGCCATTCTGTTTCTATGTATATATACTCAGTGACAATGTGTACATGTTTACTCAGAGATATGTACAAGAATGTTCATAGAAACACTATATGTAATTATGAAAAATATGATTCATTTTTTTTAAAGTTTGGATGTGGTTTTTTTGATTCAAAAAATACAAATTTTTAGACTAAAATAATATTTGGCATTGCATCAAGAATTAGAACTTTGGGAGTACTAATATAGATTAAGTTGTCTCTAGACAACTTAATCTAGAGACAACTTAATCTATATTAATCTATTATAATGAGAATTATATGAAAAAGATGAAATAGCCATTTGGAGCTGTGATTAAAATATTCAAGATAAATATGGACTCCTGTAAGTTATTTCTGGAAGTGTGCATCTTCTTGCTTATCAAAATTAGGTAGGTATAGTCAATGCTGGCTTATCATTGGAATGGAAGAGAGTAGTCCTATAGGTAGCTTTAAATAAAAGTCTCAAGGGCCTTTGGGTGGCGCAGTCAGTTAAGCGACTGACTCTTGGTTTCGGCTCAGGTGCTGACTTCAGGTTGTGAGATCAAGCCTTGTGTTAGGCTCCATGCTTGGCCGGGAGTCTGCTTGGGATTCTCTCTACTTGTGCTTTCTTTCTCTCTCAAGTGAATCTTCAAAAACCAACCAACCAACAAACAAATAAATGGAAAAATCATTACTCTTTTGAATGCATTTTTATTATTTCACTATTCTTAATGCAAATTTTCAACTTAGAATAAACAATCTCTTTCTGACCCTTAATGAACATACTGTCTACTTCTCATTTCATGTCTTAAAAATTAGTCACTTATTCACTTACTCTTTATTGAGCATTTAGTTTGTGCCAGGCCCTGATCCAGGAATATAGCTGAGACCAAAACAAAATTCTTTGTCCTCAGAAAGTTTGATTCTAGTAAGAGACAGAACATGAACATGTAAACATGAATTTTTTAAAAATTAAATTTATTTTTTTTTTCAGTGTTCTAAAATTCATTGTTTCTGCACCATACCCAGTGCTCCATGCAATACGTACCCTCCACAATACCAGTGATCTGTGCTGTGGGCAAAAATAGAGCAGGATAAGGAGAATCGAGGGTGTAAGGAAGTTGCTATTTTATGCATGTTGGTTAAAAATATCTTTCCGGTAAGGTAAGATTTGAATAGAGAGCTGAAAGAAGTAAAGAAGAAAGCCATGGCGATCTCTAGAGGAACATTGATTAAGGGAAAGAGACACCCAATACCAAAGTCCTGAAGCAGGCTTTATGTGTTCAAACAACAGTCTGGAGTCCAAGAACAGAGTGATGATGGAAGAGTCAGAAAGCTTGTAGGTCACTGTAAGGGTGATTCCCATGCTTTGTGTCTGAGCAACAGAAAGCATGAAGTTTTTTCATTTACTGAGAGGTCTATCAAAGATTACATTAAGAGTAGATAGTTAGGAAGTGAGGGAAAAATCAGGAGTTTGGTCTTGGTCCTATCATTTGGGGGTCTCTATTAGACTTTAAAGAGAAAATGTCTCATAAGCTGTTGAATATAGATCAGAAATTCTGGGGAATGGTGCAGTCTGGAGGTATAATTTGCAAGTTATAAATTAATGATGTGGATGAGGTCATGTAGAAAGTGTCTCAGGAAAGTAAAAACATCTGAGAAATGACTGGAGATGACGTTGAGGAAATGAAGAACAGCAGGCAAAGGTGAATGGGAAGGAGAAGCTAGTGAAAGAAAGACTGGAATTAAAGGGTGTGTCTTTTACTTGAACTCAAGTCAAATTAAGAAAATCTTTTAAGAAGGTGGGTAGGGAATAACAATGTCAAATACTGCTGTTAGCTGGAGAGAGGTGAACATTGAGAATAGGTCATTACATTTGACAACATCATTGACCTTGATAAGACTTTTTTCTATAGATGGTTACAAAATCTTGCTATATTGGATTTAATAGACATTAGTGAAGAAATGGGGGCTGAAAGTATTAAAATTCTTTTGAGGAATTTTGATGTAAAAGGAAGCAGAATAGTAATGATCTATATAGTCAGAAAGAACTTAGGGTCAAGAGGAAAGTTTTAACAGATGGGGGATAATAAAGGATATTTACAAGGTGGTGAAAAGGTTCTGGTAAAGAGAGAAAGCTCGTGATGCAGGATAGCAGGGACAGTTGCTGGAGTGATTCTACAATGACAGAAACTCACAAAGAAGTAGAAAATATAACCTTCAGTAGGATTTTTATCTTTTTTTTTTCCAGCTTGTCTACGAGGTTCACAATGATAGAAGAAAAGTAGACAAACAATTGTTTTGTTTAAGAGTCCTATTACATGGGAAACATGAAAAGGGACTTCATCTGGTAACAGTACATTGCACTTACTATCCTTGCCACTTATTCTGGGCTAGAACACAGATGCCAAAACAAAATCTTCTGATATACACCAGGGCATCAACTATATTTCTCTTAAGTCTCCATTACATAACCATGCAGGATCTGTACAACTCTCACAGATTTTAATTGACTGATACTTCCATACCATGCAGTAGATAACTGGTTATGGTTCATTGATCTGTCTCTGTGGGCTTCAGAAGATTAGTTTACAGAGCTTCAGATTGTTATTTTTTCCACATACTTGTTTGTCTTTGGAGTCCTGTTTCTAAGCCATATTGCACAAATTGCCTTTCAACAGTGTGTGAAATTTTAGGAAAAAACCAGCTTGAACAGGAATATTAATTAAGACTTTCTTTTTTTCCCCCCAATTCCTTTATTTTATTTTATTTTATTTCTTTCAGTGTTCCAGAATTCATTGTTTATGCACCACAGCCAGTGCTCCATGCAATACATGCCCTCCATACTATCCACCACCAGGCTCATCCAACTCCCTACCCTCTCCCCTGCAAAACCCTCAGTTTGTTTCTCAGAGTCCACAGTCTCTCATGGTTTGTCTCCTCCTCCGATTTCCCCCAACTCACTTCTCCTCTCCATCTCCCAGTGTCCTCCGTGTTATTCCTTATGCTCCACAAATAAGTGAAACCATATGATAATTGACTCTCTCTGCTTGACTTATTTCACGCAGTATAATCTCTTCCAGTCCCGTCCATGTTGATACAAAAGTTGGGTATTCATCCTTTCTGATGGAAGCATAATATTCCATTGTATATATGGACCATATCTTCTTTATCTATTCGTCCATTGAAGGGCATCTTGGTTTTTTCCACAGTTTGGTGACTGGGGCCATTGCTGCTATGAAGATTGGTATACAGATGGCCCTTCTTTTCACTACATCAGTATTTTGGGGGTAAATACCCAGTAGTGCAATTGCAGGGCCATAGGGAAGCTTTATTTTTAATTTTTAAAGGAATCTCCACACTGTTTTCCAAAGTGGCTGCACCAACTTGCATTCCCACCAATAGTGTAAGAGGGATCCCCTTTCTCCACATCCTCTCCAACACATGTTTACTGTCTTGTTAATTTTGACCATTCTAACTGGTATAAGGTGGTATCTCAATGTGGTTTTGATTTGAATCTCTCTGATTGCTAGTGATGATGAACATTTTTTCATGTGTCTGTTAGCCATTTGTATGTCTTTGGAGAAGTGTCTGTTCATGTCTTCTGCCCATTTTTTGACGTGATTATCTGTTTTGTGTATGTTGAGTTTGAGGAGTTCTTTATAGATCTTGGATATCAGCCCTTTGTCTGTAGTGTCATTTGTGAATATCTTCTCCCATTCTGTGGGTTGCCTCTTGTTGACTGTTTCCTTTGCTGTGCAGAAACTTTTGAACTTGATGCAGTCCCAAAAGTTCATTTTCGCTTTTGTTTCCTTTGTCTTTGAAGACATGTCTTGAAAGAAGTTGCTATGGCTGATGTCAAAGAGGTTACTGCCTTTATTCTCCTCTAGAATTTATAATTAAGACTTTCTTTGGATAGCAGTGACCTTGTAGAGGAAGAAATATTATAAGACATGAACTGCTCTTATTTTTACATATTAATCTAATCTCTTCATATTAAAATAAAATAGAAGTGGTATTTTTGAAATAGAGGTTTTTTGAGTTCTTCTTGTAGAAATGACCAGTTGTTTATTCACCTATTAATTAGGAAAAAGCACTTTTATTTAAATAGAGAGGCAAGTTATTAAAATTCTAATTTGTAATTTCATAATTCTTAAATCTTAGCTCATGAAAATTCTTAAATCTCTACTTCAGTAATTCTACCTGTTTCAATTCATAATCACCTTCTGTATTTGAAAGTCTTTTTTGCCTATGTGATGTCCCGTCAGAGTCCAAATTATAGAAATCATAATTGATTATTTGATAATCAGGAGCATCTTGCTACTTTAAACTTCAAAAATGTAATTACTTGTATTTAATTTTAAGTAAATATTAACATTTACTTAATTAAATAAATAGTCTATAGTTACTTACCTTTTATGTTAAAAAGGACCACTAAGAGCAATTAAAATTTAACATAGTTTATCAGGAATTTGAAGTAGGATTCTTTCTGACTCAGTCTTGGCTGAAGCGCCAAAGGCCACAAACAAAATGATAGGTGCCTCGATGGCCTTACTGGATTAAGACCAAAGAGACCAAGTAGGAGAAATTCTTTGGAAAAAGTTTCTGGAGCCCAGTGGCATTTCCCATACCTTTTTCCACTGGAGATGGGAGGGAAATGTATTTCCTCATTCTCAAATCCTAGTTAGAGGCAGAACCATGTCTGTCCCCTGTATTTTGGGGGGCTCATAGTAGACTGGTTTCTGACTCACATCAGAGAAGTCAAAGGCATGGCTGTAACCATTGGTTAGAGGAGATACAGCAGAGAGAAGAGGGCTACCACAACATGGAGATTCACTTTCTGTTTGTCAGGAAAAAGAATACTTGAGTAGTCGCTTGACTCTATGATAGAGACCAAGAGAAGTAGACAGTGACAGCAAGAGCAAAGTGAGCAAGAATGTGCCCACTTGATGTTTAAAACCAAGGAACTTTGCTCCAAAGGGCCTAGGAGTGTGTTGGAACCCAGTAGTGTGCCTGTGAGGTGTGGACTGCAGAATACCTGGGGTGAAGGTTAGAATCAGGAGCTGTTGGCTGAAGAAAAGCCATGGCCATTTCACGGTCATTGAAATGAGAGGTTCTCAAAGAGAGGATTTTGAGAAACCCACAAAGATACTGTAAACTAACAAGGCAGGAGAACAGAACAAAAGCTAGTCTGGCCCACAGCACCTTTCTGAGGAAGACTTGTCTGGGGGAGGGAGGGCATATCATTTTTGAATCAATCTTAGGATTTTTTTTATTACCAGGGACTGGGCAACTGAATTATAAAAGTGACAATTCTAGAGGGACTTAAAGTGCCATGGAGATATTTTATTATCTGAGAGTGACTGTAAATATTATGAGATCTATGGAGATTTCATGCAAGAACTAGCTCACAGAGTGAATTTGGATGGGTGTAGAGGGAAAAGCAGAATATATGTGTGTATATATATATATATATATATATATAGAGAGAGAGAGAGAGAGAGAGAGAGAGTGTCTTCTAGAGTCTAGCTCATTCAATAAAAAGTTGCATTGGTTTCCAAACAGTGGCTGATAAGAACAACAACAACAAAAGGCTTATCTTTCATTATCCAGATGCCACCATGTACTGCAAGGAAGCAGTTCATCTCACTGAATGACATTCATACTTGTTGCCTTCCTATCTTTTAGTGGGATGTTTGTCTGAGACACTTATCATTGTTCAGACATGTGTGCCTGTGGACGTTTTAATGAAGATATCATTCAAAAGAGAGAGTTTCCGGATCTCTATCTCACAAATAATCTTATACCTTAGAAATGCTGCAAAGAGAAGCTACAAAGAGCAGTTACAGCAGAAACAGGGTCAATAGTGACAGCTTTTCCCTGGCTCACTCAGCTCAGTCCTGAGCAGCAGAAGCCCCTTTATCCAAAAGCTCGGCAGTATCTCTTGGAGCTCTTTACTCTAAAGGGCTGTGAGGCTTAAATTATTTCAGTTCCCAATTTCTGCTCTGGCCTCTCAATAGCTTGTTTTTAAGTTTTGGTTTGTATTAGCAAGAAAACTACTTCCTTTTATTAGCTCAGTACCATAATTTTCTAGAAAGCAGTAGAACTAGAGTATTGCTTTGGAAAATGAACTCACAGTATGTATATATGTAAGGAATGAGAATATTTTACATATTTGCTTAACCAAACCACATAACTGATAAATTTCAACTGGTTTAGACTCCACTTCCTCCCCCCCATTGGTTTATTTTATTTTGTAACTGATTTCTCTTTCTTTGCCTATGACACAAAATAGGTTACTGTGAAGTGATATGTAACACAAAGAATATAAATAGACCTTGTTTGAAGGTCTTTATTTAAATTGTCTAACCCTGAAAACAGGTCTTTTATGAAGAAGTGGTTTTCCAGGTTTATTAGCTTCTGTGCATCAGTTAGCTCATCTATAAACAGGGCTAATAACCTTGGAAAATCACTTCACTCAACATCATCATATTTGCAAGATTTCATCCATGTTGTGGGTATAGCAATAGTACTTTCCTCCTCACTGCTGTGTTGTATTTAATTGTCTTGAATATACTATCTTTGTATATTTGTCCACTTTACTGCCAAATGAAAAATACATCTGAACATAGGTAGAGGTTCGATTTGAAAGGATTATTGCAATAGACTGAATGCTCTGACTTTAAGTTCTGTAAGCATCTCAAAGGTCAGGCAGAAGGGGCTTTTATAGGAGTACTTGAAGCTAGAAGGAACCGGGGGTTGGGGAGGGCAGTGAGCAGGTGGCAAAGTTGGACAATTTTTCTTTGCCACAAGCCAGTTCCTGGGGAAGTCCATTAAGGAGGGTTTGTTCTGCTCTCCAAGTGACTGCTTAATCTCAGGGGCACGAGAAAATTGAGGATCCTGTGGGGAGAAGAGAAGCCTAACCCAAGTTTGTTCAAGTGAAGTGGCCAGGCATCTAGTTCAGGTTGGTTAGTGGGGACAAGCAGTTCAGGTACTCATTTATGAGACAAAAAAGGGGAGTCGAGGGGATTTCTGGTCTTGTCATAGACAAGCAAGGGGTTAACCAGGAGTCTTACCAGGTCATCTGGGGACAGAATCTTTGCAGTAAGGTGCTTCCCAAATGCTAAAGGGCAAGGATATTTCTTAAGGTCCCAGTGTTCCGGGAATTCAAGTGAAGTTTGAATATTACTGTTATTACTCTTGATGAATATTCATAATGTTTCCAGTTTGGGGTCATTATTATTTGGGTTTATTAAAGGTGTTATAAACATTTTTATACATGCGTTTTGGTGGACATAAGCATATACCTAAGAGTGAAATTTCTGTATTAGAGGCTATATGTATACTGAACTTTGGAAGATATGGACAGTTTTCCAATTAGACTTCATCATTAATATATGAGAGTTCCAGCTGCTCCATGCTCATGTCCAAAGTTGATATTATTAGCACTAACTTGAATTTTAGCCATTTGGTGTAGGTACAATGATACTGCATTGTGATTTTAATTTGTATTTCTCCAATGATTACTATTGTTTGAGCATCTTTTCATGCATATATTGGATTTTTAGCTGTCCTCTTTTGCAAAGTGCTGTTTCAAGTGTTTGCTCACTTAAGTGTTTTTTTTTTTTTTTCCTGGTTGGTATGTGGAAATTCTTCATACATCCTAGACAGGATTCCTTGTCACAAGCATGTACTGCAACTCTCTTCTCCATCCTTTGACATGTATTTTCAATTTCTTAATGGTAACTTTTGATGAGTTGAAGTACCTATTTTGAATGTTATGATAATTAGTTATTGTTAATGCTTTTGTTTTTTTTTACATCTTTATTTGTTTCAAGGTCATGTAGATAGTCTGTTTTTTTTTCATGAGAGCCTTATTGTTTTATATTTCACATTTAGTTGTGTAATCTACTTCAGTTCATTTCTCATATATGATACTTCATATGAGTGGTATCAATCATGCGGTATTTATGCTTCTGTGACTGGCTTATTTCACTTCGTGTAATGACCTTAAGATTCATCCCTGTTGCATGTTGCAGGATGTCCTTCTCTTTAATGGCTGGGTAGGGGAACGCCTGGGTGGCTCAGTGGGTTAAGCGTCTGCATTTGGCTCAGGTCATTATCTGAGAACGAGTCCCTGCATTGGGCTCCTTGCTCTGCATTTTCCCTCTGCCTGTGGCTTTCCCTGCTTGTACTCTCTGTCTCTCTCTCTGACAAATAAATAAATAAAATCTTTAAAAAATGAAGACTGGATAGTAGTTGATTGTACGTATATGCAGGACTTTTTATCCATTCCTCTGTCAGTGGACATTTAGCTTGTTTCTGTATTGTGGCTACTGTGGTGCCCTGACTCCGGTAGTGCAGACACAGGGAAGAGCTGTGTTTCTAGCCCAGTCACTGTGCAGCAGGGTGGTGGGGATAGAGCTGTGGTGAGTGCTGCTTGTTGGCACAGCTACTCTGTTCTCTGTTGTCCCCGGGGACTAGCATTTGTGCTGGGTCCCCTCAGTGCCCCAGATGAGATAGGAGCTGGTCCCGAGGGTAGCATCTGGCAAAGCTGGTATATTAGATATGAGGTCTAAGTCTTTCCCTCTTCAGGGAGAAGCTGCAAGCTGAGGACTCATTTATATGGGATTATACTGTGCTGTGCTGTGCTAGGGTGGGGATTATGGCAAGAGGGTGTCTCCACTTTTCCTACTAATTTCATTGCACCTGCTTGGGTATAGAAGCCTGTCAACTAGCTTTTGGATTTCTGACAAGAGAATTCATCTGTGTGGTGCTGTTGAGTTGGTATGCCCACAAGGGGAAGGGGTGTCGATTTCCTTCCCTGGCCCTCAGTACTATGCCCACTCCAGTCTGGCTCCTGTCTCACTCACCTGAGAAACAGCTCTTCTTTTGCTAAATCCCATGAGTGAGATTTCATTCTTCACCTTAACCTCTCAGTGGCATTTGGTTCCATTAACCAACCCTTTCATAAAATATTCTTTCTCCTTAATTCTGTTGCCACCACATGCTTCTGGATTTCATATTCTCTTGCAGTTTATTCTTTGTCTTAATTGTTGGCTTATTGTCCTTCATCTGCTCATTAAATTTGTTGGACTTCGCAGTTTTTAATTCCATATTCTTTCACTGTAAACTCTCTTTTCTAACAAGTGGTTCATTAGACCGTTAGAATCCTCGGAGGAGCTTCTAAAATCCTGATGTTTGGACTTCATCCCAAACTAATTAAATCTGGAGTGGGGCTAGGCATTAGTTGTTTGCAGAGCTTCTCAGGTGAATTGAGTGCACAGCAAAGCTGAGAATCACTAGACAAATTCATCTGAACCCACAATCTTTAAATACTACTTTTTCATCAGAATAACCAACATTCGTGTTTGATTCTTTAATACATGGTATCGTGCATGGCATATAGAAAATGCTCAAAAGCTTTGTTAAATGAATTCAAGGAATTACTAAAGTCAGGGAAATATATGGCATATAGATAATTGAGTGACAGTTACATTTTTGTAGTTCGTTAAGGAATTGTATTATTTAGTTGTCTAAGACGGTCTCTGAGATAAAGATTTCCACGCAGAAAGAGCTTGCTTTTGGAACAACACTTCTTGGGAATGAGGAAGCAGGTTCAAACACAGGAACGGTGCAGTTGCACCTGCGGCATGGGTTCGATGCTACAGGGAGTGCTGAAGCTGGGGTGGTCCTTCAACGTTATCTCAATCAGTAAGAAGAGACTTGAACGCTTTTGTGTCCCCATGTTGAAGCCTTTGGGTTTGAGTTGCCTCCAGAGCAGGACACCTTCCTTCAGCTGAAGGCTATTTCCAGAAGGGACCCAGCTCAGAGCCTCAAGCAGCCAGCATTCCTGGCAGAAGCCTCAGATCCGAAGGGCTGATGGGGAAGATCCAGCACCATGGCATCTGCTACAAGTAGATTAGCAACCAAATGGGATCTTACCGATCATCTTATTTAGACCTTTGATTTAAAGGTGAGTTTACTGAGGCTCAGAGAGGGATTTGCCCTGTATTATGTAGTAACCTTATAGTCTGTTGGGGTCTAGAATGCTAGTCTCCTTACTCTTAGACAAGTGTTTCTTCAGTTATACCCACTGTGTGTGAGTGAGTGTGGGATTTATCTTATCACCATTTCTGTTAGGCCAGAAGGAAAACATTTTATATTTATCTCTGCAGGGAAATAGGAAATAGAGAAAAGCAGCAGTTAGAAGCAGAGTTAGAGGATTACTATGGATTCACCTTTGCATCGGTGAGGATGTAGTACTCTTTCTGCAGAGCATGGAATGAATGTTTTGAGGTTAATGTTTGTGTCCTTTGGTTATGAGGTTTATATCAAATTAGTAGACCAATAAGAAGTAACGAGAATGTATAATTTTTTTTAAATTTCATATGTTTTCAGCGTAACAGAATTCATAGTTTTTGCACCACACCCAGTGCTCCATGCAATGCATGCCCTCCATAATACCCACCACCTGTTTCCCCAACCTCCCGCCCTCCACCCCTTCAAAACCCTCAGGTTGTTTTTCAGAGTCCATAGTCTCTCATGGTTCATCTCCCCCTCCAATTTCCCTCAACTCCCTTCTCCTCTCCATCTCCCCATGTCCTCCGTGTTATTTGTTATGCTCTGCAAATAAGTGAAACCATATGATAATTGACTGTCTCTGCTTGACTTATTTCACTCAGCATAATCTCTTCCAGTCCCGTCCATGTTGCTACAAAAGTTGGGCATTCATCCTTTCTGATGGAGGCATAATATTCCATTGTATGTATGGACCATATCTTCTTTATCTATTCGTCCATTGAAGGGCATCTTGGTTCTTTCCACAGTTTGGCGACCGTGGCCATTGCTGCTATAAACATTGGGGTACAGATGGCCCTTCTTTTCACCACATCTGTATCTTTGGGGTAAATACCCAGTAGCACAATTGCAGGGTCATAGGGAAGCTCTATTTTTAACTTCTTGAGGAACCTCCACACTGTTCTCCAGAG